>VWZG01006017.1:452851-628201 GCA_013396735.1 Grallaria varia | reverse complement strand
CGCGGGCCGGGCGCCCTCCAGCGGGATCGCCCCGCCGGGCTGGAGGGAAGGAGGCGGCGAAGGCTGTGCCCGCCGCGGGGACGCGGAGCGGCGCTCCCGAAGAGCGGGACCTGCGAGAGGGGTCACCCGGCCAGGAGGTTCGTGCCTTCTGCGCTACCGCCCGTCTGGCCCGTGATCTGTTCTAGGGAAGGGAGAGACCTTACCTGGAAGCCCAGCACGCGTTCTAACTCACGACGTTACCACAGGGATCCTTGGAATGAGAGAAACTGTGCTCGTATATAAGCACTGAGCATCCCCACACTGGGCCGTGCCTTTCCCTCGCTGTTACAGAGCGCACCACAATTCTTAAGGTACCTGCAAAATATCCCCTGCTAACTTCATGCCTTAATTCCTGTCAGGACTCTAAGCACACGGCATGCAAATCCAAACCCCAAGGTGCTCTGCCTCCTGGCCAGACACTGCCCTGCTAGGAGTAATTCTTTCTTCTAGAATAGGTGAGTGAAGCACAGGACAGGGTTCGGAAATGCTGTTATGTGCTATGATACCAATGTCAGATTCCAATTAAGTTTGCTAATAAAACACACACATGTGCACAGCTAGACGGCAGTGCTGCACATATCCATGACTTTATAGCTGCTCTTTCCAAAGCAGTTAGCCAGGCACATCTGTATCCTTTGCTAACAACTAATTCCTGCTCCCCTTCATAGCCTGGAGATACAGAGAGCCTCTTCCTTTCCTCCTTCTCCCCGTCCTTCCTTTGAGCCTGCCAATACTTTCCTTACAAGCTCTTACAAGACGGTCTGCACACTCAGCACCATCACGCTGGGGGAGCTGCCCAGGTGCAAAGCATCTTGTCCTAGAATGTCCTCCTGACACCCAGAAACTGAAGCAAGAGGCAGGACTGGGCACTCCTGAAGCAGGTGAGTCCTTGCCCCAGAACTCCTTTCCTGTGCAGTTTATCCCTCAGCTCAGCATTTCCTCCACTTGGATCAGCTGCTACAGCTCTGGATCTTATACACTCTTTGCACTTCAGTGATGAAACGTCGGCTGTTCACTTGAAAGACAGCTCTATTCTGTTCTATCATCCCTGTCTAGTAAAACATGTGACTGATCCATTATGGAAACACACACTGTTGGTCTGCTGGGCTGACCCAGGCACAGACCAGATTCTTCAGGTACAATAGCTAAGAAGCTGAAGTGCAGAAACAGATGTGAAATGCTCTTGGAATTATTTAGCCAACAGCTATAGCTTGATCCAAACATGTAAAGATTACAAACTGCCCAAATTACATTCGTATATGAAGGTGTCAATGGGGGAGTGTGTCTCTGTGTGCACACAACAGTCTGTCCCCCTACCAAAGCTGGCCCAGCAGACACAAGAGCCCCAGTCCTGGGCGCTGCCAAGAGCCCCCACAGCTCGAGTGGGGAGTCCAGGGGCCTTGGACACTTGTCCCTGCAAATTAACACTCATGTACACGCTGCAAGGCCTGCAAAGCCACTTGACCACTCACTGCAGATACTGCGTGAATCGGGATAGTGCTTTTTTTAAAGTTCACTGGAAGAAGAAAAGTCAATTTAAACAGAGCTTTATATTCTTTTCTAACCTGTATCTCCTTGATCCAAGGCATTTCAGTACATACATCAACAAGCACTCTGTAGGCAGGAGTACAGTCCTTCCCTAATTTTCATAGAACTGTTTTATAGTTACAGTTTTATTGTTATAGCAGCATATAAACTTTTCTTCCCCCCATCTGCCTTTGATTTGCATTGCTTAGCTGATGCACTCCGTCGAGTTCTTGCTTTGCCTCTGAAGCCGTGGCATGGAAAAGTACTGTGGGAAGAAGGACTATACTCTCCTCCTGCTCAACCCTATGGAGCTGACCTGGATGGCACCCACTGTTACATTTTCTGTCATGCAGAGCAGAAACAATGTCATCAACACCAACACCCAAGGAAAGTGGGTAGCTACGATGAGCTGTAATCAAGCCCAGGGGGTGGCACTGGTTACAGAAGATAAGCTTTCAAAGCCTGTCCCAGCTCTATTCTACCCCAATTCAGAGATATGCATGTCTGGAGCCTCTTGTAAATGAAGCCTCCTCCACATCAGCGGAACAAGCACATCGATTTAAAATCTTACTGTGGGTTAGGGCTAACTCAGCAAGCACAAAACCTGCAGTCAGGCTCCTGCGGAGCTGGAACAATTTACTGTTTCCTTCCTTTGAAGAAAGGTTTGTGTGGTAGAAGTCAGGACTGAAATAAAGAGCCAAAATTTGCTTATCGCAGCTACCTTGACAGACAGCCTGAACGAACCCTTCAATGCAAGGTTCCCCTCCTACTGCTCAGCAAGCTGGCCATTTTGTGTCAAACGGATTAGGAATTGGAGTAAGACCAAGAAAACATCAACTTAAACATGGGAGAACAAAGCCTACCAAAGAACATTAATGGGTCTTGGAAACTTGTACCATTTCCTTCTCAACTCAGCACCTGAGTTCAGGAGTCACAACTGAGAACCCAGACTTCTTGTATAGTCTTGATGCCAGCATTTCTCAGTTGCCAAGGTTACGTCATTTATGAGCAATCAGAAATCAAGCTCCACAGAAATATGCATTTGAAGACATCAGAATGATCTCCTTACTATTGCAAGGGCTTAAATAGGCCACAATTCTGTGGCACACTGTATTCCTCTGCATTACAGTTCCTGTAAAAACCTTATCACAAAAGTGTTCAGCTGTAATGATTCCATATTTAAAATATGAAATGCTACTTTTCAGACCTTAACTAAAAAGATTAGCTATAAATACTTAACACTGGAAGCATCAGGCGAGTTTCCAAGGACGAACCAGCCAGCTGGAACAATGCATGCTGTTTAACAGTAAATCTGGGAAAAGGTGACCCACAAAAAAATACCTTCTTAGGATATGCACTATTTCCAACCATGTTTCAGAATGCTACCAAACTGTTATACAGCATAACTAGATGGCTCCAGTCCTTTAAATCCTTTCTTTATGACTAATCTAACAAGGCTTTTTTTTTTTTTTTTTAATGTTTCTGAAACTCCTTCAGCCAGCTCACACTCCTCACCTACAGTCAGGTGGTCAACTAGCCTCATCTGCAAAAGGAGAGACAGAAAACAGTTTTCAAAAATGAAAATTACTTTTATTTTTCACTTTGATACTCATAAGACTACAACTGCTCAACAAGGTAAACATAACAGTTATACAAAACATAGGTAATTATTTACAGTCTTAACTGTACAAAATAATTTAAAGCTTACAAAAGTCTCATGCAACCTTTGCTGACTGACTGACACAGTCTGGGAAATCTCCTTGAAGAAGCATAAAATATCTTTGAATTTATTTATTTAATGGTTCAAAGAAAGGATGCTGCAAGGCTTCATCAAGAGTAATTCTTTTGGCTGGGTCATATTCCAGCATCCTGTGAACAAGGTCAAAGAGACTTTGATGATCCGTGTCTTGGCAATGCATGAATTCCTTAAAGAAAAGAACAGGAGGTAATTTAGAGAGATCTTTCACAACTGTGAGTCAAAGAGAATAATAAAAATGTTGTCCCCTACCTTTAACGGCTTACAGCGTCTCCTGACATACCGGCCAGCAGAGCTGTGCTCATCCCAGTCCAACTGGTCATGGTGAAAATAATGTTTTCTGCATGATGAGGAAAATAACATTAAGACAGTGTCAGTGCACAAAGCAGGCAGGTGCTTTTCCATGTTTTAAAACACCATAAAGTGTTCCTGCCTGTATCCCTGCATTTGGGATTAACCTTTCTTTTAGTGCAAATGGATTTGCAGAGACCTGTTGCTTTTGTATTACCATTGTCAGAATAACAAGAAAATGGGTCCTTCTCTATTCCAACCAACAAAGCAGACACTGAAAACATTTTTCACTACTGACATTTAAAAATACGGATGATTTCAGGTATTTCAAGAGGACTACGTGGTCTCACTTGCTAGTAACAAAAACCCCAGCTTTTGTCTATTAGCATTTAAAAAATACTTCTTATAAAATCTGCAGAGTTTAAGTCATTAGCAATTACTTAACAAAATTAGATATTCCCAAATGCCTTTAAGAAGCATACTGTAAATGCATGAGACTACCAGTGCAAGTGAAGTTCTGCCAAGTCCACACCTCAGCATCATGTTAACACTGCTGCAATTTACCATTCTACAGTGAACATACCTGGATTTCTTGATCATGTGAGTGGGCAGAGGCCCCAGGATTCTTTCCATCATTGCCAGGTGCTCTTTACTATCATGTGTCTGTGTGGGAAAAGCAATGAATGCACTCAGCACATTTTTCTCCTCTGAGCCACTTAGTAACAATGCTCAACTACAAACAAGATGTTTGCCAGAGTACTGTCACAGTATCTTTAAATGTTATCACCTCAAATCATTAAAAACAGATTATACAACACTCTCCACAGTTAAGTCGGACCTTGAAAAACAGTGTTCATAAACCAGGTTTTGTGCAAGTGTTTTCTTTACACGTAATTCCAGTAGTATCTTGAGACTCTAGACAGGCTTCTTCAACCAAAATGGCAGAACAGACCATCTTAGACACTCTGAAGATGATGTCCAAACATCTTATTTTCATATATGCATGCTGGCTTTACAATCTCATCCATATTATCCTTAAAAAGCCTGTGACGTTATGTCTTTTACACTAACAGTTAAGTGGATATCATTAAAAGATCAAAATCAATAGTCTGTAACAAACGCATTCTATTTAACTTGATGTACACACCTGAAACACTGTAAATCCCAGGTAATACTCAATCAGAATACAACCAATACTCCACACATCACATGGCTGCGACCATCCCAGTGCTGCAAAACAGGCAAAGTTAATGTTTTACTTTTTAATATATTCTCAAAACCCATAACCCACAAAGCTCATGCCCAGTTTCCACACATTTACTTATGCTGATCTTACCCCTCCACGACTCCCCAAAAAGTGATGGGAGTGAGGAAGGAACATGTCTGGACTTCTGTTTTTAGAGGATTTCTTTTACTTTTTACTCTCAAGAATTCTAACACCACCATCTGTGAGAGATGATGGTTATCAAAACCATGAGCAATTCCTCCCATCTATGATGTAAGGACACCTGAATGAACTACAATGAACTGTCAGACAGCTTAAGAGTCTTTACTGACCTAAAATAACCTCAGGAGCTCTGTAATGCCTTGTAGACACTAATGTGCTGTGATGCTCATCATCAAAAGTTGCACTCCCAAAATCCACGACTTTGATGTCGGTGTTTTTTAAAGTGCGCTCATCTCGCTTCTGCAAGGAAATCAAAATGCTGTGAGTGTTTTTTGCTTAGGCAAAAGGTTATTTATCACATTATCTAGATCTTCAAAGTACCAATTAGCATAAAATGCTAAAAACTAAACCGGTGTAAAAAAAAAAAATGCTTCTTCCAAATACATCAATTCCTATTCAGCTTGATAATCAATTCAGAGTGGGTAAGAGTGATTTATCTGAACACCCAAAGCAGCTGCGTAAAGACCTTTCCTACAGTAGCAAGAGTTCTTTTCCTCTTTTGTTAACTTTCAAGTTAACTTCCATTACTTATCGCTGTTCAATTTTTTTTAAAGAGAAGTTCCGGAAAAGACAGAAGTAGCACGATTCAAACTGGGAGAAACAAAGAACAAACTTACCATTTTGGCATTGTACTTCACTATGTAATCCGACTCCACAAACAAGATATTTTCAGGCTTTAAGTCTGTGTGAGTTAGTTTATTATGGTGCAGAACTAGAAAGAAAAAAAAATAACAGTATTCCATAATTTATACATTAATTTCCTAAAGTAAAACAAAAAAACCACTAACTTATTTGGTAAGACTACTGAAATTTACTTACAGTTTATAGACTGGCAAATTTGATAAGCCATATTTCTAATGTCATTAATATGAAATGGCAGAAAGCTGTTTTCCTTAATAAAGTCATAAGTACTAAGTCCCAGGAGCTCAAAAACAATGCAAACATGGCCATGATGATCAAACCATTCCAGCATTTGGACACAACGGCTTAAAAAAAAGAAAAAAAAAAGAAAAAATGAAAACTCCATTTATTGAATAATTACCTTCCATAAGTCTTTGGTATATTGATTACTTTAGTTTTATACTCACAAATTGCTGCTTGGATCCATGTTGTTTAAGTGTTCCAGCACCTGTATTTCTGAACGGGCAGCCTCCCGGTATCGACCAACATTTTTCACAATTTTAACTGCTACATGCATTCCTCTCCTTTAAAAGAATGTAAAGCATCACAAACTGGATCCATTATTGTTAAATACCCACAACCCCAAAGCAGCTTGATTTTAATAAAAAGAAACGCAGGAAGATTAAAGGTCATGGAGAACTACGAATCAGATTGGGGAATTTGTCTTAAGCACGCTGCACTGGAGCAGAAAGGGTTTTATAAAAAAAATGAATGTAATACTGAGCTTTCTTTTCTCAAATACTCATAGTATATGCTACAATAACTACTTCCCAGCATCATTAGCTCATCTAGAGCAGAATAAACATCAGGAATCCTGCAAATTGATGGAAAAAATTAACAAAGTTCCCATTTGAGCAAAAGTACTTCAGAAGTTTGACCTTTTTTCCTGCAACTTGCACAACTTGTTCTGGCTCTTTTCCAGTGCTCCTATGGAATCAGGGGAATTGAGTAACTTCTGAAGTTTAGGTTATGAGTACTTTGTACCAGTAAAAACAGCCCTGCACGGACTCTAACATTCCAACCATAAATGGAACTCAGACACACACAGTTCATTCTGCCCTGCTCACTCTCAGACAATTTTTAATCATCTCTTTAGAGCTATTTCGCTTGTAATGACTTCAGAATATTGTCTGGCCTCACACCATGATCTCAAGCTCCAGAACACACTTAACCTGTGAAATGGCTGAACAAGCAAACCAAAGGCAGAGGAAAATAAGATTAAAATCACCTCAAAGAACTGCAGATCTATAACATATGGTTAAAATAGCCTGAGTTCTAACTGTTAGAACATACAGAAATAGTGGAAATACAGCAATTCCCTTCTTCTTCACTAGACACGCCATCACACGGAAGTAATCATTCCAGAAAAAAAGGACTGAGTACTAGATTACTGATTATTCAAAAAAACTTTAAAAGGATAATTTTGATTATGGAGACTGAGGAAAGCAATTTACAGCTTGACCAATTCCAAGCAACTGCTTTCACTAAGAACTAAAACCACTTTCTCAGTATCTCACTGCAACATCTTCTAAGTCAGTCTCCCAAGCTAATTCTGCACTCTCTACCTACTCTCACATTCTCTAGTAATGGCAGCAGCACTTACAGAACCGACAGAACAATATAATCAAGTAAAACACCATTCTTGGTCATTAAAAAGGGCACATGACTTCAATTAGTAGTTTGTATCCTGTAATTAGACAGCTTGTAGCGAAAGAAAAGTTGAAGAAGGTTTATTTTTGACATAAACCCTCTCCAAACAGGTATTTTCCAAGACAAATGTGGTTAAAGAGGTTTGTTAGAGACAGGTTCTCTAAAACTTAAGAGGAAAATCAAAAGTATTTTTCTAGATAGCACCTTGCATAAAAGTCAATACTATCTCAGGGATTTCACAGAGCAATAGAAGAAGCAAAATACATTTATACTATTGGAAGAGATGACTAACGCACCTTAAAGACAATCAGGGACACATGGTATCACCTGAAAGTCCCCAAAAATTTTAAACTAGGAACAAGCTTACTAAACCAGTATAATTGCTTTTCTTAAATATACTCCATCACTCCACTTGAATTGCTACTTTCTTTTAAAGAAAATGTCCCTGAGCTTTAATTTCTAATCTAAGTGTCTTTTCTCATGAGATGCACTTATAAAGATAACCAACACTTACATATCATGATCTATGCACTCCACTACTTTTCCAAAAGCTCCTTCTCCTAAAGTCGCAACAATTTCATCTAAAAAGAACAAAGATAAGTTAGAATTATACAACTACTTAAAAAAAGAATGAATGTTATTAATGTAGATTTAAAAATGTGCCATTATAAAAGCATAATTACTTTAAATTTCAGCATCTGAATGCATTATTTTATTGGACAGGTGTCATGAAAACAGTTAGCCAAAAAACTATCTCTTGTTCTAATCTCCAGATTCAAGTTCATTTACTAATTGGAACTTCTTGAACACAGTATTTAAATTCTACAGAAAAGAAGATATGCAAAAAAACAAAAAAGCACAAAAAAAACAGAACAAAAAGAGCAATGAAGATTTCTTTAGCCCCCCTCCTCTGACATACTATTCTAAACAGATTTTTTTCTGAAAAGTTTTTTAAAAGTGTTGAAAAATGTTCTATACATCTTGCTCTTAGAACGTCTCCACTTTCACAGATCAGGTGACCCTCCTCATCATCCTCTACACTCCTGGATCTTTTCCTTCGGTGACTCTTCTGGAAACGGCACCAAGATCGTCCAGCCAATCAATATATCAGAGTGAATTCAGGGCAGAATACGCAATTCATTCAGCGGGGAGATATTCAGGCATTCAGTTACACACCAGGCCACGAACAGTTGGCAGGAGCAATTTCAAATTCAGTCCCCAGAAATTCACAGGGCACAGTTTATGTTACAGAAGAAAAACATGGCAAGGAACAGATTTTCAGATAAATACTTAAAGTGATACAAGCAACAGAAAAAAAACAACACAATTTTGTCTCTCAAACAGTGGCTTAATTGAAGACAGATTAAGACTGCAACATTGCTATTTCTAATACTTTACTAACAAATAATAAAAACAGTATTTATTCACAAATCTAAGCTCTCAGTCAGGTGCAATGCTTCTATTCTTAGAACATACACTTCTTGCAACCAATTTTACTTCCCTCATGTTTAGAGAGAAGAAAAATTACTCCGAAGTCCTCAATTTGCATTGTATAATCTAATACAACTTGCTGTTTCGACTGCAGAAAAGTGATACAAAACACCTGGAGCTGCAGATGCATCATGCCAATCATAAGAAATTCAGAGAGCATGCCTTCAAGAAGGCAAACAGCAAATTTCTCCCATGTAAGACATTAGGTGCCATTAGATGGGCTCACGGCTTCTCAAAGATTTTTGGAATTAGGTGTAGAATTGTTCTTACCAATTTATCAGACATGCACGTTCATACTTGCAATTAAGCCTAGGTTAGAAAGGCATGTCATTTCA
This sequence comes from Grallaria varia, assembly GCA_013396735.1. Taxonomy (NCBI): domain Eukaryota; kingdom Metazoa; phylum Chordata; class Aves; order Passeriformes; family Formicariidae; genus Grallaria; species Grallaria varia. The sequence continues at coordinate 618,984 of VWZG01006017.1, read as the reverse complement.
ATTACTTAGAGTAATAGGATGGATGGCATCTCAGTCTACCTGAAAACACATAGTTCACTATGCTGTAAAACTAAGTGACAACTGCACTTTACAATAGGATAGCTACCTGTCAATTTCAAGACAACATTTTTCAGATCAATCCCAGTGACTTTTGACTACCAACCACCTACATTCCCAGTGAATGACTAGTACTGACAATAATCCCACTCCCCCACCCAACACTGATCCAAAAAGCTCAACTAAGAACATATTCACATGCTCCACAAATGGACTCAAATACAAATCCTGCTTTACTAATATATTTCTTAAAGTACTGTGGATCAGGAATCGAAGCTCTAGCACTCACTTAAGAAGTCTATTACCACTAATTCATTAATAATAAAGTTAAAAATTACTCATACCGAATGCGATTGGTGACTGGAGCAATGATGTCTCTTATGCTTCCTTTTATGACTACTTTTCCTGCTCCGACCAGAGGATTTGCTATAGTGGTGATGGTGACTCTTTTCATAGTCTCTGTGATAATGCCTGGGGTCATACACTTCACAGAAGTCATTCCTGTACTCCTCAATATATCTCCGGTTATGATGGTCTCTTTCATTTATGGCTCTATCGTCCAAATAATGACTGAAAATATATTTTAAGTGAATGTTCTCCACTTCAATAACTTGAGCTTCCAACAAGATAAGTGACTTGAGCTGTTACACAGTATCTGCCTTTACAGCAAAAATGTTTTCAATTGACTCCCTCCCCAAAAAACAGTGGAGCTTTTGATGTTACTTTATTAGGAATTTAACAACGTTGTCAGTCTCAAATACACAACAGCCATCCACATGAACAATATATGATCTGTCCACAGTTTGCATTCTAAGTGAGAAACTCATAAAGGAGAAACACTTTCTGAAATATACTGAGCAACTCCATTACAATCTTAGAAGTCTCACAATAAGACACTTTCAATAGAGAAATCATGCCTTTCTGCTTTCAAAGCTCAAAGTGTTAAAAGAAACCTAGAGACTGAGAAAAGCAGCACTGTTCTTAGTGCTCTGCAATGAACATTAGAATCTCAGATTATCCGGAACAGGATCTTCTGCACAGAAAACAGACCTTTAAGAAAGCTGCTGAGTCCCCTTACTGCTGTACACCTACCCCTTCCAGCATTTTATAGGAATATGAGCTCTTAAAAGAACTCCATTGGATCATCTTCTCAAGGAAAAAAACCAGAAAAGTACATCTTTCCAGTGAAAGCAGTGTGGGAGAAAACACAAACCACTTCCAAATTAGTAAGAGAAATTCATACTTACCACTGTATTTAATGATTCAACAAACGTTCTCTCCCTTTTGTTCACATAAAATAAATTGTGTCCTTTTTACTTGAAATTTAATATTCAACTGAAACAAACCAGTAACCTTTCCTTGTTTTTATTAAAGAATTTCTGTTTAATAGGTCAGGTACTGTGTTAACAACTACCCACTAAGCTTAAGTGAGCCAAACCACAAAGAATTGTCAATGCTGGGCACTCAAAAACTCACACCTTGAAAACATATTTATTTCAGACACAGTAAGAAACATTTGCATTACTCAGTTCAGAGTCTTATACCTTTCTGAGAGGCGACTTGGTTTATAGCGCTTGCTTTCTTGGCCACTGCTGTGGGACCTCTTTCTGCGTTTGCGGCTGCTACTGTGCTTCCTTTCATCCCAGCTCCTCCTGTCATCCCACTCAGGACACTGAGATTGTTTTGAATGCCTCATCTCCCACTGGAAAAACAGAATCAATCAACAAACGGACACATAGACAAGACAGAACTAGAAAGAACCATCTCCTCAAGTAATTCTTGTTCCTCAGTTTCCCCCCCTCCATTATTTCAGTTTGGCAAACACACACAGCTCTGTCATCCCAACACTAGTGCTATTATGAAATGCAAATCAAGATTAAATAGGCCAACTCATCTTCACTGAATAGCTTCAAACATGTCATTAAAGCCTGTTCTAAATAAACTCTCAAGAGCCTTCTATTGGAAAAAACCTTCATCTCTAAACATCATCTCTGACAAAACCTGGATTTAGCTCTTCATATTATATAGAGCATAAGCTACTATATGAAAATCAAGCATGTAAAATCAGCCTAAAAACGTCTCTCACAAAACTCTTCACAGATCGCCAACAAACAGACACTTCTAGTAACTATTACCGTGAACTCTGACGGATTAACACAACTCTCGAGCACTAAAAGCCAAGTCACAATTTTTGAACCCTATTTTAGCATTCAGGTTTGTGGGTGTTTTACAGTTCAGCTGATTTGCCAAAGACAAAACCCACCAGCTCCTCTTGCTGGATGTTAGCTGCAGGAATTCTTTGTTCAAAGAGGTACATGCACAGCTGTAAAAAAAAAAAAGAAAGTAAAACACAGTTGTAGATTAAAGAACATAACAAAGCCAACTATTGTTCGTTTACTCATCTTTGGCAGGAGTTTTTTGGAAGCAAGAATATCTATTACATATCTATTCCAGTATATTCCAAAGAAAGAAGTTACACAAGAAAAAGTTTCCATAGTAAACAGTGACAATGAGAGCAGCAGTTTAGACACAAAGATAGCAGTACAATAGAAAAAAACCGATGATTGTAAATCATGTGTAAATTGTGCAAATCTGTGTAAATTTACAGAGAACAATGTTTGTTGCCTCTATACAAAGAGAAGGCATTAAAAAGGAAACTCCTAGAACATGTAAATGAAAATGCCTATTCTGAAAATAGGTTTCTGATACTTTCACAAGATTTGTGAAAGCTTGGTAGTTAAAAAAACCACAACAGACACCTGCACCAATGCTTTTTACAGAAACTGTTTTTTTTTTTTTTTTAAATATAAATACAATGCAACAGAGTGACAAACTGCAAAAATCAGCGACTGTTACACCCTTTGGGTCAGTCGCGATCTAAGTCTTAAAAAATCCTATTTACTTAGGAAATGCTAATAAAAATCAACAACAATAACGTAGCACATGACAGATCAAAATACTTGAAAAATTAAAACCGACTTGGTGTTTCGTTTACGTGCACGAATTTCTTTTCTCCTTACAGAGCTCCAAAACCATTTTCCTCCATTTTAACCTTACGTAACTCAGGTTCTCAAGCACACTCAGGTTTCAGCTACTCCACTTTTGAGGTGCAGAGCTCCCCACATAGTTTAGAGGTGAATTTTTCCTTATTCCTTCCCCATTTGGCAGAAGGCACGCTGCACTAGGGCACTTTAGTGCAATAAAATCACCATTAAAGGGTCTTGCAGGCGGGGCTTGGGGGTGGAGGATAGACATTTGATACAGAAAACTGAAGAAATGGTTTTGCTGAAGACTCACTGCTGCTTAATTCCACTCAAATGCATATAGGGTTAGCTGGATTAGGGCAGAAGTTGCAAATTCTGTCCCTAAAAGAGCCAAGTAAAAGCAAATGAGGAAGAAATGGTCAGAATCGGTCTGAGTCCATTTTGCAGCAGGAGCCACCTTAAGATTTTTGACTATTGTGCTCTCCCTCCGAATTCATGCGCCGAGGAACTTCGCTTATGTAATCCTGACAGCTGCCACGAACATATGCATTCCTGTAGCATATGGAACTAATCCATATCGCAGGCAGCTTTCACTCCCACATTTTACCATCAGGTGCTTCCAAAAGGAGCCACAGACCTTTTTCAAAAGACCCACGGCCCGTCTGCACACGATCCATGGCGTTTAAAGGCCACAAAAGCCCCGCCACAAGCTGCCTACACAGCAATTTTTAAATGCCGCTCCTCCGAAACTTGGCAGGCGGAGGAGGTCAAAGGCTTGTTCCTTCTGGGGTGGCCAAAGTCCCTGGAGGGCAAGGCCGCCACCCCAACCCGCGGCCCCCCAGCCCAGACCAGGTCGGGGTCTCCCGGGAGGGCGAGCAAGGGCCGGGGCCGGCCCGGGGGGACCGAGCACCGCCCGGCCCAGCGCCCCGACAGCGCTCCTGTGCCGCGGATCCTCCTCCACCGCCACATCCCCTCACGCAGCGCAGACAACGCCAGCACTCCCCACCACCCCCTCCCGCCCTGCGTTTCCCCGCTGCGTCGTCCCCCTCCCCAGAAACAGAAGCGAGCGAGAAGGGCAAAGGTGAAAACAGAACGGGGAAGAAGCGCCGCGCTCACCACTCAGAGCTGAAAAGAAGGCAAGCGAGCTCCGCGTCCGCCCTGCGCGATCAGACAAAATGGCGGCGAGAAGGGCGGCGCGGGGGGTTCCTCCTTCTCCCGCCCATCACGGCGCCTGCGCGCCGCGATGGCGGACGCGCGTCACAGGGGCGTTGATCCTGGAGGCCCCGCCCACACGGAGCAACCTTGTGGCGGCGCCGCCGCCATTGTGACGCCTCGGAGGGCGCCGGGGCCGGGCCCACCCTGCCCGCACCCCTGGCAGCCCGGCCCGCACCCCTGGCCGCCCTCGGCTCTCCCCTCATTCTCCAGGAGCCCCTCCCGCCCGAATTCACCACGGAGAGCAGCGAGGCCGCGCTCAGAGGCCGCCTCCGAGGGGCCGGGCCGGACCGGGCCGCGCTGCGGTGACGCCTCCTCAGATGGGTGTAGCAGCCCAGAAATCACCATTTAGTCCCAATCGCCACTCAATTCCTTCTGCTCGACCCCCCCATCTTCCCCCGCCCCCCAGCGTGGGGTTTGAGCCCTGGGTGCCCGGGTTGATCCCACGGTTGGGCCTGGCTTCATGCTCGCAGAAAGGAGACTTGCTGTGTGACACAGTAAAAACCCAATAAAACTGATTATCTAACCAAGTCTGCCACTCGCAACTGCCCCCTCCTCTGTGAGGAATCGCTCTGATTCCTGGGCAATTCCTGACTCGTACCTGAACACATACAGTGGTGAATCCTCCTTAGTTGGGGCCTCCTGGCAGAACAAAATCCGTGCTCTGAGGAGAGCAAAGCCCGGCATCACAGGCCTGAGTTAGTGCTGAACGGTGAGGGGTTACGATCCAATACCACCCCCTTAATACTGAATTCTGAGGAGTTAGTGCTGAATTGTGAGGAGTTAATGCTAAATTCTGAGGAGTTAATCCCGAATTGTGAGGAGTTATGGTGAACTGCACAGTGGAAAAACAGTGTTAACCAACTCCCCTGGCTGGCTGGCAGTCAGAGAGATTAATAAACCCAAATAGATTGTTTGGAGGTAAAGAAAAGCAAACCCAAAAGAGGGGGAAAGTGGAACTGAGATGCACGCTTCAAAGTTGGTAGCTCACAATGTTTTATCTGGGGAAAATCACTCTGTGATGGTTAATGGGTAAACTGAAAAATTCCTCAACTCAGTGACTCTTTCCTATGATAATTTTAGCAAGTTTTGCCTCTAATACAGCAGGATTTTGCAGCTGAAGCAAAATCCTGAATGTCTAAGGTGTAATGTACTTTTTATTGAATGAATGCTGGTGTCTTTTTGATGTCAGTCCCCCAGAACATTAGCAAAAAGTACTAAGATGGAGACGGGCTTTTGCATTTGTGGTTTTGACATTTTCATTAAAATTTGTTTGCCAGTGAGCCGAAGATAACTATTTAAACCCGATTTGCGCTAGAGCGAAAATCCCTTTTCTCTTCTTGTTGTGGTCTGTTTGTTTGGTTTTTTGTTTTTAAGAAGAGAATCCAAGATGTGGGGCATTGAAAGCTGTTTTTTGCTACCTGTTTTAAAAAAAACCCAACTTTTCTACCTCATAAAATTTATTGGTTTCTCTCAGAGGTTTTCAGCTGACAGCTGAAAGAGGAACAAACCTATCAGAAGTTGAGAATCGGGCCTTTTTGAAGAAGAAAAGTGTTGTATAAACAACTTCACGTCAAACACACAGAAAGAAACTTCCCTCTGAAGCGAAAGCCTTGCAACAGATTTCACAGAACAGATTGCAGGGCAGTTTCAGCTACTGCTCTTCACGCTGAACCAAACGCTCTTAAAAATACCTCTCCAGACATTCAAAAGGAAAGCAGATTGGGAAGCAGTTAACTTTCCATGCTGTTCAGGAGGTGGCAGTGGAGGCCCAGCAGTGGAGGACTGTCAGCTGGAATTGAATGCTCAGAGAAGGCTGAAGTCAGGAGAAATTTGCTGGCCATGACCAGGTTATGGAGTACTAAGTAACAGCCCCTCTAGGAATGGCCATTTTTAAGACAGCAATGATTGAACAGTGAAGAATCAAACTAGAAAAATGCAGCCTTTACAAAACTGGACTCATTTGGGTGTAGTTTCAGCTACTTCTGCTGTCAGCCCTTATGGTATTTACTTTTGTTTATATGAGATACTTCCTTCTTTAATTAGATTTGCGACACCAAATGTATGCACAGCTTGAGGAACAAGTACTGCACAATGCAGCTATGTTTTAGATGGATTTGTAGAGCAGAATACATTACAATTCAGTGTTGCTGTGCTGGTGTGAGTGTATGAAAAGATAAATTCAAAACATTTGCTTCAGAATGCAGTTTTGTAAGGTCCCTCTTTCAAATGCCTTTTCACAATAGGTGATCCATCCTCACAGCAGCTCTTAAGGAGACATAAATCTCATTTAGTTTTCTCCTTGTTTGGATACAAAATTTAAAGCAGGGGTTGTTTGCCTGGCCCAAAGCCTCAGAAAAACTCAATGGCAGAGCCAAAAATTCCTGGCCTTCAGTACTTGCAGTGCTGTGCTTGCTTTCTCTTAATTAAAGAAGCATTGGTTTTGTTTTTCCTCCTTCTGGTTACCATCAGAGGGTGGCTGATTAGCAGTTGTGTTTTGCCTTGAGTTGTTTATGGATTTCTGCAGTTCCCTGGTTTGGTTTTTATACTGATGGAGAGAATTTCTTAGGTCCCCTGGACGGGGTGTGGGAGCAGCTGTAGCTTTGCTTGGGACCTCGGGGACAGAGTAATGACAATACTGCCTGTTTATAAGGGACTGAACTGAATGGGGGTGGAAAAAACCACCAGAAGCATTTCTATATCAGGGAAAATACATTATTAATGTCACAAATCACTATAACTACTGATCAAGGGAGCCAGTGTCCCAGATTGTTGTGGCATATGTAAATTCAAAGAGATAATAGGAGCTTGGAAAGGCAAAGCGGGAGCCCACTGACAGTTGTATTTCCACTTCATGAGAGTTTATTTTTGTAAAGGAAAATATTAAAATAGATTTTTTAATTATTATTTTTAGCTTACAAAGTAGAATAGAAAAATGGCAATTATTCAGCCAGGTGCTTTTTTTATGGGAACTGAGAATCTTGCTTTTCCTTGCAGTGCTGTGTTCTGAATGTGTGAGGATGAAGAGAGAAACAATAAAGTGGCAATGAGGAAGAGCAGAAACCACAGTTACTTCTGTGCCTACACGCAAATTCATGAGTTGTTGCACAGAGTCAGGGACATCTTTGTATTTTTTGAGTTCCAAAGCAACCTGAGTTTCTTTACACCTTATTACTTAGATTTCCAGTTGTTGAAATCTCTACTACAAATAAAACTGAAGAACAAAATTCACACAGCTGTTTGGTGGTTTGTTTTTTTTTTAATTATTATTCTTATTTGACACTCACATTACAAAATTTAGAAACCATAGACAGTTCAGGCAAACTGTTAAAACACAGTATAAATTAGGGGGGTTTAATATATAAATTCTATACATAGGTAAGTTAGCTGGAACATGACTGACAAAAGGATTTCATAACAATCTTACCACAACTGTATAAAAAGGCATGGGAATAGGACGGGCACTATCATCATGAATGCAGGTTAAGACATTTTCCACAACAGCTATAAAGCGTAACAATGACCATGCTATTCTTGCAGTGTTTATGTGGGGCATAGTATGCATATTTACCATTAACATTTTGCAAGATCTATGTACAGTCACAAAATCATAATTACCACTTTCAAGTAGCTTCGCTGTTTCCTGCCTGTGCATTTAATAAAGTGTTGGTATTTGTTCTGAGGAGTTCTAGCAAAGCTACGTGGTTTGGGTATTATGGATGGGTTAAAAGTTGGACTTGATGATCTTAAGGGTTCTTTCCAACCTAAATGATTCTACAATTTTATGATTCTATGGTAGACAGATTTCAATTTGACCTGAAAATGCTAATCCTAACATGAAATCATTTAACTTAATGAAGAAAATACAGGAAAAGCACAGTTCCTCATTGCTATTACTCACATGGTTAATATACACCAGTCTTTTAATCCATATTTATTTCCTAGCTTGATTCTTTTTCCGAACTAAAATGATAATTTAGTTCTGATTTTTCTAAGCAGACTTGTAAAAAGGAGTTGTCGTAGAAGAAATGTAAAACTATTTAAATATCTTTATGGGATAATTTTTTGAAAGTACTTGCTTTCCAGGTGATCCAGGATGTGTCACTCAACCTTTGAATTTCTCTGTCTGAAAATAAGGACGGTTCTCCTTACCCATTTTTACCCATTTCACTCTTAGGTGTGCAACTAAACAGTGTCATTCTAATAGTTTTAGAATAGCATGTTCTTGGAGTTTAGGTTTCAGATAGCTGATAGTTACTGTTGATAAAAGTGAAAAACCCCCTTAAAATCTGATTTTTGACCTTTATAAGATGATGAACACTTGCTATAAGTTCTGAAACCCACAGGATAATTTATTTTCCATCTGTGTTATGTACCAGCAAATGGTGTTTTTACAGGCAGACCCCTAAGGGAAGTACTTGTACACTTGTAAAAATCATATCTTGAAACACTTGAATTTAATAGCTCTGTGTGTGCGTCTTGCTAAGTTTTAATAATTAGGAGGATTCTATTGGAACAATTCCTTCTGGTTCAAGGCAAGGAGAGACAGTGAGTGATAACACCACTTGGACTGCCACAGCAATATATTTTTTATTGACTGTCCAGACTACAGCCCCCATTTTTTCAACCCTGTTTGCCCATGGGCCAAACATCAACAAACTATCATACGTTTGTTTCAAAAAGACTGGAATTTTAGAAGCATAATTAAATAATGAAAGCAGTGATATAGTACTGACCAGTAACAGTTCACTGAGGAAGTCACATTTCTCTGAAAGGTAGCTGGACTGTGGAATTTTCTGTTCAGAATTCCATTAAATGGGCTTTGCACCTCTTAGAAGGAAATTTCCTGTGCGGACATTTAGCTTATAGGACTCCTGAGCTCTGAACTCCAAGTCTTTCTGCATTCAAGAAAGCTTGGGAACATTGCTGCACTGCAGTATTAATCTGGCTTGGCAGCTTTAGGGCCTCAGGGATGAAAAGGGAGAAGGACTCCTATTCTATTATGACAGATCTGGAGTATGATTACAGAGCCTTTGTATGGCAGAGAGCTAGAAAAATGTTCCTGTGGCATTTTGCAAGAGCAAAATACCACTTCTGTGGAGGGAAAGGCGCCAAGGGAAGAGGGAGCAGTCTGGGCCACTCTGAATTTACAGCACTACAGCCTGTGCCTGGCCACAGTGCAGGGCAGGGGATCTGGGCAGCAGTTACTAATACATAGCTTTTTATTATAGCTGAGGCTGTAGCCTGAGTTTCAGTGTCTTGCACCCATGCAGAGTGTATGAAATACCACCCATACAAGCCTTTGGCTCCCCATCTACATCTTGCATAATGTAAAAATGCAGGATGTGATGCCTTGTATGGGCATTACCTTTAATGATCTTAGTGTTTGTTTTTTTTTTTTTAATATCTGAAAATATGCAAAATATGTAAAAAGAATTGTAAAATAAATTAATGCAAAACAATTAATACAAAATAAACTCCAGATCTGTAATAAATTCCTCACTGTTGCATGTCCACTACACAAACCTCTTTTAGTTCAAAGAGCTTTCTTGTCCTCCTTCTGTTGGATGGATAAGGAAGTGTAGTAGGCTTTGTCCCAGGTGAACTTCCAAGAACTTTCTACCTTTCCAAAGGGATGTGTGCCAGCATCAGAAAGCTGAGAGGGCAAGCTTAGATATGAACTGGCATGTCAGGTTTGTACAGGATCATCTGATGACCCCCATGCCTCAACCAGCACATTGTGCCACCACACAGACTCCAGGTATGTTCCCCAGCAGTAATGCCCTGCACCAGCTGCAGATGTCATTTCACTCAACAGGTCGTGTTAGAAAGGACAAAAGAAGACAGCTTTGGCCCACAGCTGGGCCTCCGAGCAGTAACAAAGGGGCTCTTCCCTGTTTCCTTGTCAATCCCCTATCCCATTCTGCAACTACAACAAAGAAAACAATCAGTTCATAATCAAAGGGGTTTTAATTTCCAACGAGAGAGTCATCTGAGACAGTATGGCTAATTTCTACCAGTCTAAAAAGAGAAAAAGGTTCTTAAAGCCAGAAAATCAAATTTTGTTCTCATGCATGAATTAATTTGTTGGATCAGATTTAGTCCTTGAATTTGCTGCTGAAATTTCAACAATGTCAAAGAGAACTTTTGCTAAGGCTGGATTTTCAACCTCTTAAGTGCACCTCCCATCTGAGAGTTGCACCTGGCACAGGGACTATACCAGTTGTCAATGCAGCTTAATCCACATGACTAACTAAGAACTGGACTACAGGTAATAATTGCAGGACTGCTCCAAAGTCCATCACAATCAATTGGAGTTTTTCCTCTGGCACATCCCTGTGTTTGGGATCAGTCTCATTCCATGCACAGTCATTGTTAAACCAGAGAATGTTAAGTGTGTAACATTTTCACCCTGATACGCGTAACAGTATCTTTTATTAACAGGTCTTCTTCCTGATAACTCTAATTACATATTCAGTAATCTTAGCTCTGTTCTAAACGGGATTTACAGTCATGTGCAAACCAGCGCTCATGTGCTTTAAGAAAAGGTGCATAAACTATTGCAATAAAATATGACAAAGTAACCAACACGTCAGTTAGGGATGGGCTTAATTTTAAGTGAGTGATTATCTTATCACCACTGACCACATCATAAAATATTTTCAAGCCGAGAAAAACTATCTGTATGCTTAAATTGTTTCTCTTTGAAGTGCTTTAGCAGCTGTCCACACTTTGTTCAAGTGAAACCTCAGCAGTGGCTGGAGTCAGGTGTTTGCTACCAGATCTGCACGTCCTCTCTCCATACGGGGAACTCCCAGAGATGTACAGGGGATTGTGGTCCCTGCCTAACGGAGGGGACAGCGCCGGGCTAAGCTCAGTGTGCTCTGGTGCACAGGGTTCTTGGGTGATGGCCTCTCTTTGGGGTTTTGCCCTGAAAATCAGCCATGCCCAGCTGACCTACATCCATCCACCCTTCACTCGGTAACGTGATTTATGCTGATGGGAACTTGAGGGCAGGATGGGATGATTTAAGTGTCTTCTGAAAGGCATTGAGCAAGTTCATCTCCTGACTTTGACGCAAGCTGAAGGAACACAATTCCCTCATTGCTTCCCACTGGGCTTGTATCGAGCCCTGCGTTGCAGAATGGCACACTCAAAAAATGGAAAAACGGGACTTCTGCTACCACTGATTACACTGGAGGAGGAGGAGCAGAAGTGATTTCATGTATTTGGGTCTTTTAAAATACTGCTGAATCCCAGAAGCGAAGTTAATGCTTCTGAAAGACTGTGTCTTATTCACATCTTACTAGCTTAGGGGTTTGATACTTACACGGCAGACCTATAGGTCAGTTTTGCTCTGTTCTCTGTGTAGCATTAGTTCAAGCAGCTGTCTGGGAGGTGAACCCACTCAAAAAAGTGGACTTAGAAAGCCATGGCATTACTCCTAGTAACTTGTCTACATGTCACTCTAATGATTTCATGCCTTACGGTGGCTTCGTGCTTGAATACCTTTATAGCAAGAAAAATTAATTACTGCACATGTGGGGTTTTTTCTCATTTTCATGTAATCCTAATAAATTTTTTAAAGAAGTCTATTCCCCAAGTGGTCATGCTTTGTTTTCAGTTGTACTCATGCTTCCTGAAACTGTTGGTGAAGCAAAGCTCTAACCACTCTCCTGCCAGGAGCTGTACAACCTGGTTAGGCTGAATATAAACTACAAATGCAACTGCCAGCTCTGACTTAAGGCGTACATTGTTTCTATTCAAATCAATAGGATTTTGGCTACAAAATTATGTGAAGACAAGCTATGATTCCTGAAGTCCATTTTTTGAAAGCACTGTCTTCTCATTTGAAGTTGTTCTGCACTCCCACCTCCAAGTCATTCTGTGAAGACGACTGGACATCAGAAGAGTCTCTGGACATCAAATACTACAGGTGATTATGCCATGCACCTCTATAAAGCAAGTCTGAGTCCCCAAGAGATGAGGATGTTTAGCACCTCGGAAAAAAGACCTTTTAAATGTGTGACTACATAAAGGCTTAAGGATATTTAGTGCTTTTGGCAGTTCCACTAAGCCCTTAATAGCGCCCTCTAAATCTGACATTTATGCTTTCATTTTAAGCATTGAGGTTTGAAAGTTTGAGACTATGAAAGTGGTTTAGTGATAAACTTTAGGAGATCTAATTTAACTTATAATTACAACATTGACCGAATTCATGAAAGGTACTCCAAAATACAGAGTATTGTGATGAGAAATCACATTTTGATTACCTTCAGAGTTTTATAATCTCAGCCGTACCAGTCTGTATTGGCTCATTAGAAAAGGAGTAAGGATTTCACTTTTAAGGAGCAGGTTTTAAGAAAAGGCCCATCCACCAACATTGCATTTCAGATAAATAAAGCCCCTACATTTCCACTATGAAGTCACACTGTGCCTGTTTAAAAATGCAGATAGTAAGAAAAATGACCATTTAGCAAACACACTTAAGCATTAGCATTGTTGTAAATATGTTTATGGTTATTGCTCTGGATTTGTCTGGAATTTAACAGGCTTTTAATGGCTTCATTTTGGAAATGGCTCTGCCTGAATGAATGGCTATGTGTGTATGTTCCTCTGTATTGCTCTCAGCTCATGTACAAAAATTAACAAACAGCATATTGACAGTATAGCAGAATAGTATCATTTCCCGGCTGGAACATCTGAAAAGGCCAGCATCAAGTCAGTAATCAAAATTAAAATTTCAATATAATGTGGCATTTAGGTTTCATTTAAGCTTTTTGAGGTCTTTTCTGGGGCAGCTGGAAACATTCTTTCCACATACAAACAGCTAGTCTACTGTTAGGGCTTAGTTTTGAATCTAATGTAGTACATTATCATTTACTATATTTGTTACAGTAGCACCTTGATTATTGTACAACTTTAAAGACCAGGCATAGTCACTATTTCATGTTATCTGTAAGGTAATGGTGAACAAGGTTTAGATCCTAAAGGTAAAAAAGACAAAAATGGTTATCTACTCATGAATGTCAAATTTTTTAGTGCATTCCTTCTAGTCTGAAACCCTTTCTCCTTTTAAAGCACACCATGTGGTTCCCAAATTCAGAGCAATTACCCCTCCATCCTCCTGGTGTCCTGTTGCAAAATAAACAATACTGTGTTAATTGGAACCTGATAGAATTAGTAATGCAACATTTAAAAAAAAAAAAAAAAGTGTTATAAACCCCTCTAAAAGATGCAACTCAGCATCAATGAATTTAGGGAATACACTACATACATTAAATAGAGGTAAGGTGAGTCCAGAGTTACTTCTTTCTTCATTCAGCTTCAGGAGTGGTAGGGGTGTCTTTAAGCATCACCGCCTGCACTCTGTGCCCTCCTCAGATGAGCCAAGATTCACAGTAAGAAAAGAAACAACAGCTGTGGGAAGAATACCTAAGCAACAGTCACACTTGAGATTGTTCTCAGCGAAGGTCCCCGGGGTGTGTACGACCGTCCCGTGCTGACGTGGCCTGTAAGTGCCATACGTGTACACGTGGGAGGGATGTCAGTTCTCATCCCTGCAGCAGTCAGTGCTTTGTTCAACAAGGCTGGGGGACTGCTAGTGCAGGGGGAAGTTCTTCTTTCTTCATTCAGCAATTAACCAGATTGCTGTTGTGTCTGTCTTTTGATTTAATTTTACAAGCCTCGGAGGGTTTAAAGAGCCGCTGTCTGAAGCACCTGCTTCTGAAAAACACTCGTGTGTATTTTTGCTTTCCTTTTTCATATTTTTCCATTCTCTGTTGCAGTCCCATGATTCTCCTTGCTCCTCGTTTCTTGCATTCTCCTTCAGAGGCAAAATTACAGTGATCCTGATGCAGTTTGGGCACAGCCACAAATAGTCTGTCTGTCCTTCCTCTCCGTGTCTCATAGTTAGAAAAGCATCATTGTGCACACAGTTCGGTTGATTTCAGTGGATGAATCCAGTTCATCCATCACGTTAGGCAGTCAAAAAAACCAAACAAAAAACTCAAACAAAAGAAATTGACTAAATCCCAAACAGGCATCTTTGGAATCAGTAGTGCAAAATGTTTGCGGATTTCTTTTCCTTGACCTACTGCAATAATCTCTTAATCTTCAAGTCTTTCCTAAAATAGTGGATCTGCAAATTTAAAACATAAGAACAATGAAATAAAAAAGCAAATGTGAAGTGTTGGGGTTTTTTGGTTTGTTGTTTTTTTGTTGTTTGTGGTTTTTTTTTTTAAATCACTCCTCAGATTTTCCCTTGCATCAAACCATTACACGTCTCTTAAAAGAGCTGTAAATTGGTGGAAGATCCAATTAACCTGGGGCATCCCTCATCTATACGAGGCTTCTGCATGGGTACAGCAAGCAGAGAGTACCCTTTAAATGGAGGATAATTTGAGATTACAGTGAGCTTTTATCAGTGCAGCCTCAGCCCTGCAGATCAGTTTTAAATGGCAAAGACCTCCCTCAGAAGCCCCAGTTGAAATGCCTGCACTTCACAAGCTTTGTCTGTCAGTGGAGGTACGTCAGAATGGAGCTGATAAAATGAGAGGTTACCTTAAGGATTTCCACCTGTCTTTTTCTGTCTGGTTTTCCGGACTTTCACTTTCATAGGAAGCCAGGTACAAACCTGGAAAAGGTAAATGTGTGTTACTCCCAGAACATCAGTGACCCCCCTTCTCTCTGCATTCTGGTGTGTCCTCTATTGTACCACAGTGCAAGAGGAGCTGTAAAACTTCAGGGTCCATCAGGTGGCTGCGAATGGGTAGGACTGGTGTTTAACTCACATGTCTACCTCGGAAAGCTGCTTTTGACGGAACAGTAAAGGAGTCCAGAGTTAAAATATGTTAGCATGACCTTCTTTTAGCAAGAATGGTCTCTGGTTTTCCATCTGGGCCTATTTCCTCCATCACAGCACTGCTCCCAAGGAGTTACTCGAACACTAAAAAAGGCAGGCAGAGCTGACAGCTAAACACATAAGCTTTTAAAAACTAAGGATAGCCTCATCATTTAACCAAACTTTATCTTCCTCAATCTTTTTAAAGCTTATGGGAACATGGTATCTTAAATGGATACACAACACCCTCAAGGCAAGAGTGAGTTATAGAAACCAGAGAAGGGATGCACTGGAAGATAATAAACCTCTCTTTTATTTCTTTTTGTTTTGTTTTGTTTTGTTTTTTTCCTGCAAATTTTTACACTGTAGGATGCATTTTATGACACCAAAATGCGTCTAGACTGTAGAGTCTCCTCTGCAAAAGCTGGCAGTGCATGAATATCTCACTGTCTTCACAGAATCACAGGCTGTAATTTGTGTTCACACGCATTTCCTCATTTGACTGTTTCATGATGCTTTATTCTTTAATGCTGGAACCATCTCAGTATTCAGTCTGTGCTACAAATCAATTGCCTTTTAATACTCCAGTGTTGGCCCACCCTTCCACCAGGCTGTGACCAGCAGGGCACTTCACATGCCAGTGCAGCATCTCTCTCCTATATCCTCCCACGTCTTACTGAGGGCAGGGCTTTCTGCTCTGCACTTCCCCCGGGTAACAGGGGAGGCCTCCTGTGGCTTCTGCAAAGGGCATCTCATGAAAGCAGTAGGAATATAGGGGAGGGCATGAGAGAAAAATCTGCAAACAATTAGTGGGTTGAGGTCACCCTTTTTTTAGCCCAGTAGCCTGAAAACTGTACTTTTATCCCTGACTTTCATTTTCTGTCCCAGTCGAGCCTAAAACCAGAACAAATGCCCCCATCCTATCTCCTTTTGATAATACATTACTTAAATCACATTAATTATTCTATCTTGGCAGTCGTTCTTCTTAGGATTTAGGTAGGATTTTAGAAGCAGTATTTTGTGTTCTGAAGCAGTCTGTGAAATAAAAGCTGTCTGGTCTGATTAACGTGGATTAGTACAGAAAACTGCCTATGGAATCAAGAAAAAAATAAACCCAATGCCAGTATAGCTTAGGGGAAGGTAGCTATAGACAATTCCGTGTGTGACAATGTACTGAGAGGCAGCCGACACAAACCAAGAGGAAATGACACACTCTGACATGCTGGATACCAAACTGGAGAGGACAGATGGGTATAAAACACAATCAGGGAAATAATTTCAGGACAGGGCTTTCATAGCTACAGCTTAAATCATTTACTAGAAAAGGTTTTCTTAAAAATCCTTTTCCAAAGCCAACACGTTTCTTTGTCGCAGAGGAGGAGGTCAGCTGGGCACCGTCGCCCTGGGCTGTGGGTGCTGAAGAGATGGCCGTGTTGGTTTGTGGAAGGGATTAACTCTGGCTCCATCAATCACAGACTGAGTGGCTAAGGGACAGCTGACATTCACAGCACTACATGACGTGCCTTGTGTGGCCTCTTTTCGGGATTGCAAAAATAGGGCCACAATGGCAACTTCCCAGACAGCGCCTTACAGAGAAGTTACGGACTAGAGAAAAGCAATGGGGCAGCAGCTTTGTGTGCTAGGAGGCTGTATTTGCAAAACACATGGATAGACTGGGGATAAACAGGCTGTGTGACAGCAAAGCCGGGAAGGAACTGCGACTGGTCAGTGAGAGAAATCACCAAAGCAGGGACCAGGGATTAGTAGTGATGAAGAGACACATTCTCAGTGGTTAGAGATTGTACAGAGCCTTACCGTCTTCAGTAAAAATGGGAGCAGTGTGCAAGTAGTGGATGATGTTAGGGTCTTGCTCGAATGGGCATTCCACTTGCTTCCATGTTATGAACTCTCCTACTTGCTTAGCCAGTTCCAGAAATTTCTGTAAACATAAAACCATTCCACTCAGATATAGAAAGATTACCTCTTATTCAGTGTTTGTTGGTCTGAACTGAAAATTGCAAGCAAACAGCCTCAGTGCTATCAGGTAAAAACATTTGTCAGATCTTACTTCAAAGTTGACATGTCCATTTGGAAGGCGATTAGCACATCCTTCATTCAAAAAATAAATGTCTTTGATCAATAGACTGAAGAAGGGGATCACAATCTGTGAAGAGAAATGACATAACTATTATCTTTTCAGTTCCATATTTTCTCTGCATGAAAGAACAACTCAATTGGGAGAGAGGAGAATAAAGAAATATTAACTTTTCAGTGTGCTATGCACTTAAAAAGCAGTACAGTGACAGGCAGGCAAAAGGGCAGGAGTCTAGAGAGAGACCTTCAGCCATCAGGAGAACGTACACTGAGATGAAAGTGCACTGAACACAATGCTCACTGAGCACAATAGCATGACTAAGAAAACGCTGATAACCCAGTTTATTATCAACAGCGTCACTGTCTGATGACAAGATCAGACAGCAAAGAGCAAAATAACATTGCAGAACTCTTCCCTTTTCTGTTGTGTCTTTATAAGCAAAGATGCTGAACACACAAACTGAGCGACGTAAAGACAGCTGGGAATCAAAGAGCCAGTGCTGTCCCTGAACAAGGAAATGCAGAATAAAATTTGGTGACTATGGACTTGTCTACAAACGGTTAATGGGAAGCTGTTTCATGTTCAACAGCTCTATGCATGGCTACCTCTTGAGGCATGAAATTTCCTTCCTGGTGCCTGATTAGTACAACCTGCTTCTCCAAATTAACCCACAGACAGTAGGATTGAAAATATTACATTAGTTGACAGGAAACTGCCAACTGTAGCCAGCGAGAGCATTGTAGTGCTCAAAATCAGTGCTGGCCGTCATCCAGGGCAGAGTGGCATACAGCAGTGATCCAAGCCCTCCCTCTAACCCACCAGAGGTGGGTCATAATTTGCTATAAAAGAAGTCTACTTCTGGGCAAGGCTCCCGAAATGAATGGAATTACAGCAGGGATAAATTTGATGCCAGATGTTGTACAGCAGAAAGCACTGACAATGCTCCTTAAGTGCTGGCTTTTTTATGGGACAGCCACAGATAAACTCTGGAATGCACTAGGCATAAAAAAGCCTGGACTGACACTCCAAGAGCCATTGGCATTATCCTGGTACATCCCATGGATAAAACACAGGAACGAAAACAAAGAACATCTTGACCACCCAAAATGCTGAGCCCTCCTATCATGGTCAGGTGGAGAAATTTCTAGTCAAACTGAGCTAAATGTGTTTCAGGATTCATTTTCATATAATCCAAACTAGACCAATCAGCCTAGAGTAAACAATACAATTCAGTCCATGTGATTTGTTTTCTACCAAAAATGATGATGGCTCTGTAACCACCGTGGTCATAAAAGGTGGAAAGATGCAGAGACCTGGAGCCAGGCACCGATCCCCAGCTAGACAGGACTGCCAAATTCTGTCTATGTGGTTTTTTTGCAGGCAGATGTGAGCTTGCCCTACCCTGCTGCACACTGCCTGGGAGCGAGGTCACCACCGTGAGTGCTACTGAACATGAGTGAATGCCATGGCGCAATGCCATGCTAATACAGCTCCAAAGCCACCAGCCAGCTCAGAACATGGCAGAACTCCTTCTCTTCTGCATCCAAAAGGCGCCAAAGACACACCCGAGGGTACCAATTCTTTACACATTTTCATGAGATTTCTGTCTTTGGGTCACTATTTATTTTCCCAATTAAAACATATTACCCTGTATGTTTTGCTTTCCAAATTTCTGTAGGAAAACCAACAAAAGTGGTTATAGCTGCGCTCAGATATTGGCTCCAATCCAGGATCTTTACTAGCATAAAATCTGGGTTAGTGCCAGAAACTCATATTTCTCTCTGTTTTGACTCCCCACCCCGTGCCATCCAACCCACTCACATGCTGAAGCAAAACTGCCTCCTGCAGAAAGAAGAAGTTAATGAGGTCCAACGTGTTCTTCCTCCCCAGTATCCAACAGCAACAACACACAGTCCTGCACTGTGCGTACTCCCAGCATTTCAAAGCCAGGGACGTGCCATCAGCACAATGCAGGTTTTCCCAGTGGAACAACTTAATTTTGGAGGTGTCGCAGGTCATTTGACTGCGCAGACAAAACCAGACTGAGTCACTAACAAGCACACCCCTCTTCACGCACAACTCAGTTTGAAGAGAAAGATTTTCTTCAGGGGGTTTTGCTATGAGTTTGCCAAGAAGCAAAATTACATTTTCTATCAAAAAAAGTGATCATGTTCTTTCAATTTTGTTCGAGCTCATATGAAACAAATAAATAATAGTCTAGCTTACAAAAAGAAGCAAAATTCCTTAATCATACAGCAAGCTTTACATGATCTACTTTATCTGACACTGTAAAATACTGTTTGAATAGCTACCAAATCATATCCTGGAGCATTTTCTTGAACTAATGTTCAGAAAACAGAATATGGGCTTTTTTCTGATGTAAAATGGAATACTTTTGGTCTAATAACCTCTCTATCCTCAGTATTAACCAGTTAGGGGTAGAGATATGACAGAGACTGCTAACTTCACAGGAAATTAAGAAAAAAATAAAGCAACTGGTTTGAATATCTATCATGGTCGTGAAAGAGCAAAACTGCAAAAGCACCTCAGCCTGGCAGGTCCTCACTGCAGTGTGTGAGAGTTAAAAGAATTCCTTTGCCAGTCGCAAACATCCAAAGCCATCATCTCTCCTTTGCACAAAGTGCTTTTCAGAACAACTCGGTGTACTCCCATTGCAGCTGAGTCAGCCTGCCACCAGATGCTGATCTCATTTCACTGTAAATGCTGTGACATTCCATTAGCTTCAGCAGATTTACATCAAATTTACAGGGCTGTGAGATTAGCATCTGGCCTGGCTCCTCTAGTGAATGAATACTAAATTCCATATTATGCTTGTTCGTGTAGTATCTGCTTTACCTTTGCCACGCTCTGTGCAGAGATTGCCCATTTCTGACTGTGGGCAATTGCAGTGTTAAATACAAACCCTATCCATAGAACAAAAAAAAAAAAAAAAAGAATTGGATGGAGAAATAAGAAAATTAACAAGAAACTCACTGGGGCACAAAACAGGAGGACCCTGCACTCTAACATCTTGTCAATCTGATTTTTGCAGCATCAGTGACATGTCAGAAAGCCACGAACACTGATGGAACACTTCAATTCAACAACAAAATGAAATGAAAACTCAAAAGGACAAAATATCATCCCAAATTTTCTGCAATGGATACACACCACACTCCTTTGCGGTGCTCTTGGTATGTCCTCTTTCCCTGTTGTGAATGGAGAACCACCTCATCTCCTGTGCTGTGCCCTCTGCTCTCCATCACATCTCACACTGCACAACAGGGGCTTGTCTGCCAAAGCCTGGGAGCTCAATCCCACCTGGGCCTGCCAGGACGATGCTCCATACCAAAATAAAAATCAGTTTGCTCTGGAATACCCGTTCCCTCAGGTTTATCAGTCCGAACAACGGGAATTTCCCAGGGATAGGGAGACACTCGACACAACGTCCTCCACGCTGTGTGTCCTGCCCTCTCCAGCCCCACAGTGTCTGACAGCAAGTCCACAAAGCCCTTTGATGTCCTTGAGGCTCTTTCAGCCACAGACTGACACTTCCAATTGCATTTAGCAGCACGCAAGCCTTGCCCTGGTGACCCAGGGAAGGGAGGAGAGCATCTGCACCAGGTCTCTGAGCTGGCAGCAATGCCCTCCACCCATCTGGAGACCCATGAGATGTGGTCACACCCACCTTCTCCCGGTTGCTGTGTGCGGTGAGGGACCTGTGGGCAGCCCCTCGCAGCGCCGTGCGGTAGTTGTAGAAGTTACCGGTGGGGTCCATCTGGTGCTGGATGCACAAAGGAAGACGCGTTGGTTAGAAAGCAACTTGGGTCCTCTAAAGACAAGTCTACTCTCTGTTTTGGCAAACCCTGAGCAGATCTTAGCCTACATCTTCAAAATCCACATATCTGCAGAACTCGGTGCACCAAAGATACAACGAGAGGTTTACAGCCCATGGCTCTTTGTACCTTTGATTTTTCTATTAACAGCTTACTGAGCTTTTATGGGAAGAATAAGGACTGCACACTATATATGCCAAATTCTAGAATCCTCAATACAAAAAAACACCTTGGGCCTTTGTTCACTCAACATCCAAGGTACAGACTGGGAGTTTTACATTCAGCATCCTGTCCATGCATCAGTGGAAGCACTATGGCATGCATATAGGGTCATATTTCTGGGCTTTTTTTATTCCTCCTGTTTATTTGAGTGCTCTGAATCCACTCTGCATATCAGCAGCTTCACACTTTTCCTCACTATGCGTGGGAAATTTCAGCTTAGAATGTGGCCCTCTGCCTGTGAAACGTGTCTGCAAACAACTCACACCTGCATAACAGTGTGAAAATTCCCAAACAAAAAAATCCAGAATATAACTGAAAAAGTGCATCAGCATCTTTTTTCTTTTTTTTTCTTTACCTCAAGAATGAAAAATTTGGCTGTTTTCACTTTTGACCAGGTCTTCTTTAGCCTGGAAACTGGGCTCATGTTCATTCCAGCTACAAGTGAGAGAGAAAAACAAGAAAGCCATGGATAAGAGTCAGGCTTCCTTTTTCATCTGAGACAGCTGATGGAGAGACCTGGTGAGAAGCTGTACTTACAGATGATTGCCATCAGTGAATTAAAATTCCCTATGTTAAAGCACTCTCGGGCAACATCAATGAAGAATTCAATGACTTGTGCTCGCTGCTTCTTTTTTGCAGGCTGTAAATGAAAATAAATGAATATCTGGTATAAGCAGAGGTGGAATTGGAGGTCATCCTGGGCATTTGTTGCATGTATAGCATGGCTCCATGGACATCTGCTATCAGTCACTGGCCCCAGTTCTGTTCCAGCACTCCAGTGGATGCTGGAGACTGCCAGCCTCCAAAATCAAAGCTTTTTTTGCAGGGACGCAGAAAAAACCCAGAGCAGTCCCCAGGCTTGCCTCAGCTGGGACAGGCAACCCACCAGCCCTGGGGCAGTGCCTCAGCTCCCTGCTGGCTCCCTCAGCACAGACTTTCCTAAGGGCAGGATTTCACACCCACAGCATTTTTGTCCCAGAAAGAGTTTGTTTCATTGTGTTAATCCCTTCCCCTCTTCTGTCCCTTTCAGCAGTAAGGCCAGGCCAAATGGTAGCGTGCATTTTAAATATACATTTCAATTGGACTGGAATCAACCCCCTTTTTCCAAAGATGATTTTCAAATGGTAATTCTTACGTGTCACAGGCTGTGCAGGCTCTTCAAACTATTATTATTCCTCCCTTCCACACCCTTTTCAAAGGGGAAAACATTCATTTCATTTTGATGGAGCCAAATTAAACAAATTAAAACCACTACCAAGTTAAGAAGCAACAGTCACAGCTACAGTAAAGGGCAGCAGGACAAAGAGCCATGCAGTGGGAATTTACACACACAACAGAGCTTTAGGATGACAGATAACAAATACGGCTCCACTAGAATCTTTTCCGGCAGAAATCTCACGGGATAATTCAAGGCATTTTTTCCTCTCTTTTTCCCTGCAGGGTTCATTATTCCACACTGTGCTCCTACTACATCAAGATAGCAGAGCATCCCCCGTGTGCCGCCGGCTCTGCTTCGCAGTGTGTCGTCATTTATCAGCTCGCTTCTGCGAGTGCACTCTTACTAAAACTCACCATCAGATGCTTAGCTGGGTCACAAGAAATAAATTCCCAGGTTTTCTTATTAATATAAAAATCTCAAAGTGGTGCATCAGGCACGTGGTAAAACACGCCACGTACTTTTGACTTACCATGCAGATTTCTGTTGCTACGAGATAGCAGAGCCTGTTGAACCATTTCACATAGGCCTCGAGGTTACTCGTCTTCTTCTGCTCACTGAAACATGTCTGGGGGGTGAAAAGAGCACAGAAAGGTGTAACTGGGCTCCAGGCAGCTGCCTGATCACTAAAGTAAATGCCACGCAAAGGGGGCGACTGGCCACGTCTCTCCCAAGCACATCCAGGCTGTGTNAGGTGGGTGGTGGCAGGTGGGTGGCAGGTGGGTGTCCGGCTGGGTGTGTCACTCTGTGCCACTCACACCAACCAGTGTGCAGGGGACAGCCTGCCCGGGCTGCAGCCAATGTGCCCTGACACCGCCTGCACTGCCCCTGGTCCTTGGGTAGGAACAGCTGGGACATCAAGAGAAGGCAGAGTAAGGCAGGCACAGAGTTCCACACGCTCAGCTCGTGGCTTTGAGTCCGGGACTTCCTTCGCTTCAGTCAATGCAATCACCCACTGCCCTTTTCTGGAGGGGAGAGACCAGAAGCTGGTGAAGTGCACAAAACATAAGCAAGAGAAAACACAGTTTGAATTGCCTCTTTATTTAAAAAAGACGATTTTCCTTACTGAGTTTTCAGGAAAACAGGCTCTTAGTGACCAGCTCTGCCTTGATGGCTGCATTTGAACAGGTCACTGACATGCCAGAGACACATCAGTGATAAGAGCCATTACAAGAAGCACATTTTTCACTTACTTATATAAAACTGCACATAAATTCCCATAACTGATACAGGCTGTGGGAGCAGATACTTGGCCTAACCCTTCCGGTTCCTTTGTCATCAACAGAGAATTTGACTTCAGAGGAGTGATAGAACAGTTCACTCAGCCTGAAGATGTTGCTTGGGATTATAAGAATGCAAGTCCTTTTCCGAGTCCTAAATTTTTGCACAGTCTACATAAGACCTACAGCTCTCTGGAGTTCATGAGATTTGTTTGAACATTCATTAACATCCACTAGAGGGTACCAGAGAATACTGATTTTTTGTTTTATTAGGATGATCATTTGCCAGCACTACCATAAACACATGCCGCTAAGGAGAAAGTGACAATGCATAAGCACAAATCCATTAATGTTAATGGGATCACCCACATTTTGTAAGGCAAACAAGTGACTAAGAACCCCTTCCGTAATGGGGCTTAACTGGATTCCCAAGGTAATTCTGAGTGAGAAAATATTCACCTGTGATTCTGTATACAGGCGTGTTTAGAAACAGAAATCACAGTACCGTGCTATGGAGGAGCAAAGCTAAAGGCTGAAATTCCAAGGCACTTTATGGATAGCCTACATATATAGTCAAAGTGTATTTTAAAAGCAACTTAAAAAAGGGTCAGCAAGCAGCATGTAAATATTAAAAAAACTCAAAGGCAATCCAAATCAGCCCCAGTTACCCATAGCAGCTGCTTTTCCTGTGCTCTGTTTCTTGTTCCCTGTCACAGCAAAAAGTTTCAACCCTGTTTTTGTTCTGAATACGGTATTTCCAGCTCAGCACTGTTGTCCTGTGCCAGGGCATAAGGACCACAGCTAATAACACAAAACTTGTGAAAAATGTGCAGCAGTTAAAGCTGAGACAGACTGCTTTTTAAAGGTTAAGCTTTATAAATGGCAGCAATATTTAGCACCTCCCAAGCATCTTCCATCTGTAACTCAGAATGCTTGATCAACATTCATGAGTGAAGCCTTTTGAAGCCCTCACGCAAGAAAGACTTCAATGTGATCTTCCTCTGGAGGGAATTCAGACCTGACCCAACTCCCTGTGCTCCTCTGGGGTGTTCTTCACAGGTCAGGGAGTGTGTGACTCCACATCAGGTTTGTGTCACTGTGTTCGAAGACGTGTCCAGAGAAGGGTGAAGCAGCTGGGGAAGGGTCTGGAGCACAACACGTCTGATGAGGAGCGGCTGAGGGAGCTGGGGCAGCTCAGCCTGGAGAAAAGGAGGCTCAGGGGGGACCTTCTGGCTCTCTGGAAGGAGGTTATAGTGCAAGAGAAGGATTCCTTCCTAAAAAAACGTGATCAATGCTCAGAATACCTGGAACTGAATCTCTGCCCATTTCCCTCACCCTGAAACCAACTGCAGGAACTCTGTAACTACAAGAAGGCCCCAATGTGGCACTTTCCATCCATCCATCCATCCATCCATCCATCCATCCATCCATCCATCCATCCATCCATCCATCCATCCATCCATCCATCCAACCATCCATGTTTTCATCATTACAAGCTGTTCTGGGGCTCTTTGTGCAGCACTACCAACACAGGTCTTCCTGTTATGTTCAGCATCCAACGAGGAAATTCTGCCATTGATGTATGATCTCAGGGGGAGCCCATGGGCAGTTCAGGGGAACAGTTTTCCACCCTCTTCATTTTCAGACAATATGTGAAATCTCTCTCTCCCTCTCCAGCTAGGAAGTGTCTTTTCTCATTGAGGCACTCACTGAAATGCTGCTTCAAACCCCAGTGAAATCAGTGGAAAGATTCCAAGTGGCTTTCCCAGCCTTTGGACGCAGCCCTGGTCAGGCACTCCATTCCCTGTGGTGCTTTGGGTTCACAGCTATTGTGTGGAGAGAGAGGGGGATGTTGATTCATGACTGAGTCATTACTGTGCTGTCTGGGCACACACTCTGGGCATTACATCACATCCCTCAGCAGAGGGAACAGACATTCCCTGGCTGTGCACAGCCACAAACCATCTGTCCCAGCCAAAGCAGGTTGGGAGGACCAGGCCAGAGAGCAGAACAGCAGGATGCTGGCCAGTCTTGGACTGGGCTGTACTCTCACCAGGAAGGAATGGCAATGACCTGCCAGTAGGTCCCATCCTTGCCTTGAGGACACAGGTCACCAGCTGGCCTGGCCCTGGCCAGCACCTGCCTCTGGCCCTGCTCTTGGGGACCTCATCACACCAGTTCACCTGGACAAACATCATAGGAGACACTTTGCACGGAGCGGAACCATACCTTGGTGCCATCCAGAGGGTCTTTATGTACAAATGCCTGCACAAACTCCTCGGGTCCAATGTGACTTAACCTTTCCTATTGGGGGAAGAGAGACGGGGAAAAATCAGAAAGCACCCCAGAATCTTCTGTTTGTCTTGGTGAGACATCACCATTATCTGTCAGCTCTGAATGGTGTTACTGAACTGGTAGACAGCCAACTAGCACCACACATTAAAATTCATAAGAACAATTAGAACTATTTTGGCAGAAAGAAGAAAATGAGCATAAATATGTCTCATTACTGACAAGCCACAGTAAGAGTCCCCTCCACTGTGCTGGATGCTCCATCTGGGAGCCAGCAGACCTTAGTTCTGTGCTTGATGCTGCCTCAGACCTGCTGTGGTCCAGGAAATAACTGTTTTAAATAAGCAGCAAATGATTCTTACTAACAAATAAGCATCAAACAGTTTCAGTGCAGAGTATTTGATGTATAGGGTGTAGTAATAAAAGAGAAGGTAGACAGCATTGATTACAGTACAGTGGAATTAAAACCTCTAGCTACATCTGTTTTAAAAAGGCAGTGATGCCTCAGTTACAGGTAATTTCCCCTGTGTGTGGAAATAAAAAAAAAAAAAGGCAAGAAAAAGACTCCAGGCAAAAGGAATTCTACTCTCTGTCTAAAGATAGATAAAGCAAAGAGAGCCAAACCTGCATGTTCTGAAAACTAACCTAGGTGAGATGATGCTACACTTGGGGTTTCTGAACCATTCCCCTTCTTGACAAATAGAATATCAACTACCTTCAGAATTCCCAAGGCTAATTTAATGGTATTCACTCCAACAGACAATCCGTTTCATGGTTTGTTTTTCCAGCCCTCTTCTCAAGGATGAACAGTGTCCACAGGAGGACAGGCAGCAGGGACTCCTCAGAGCAGCAAGAGCTCTGCAGAGGGCAGCAATGCTTTATGCTCTTCTGTGCACGTCCAGGAGGTCTAGAGGGAGGACCTGACCCTGGGAGAAGGGTGTGCAACACAACACCCTGGCCAGGGTTCTGGCACTGCAATCCAAGTGATTACCAACAAGGGCCTGTTTGGGAGAGGACTGCAGCCCAGTGGGGGAAACAGCAGCACCTCGCGTGGGTGGTATCTGCACACCCAAAGGGAAGAATGAAAACCATATCGGACAACTCAGATGCTTTGTGTATCTGGAGGAATAGATTTGAACTGTTAAAATTTCTTCCAAATTAAGGAAAGGGTTAATGGCAGCCACTGCAAAAGCACCTGCAGGTTGTGGGGCTATGAGCACCTTACAAAAGTGACCTTCCTGGGACCATGATTCACACTTCACAAATGGGCAAGCTGAAGTGCAGTGACCCTCCCTGAGATGCGCAGGAACATACTGATATATAGTTTGCTTCCCAAGCATCCCTTGACCTGTCAAACCCTGCCTCCTGCTGCAGTGCTGATACAGCACAGGATGTGCCGTGCTGCAGCAGTGCAGACATTCTTTGGTTGTGCCTGGAATACTTAGCAGCTCATGGCTTAAACTAATATCTCTGGCTGCAGAAGTTGGGAACCGTTCCCACTTACCAGCTCCACGTGTGTCAGCTGCTGAGCCAGAGTGTAGGGGTCACTGCAGACGCTCAGGATTTCTCTCTGAATTGATGGGGGTTTACTTTTAAAAGCAACCAGCTTATCAGAGACAGCAGCACTGATTTTGACAATCCCTTCTTGCCCATGGCTGAGAGTGGCAAGCTTCTGATTCAGGGTTTGCAAAAGCTGATTCATCTTTTTCCAGTAGGCCTGGAGAGAGAGGGAGAGAAAGAAACATAAACCACCCAGAAAACTTGACAAAGGAGTGTTTTTGTGCTGAATTTCCCCTTCTGCAAAACACTCCTAAGCCAGCAACAGGTTACCATTTTATTTCCAACAAGCCTATTTCAGAATAACTAGTTGGCTTAATTACAGTTCTGTGCTCTGGACCACAGAAACAGACTGGAATCAAGAGAAGAGGCAGGCAGGACTGGTGGCTTGGGCTGGCACTGATACTCCCATATTCCTGCCAACATCAGGGTCAGAGGAGAGGGAATGCTACAACACGAGTTCCTGCAGCTTTCTGGAGCACAGCAATATCCAGTGCCTATCCTTTATACCAGCTGTGTGTTGGCTGAGAACTCTACCTGTTCATGGTGCCTTGTCAACTCTTATTCATTGGGAATAAGAACCATTTCTAAGACCATCCTCTCCATCCTTTTGAGCTGAATGCAGCAGAAGCAAGCTGCTGCTTGCTACCCAGTTGGAGTGGTTGGAGCATTGTGTAGCTTTGAGTATTTAATATCCAAAATGTTAATTGCTGCTGAAGTGAGCTCACATTGCCTTCTGACCATGTGCTCAGCAGGATGATCATGGCTAAGTTGCCCAGGTTGTTCTCAAAGCTGCAGCAGCTCCCTAGAATGAGTGGAGCTGCTGACCATGGAGTATGGGCAGAAAGAAATTACTTCAGCTATTCATGACTGACAGATGCAGACATCACAGGACTGAGATAATGGAGAGAACGGGTAGAAAGGCTCTAAAGAGAAGGACTGATTGGAAATGTCCTTGGCAAAAGCCTTACACGGAGGATGAGATATACCCTGCTGAGGAACATGGTCTTTCCCAGCCAGAGAAAGGAGCATTGGGCATGGGTGCAATGGGGACTTCTCAATTTCAAAGAGCATGGTCACTTGGGAAAACGGTTTGTAAGCTGGAGACTATCAGCTCCTCTCTCAGCACAAAGACACACAGTGGAGAGATCCTCTGGAATAACTCCTTGCTCCCCATCTGTGCAGGATTTAGCAAGGTCACATTGCCAGTAACATCAGTCTGTCATCTGTCAGTGAGGAACCAGGGCTGGCAAGGAGCCCCTGGTACACCTGCACCCTGCGCACTGTCCTCTCCATCAGCACAGGGACCTGGCCAGCCTGGACCTCCCACAAACACCAGCACACACCCATCGCAGTCCAAGGGAGTTCTTGGGAAGGACTGAATCCTGGGGTTTAGATCCAGCCTTTGTCTCCTTCAGGTTTGTAGGCTGTGGACAGGCTTCAGGG
This sequence comes from Grallaria varia, assembly GCA_013396735.1. Taxonomy (NCBI): domain Eukaryota; kingdom Metazoa; phylum Chordata; class Aves; order Passeriformes; family Formicariidae; genus Grallaria; species Grallaria varia. Next base: position 590,004 of record VWZG01006017.1, on the reverse strand, counting down.
TTAGGCATCGACAGCACTCGTGTTTTAGGTGGTCAAGGCACCAGAAACCAGTCAGTGTTCTTTTCGCCTACACAGAATCCCATCTGCACACTGGAAGTGGCACCTTCTCCTTCTTCCCAGTGAAGAATAACGTGGTTACATCTCCTGTGCCTTCTCACAGGGCGGGAAAGGCTGGAGACCTTTAGAACATCTCAAGTGCTTCACCTTTGATGCACCTTTTCTAACAGAAGGTTTCACGCTGCTGAGGACCCTCTGGTTTCACTTCAGGAAGGTGGTCTCTTGAGCTGGCCCAGCACATAGGCTGGATAAGCAGGATGTAAACAAGCTCTTTGTTTTTACAAAATAGAGCTGTTAAGTCTGAAATGAACCAAGTACCTAGAAGGCAGGAGGGACTTGTCCTGGAGAATGACAACACACAATGTATTTGGAAGCAAATCACACAGGAAGAGTGAAAATTGAGTGAGGAAAACAAAAACACACTCATTTTTGATCTGTTACAGATGTATATCAGCTCCAAGGAAAACAGTCCTTCTTCCTGTAAATCCTCATGCGAACAGGTGGTCACAGTTCTGAGTCACAAAGACTGTTCTGGACCCAAACTACTGACCACCATCTAAATATTTCTCTGTTTTACATCCAAGTGTATTTGCAAATCTGCTTATGAACACAACATTATTTTTTAGTGAAAACTCAAATAGTGACATATTTGGTATTTTGTGAATCTATTTTGTAAACAGAGAAATGAATTGGGGGGTGGGAGGACAGGCACAGCAGTGAAATCCAAGTCTTCTAATGAATATAAAACATCCGGCTAAAAGACTTAGCTGGAAACCCAGTTATCTTTCTAAATGGGGTTTGGATGAGAAAGCTTGGACCAGCCATGTCTGTGCAGTATCAAAATCTTCACTGTTTGGATGAAAAGCCAAAAAGCAGCATAAAATTGCTTGAAAGACATGCATATTAGCCAGTCTTCCAATAAATCCCTATCAAGAGATCTAGTTTCACTTGGGTTTGTAGGGAATATGGCAGAAAAATAGATACAGACAACAGTAAACAAAGACTCGGGTAAGCCAATCACCTAATGAAGAGTAAAATGTAAGAGACACAAAAAATTCCACAGAAATCAGAGCTCATGAAGAGACAATTGGTCGGGGGCACCTTTGCCTAGAAAGCTTTTCTGTGTGCACTGGAGGAGAAATCAAAAAGAAAAAAAATAAAAAAAATCCTGCTTCTGCCCTTCTAAAAGCACTTCCTGCCTTCTTTAAACTACATTCACTAAGTGAAAACAACATTGTTCGTTACCTTCAATGTGCTGGTAATTATCTTGCCACAAAGTGACCCCCCGCTGTACCGGGGCTGCATGCTGGACTCTAGCAACCAATTTCCCTTCACTGCCACATTAACAGTCAAAAGAAGCAACTACTGTTTAATATTTAAAGAAAATGTTTCGTTCTTAACTAGGAAAGTTCCTCTGAAGACAGCAGGCCTCAGCAGGTGGCTTAGGAGCTCAAATTTTAATTAAATTTCCAGCTCTAAATGCAAATCACGGCGCTTACTGCGAAATGCTTCTCAGCATGGACACCTTTCCAAGCACATCCCAGAGCCTGTGGAAGGTGGACGGCACAAAGGACAGGAGCACACACGGCAGGGGAAAATCCTGCACTGACCCACATGGGCTGGATGACAGCACAGGTCTTTCAGCCTTTATTTGCTGGGGCTCACAAGGGGAACAACTTCCTTCCGACCAACTGAAGGGCACCACCACTCCTCTGCACTGCCCCTTCCAAAAGGAAATTTGCATTTGGAGGATATGAGCTTTTTCTTAAATTAATTATTGATTAGGCATAATCACTTGCAATTACAATGTCTGGCAATATCTGAAAAACAATGATTTGAAACTAATGTGGTCTGAGGCCACCCACAGCCATGCACTCTCCAGAGCAAAGGTGTGCAGTCCTTGCTCAGGTTAGGCAAATAAACTATTGTTTTGCATGCAGAAAGTTGATTTATGGCATTTATGGCTCTTCGCCAGGGCAACTACTGCTTTTAAAGAGTGCACACAAAGCCTTTCTTCCCTGCCCTTTGGCTGGTTCCTTCCTCTCAGTGGGCATGGTACTGATGGGTCTGTTTGGGTTCCTCTCACTGAAGGGCTGCAAAACACCTTTTGTGGTGGTTGACAGGAGCAAATCCAATGGTTCTCCCCTTGAGGGAGTTTTACTGCTCAGTCAAGGGAACCAAAGCTACTTTGGCTCTTTCTGGGTTGTTGTTTGTTTTGTTTTGTTCCCTGCACCTCCATCCCTGTGTCACACATCTTCCCTTCCCAGCCCTTCTCTCCCATGTGCTGGCCAGCCCAGCCAGCGCATCCATGCCAGCCTAGAGCTCCCTGAAAGTGCCACACACGATGCCAGCCCAGCCCAGCCCAGGAGCAGCTGTTCCCTTTTCTGACATATTTCATGTCCAATTTCACTTCTGCTGATTCCTTCTCTCCTCTCTCCACTCCTCCCTCTCTCAGCCTCAGGGGTATGTTCTTGTTGTCCCACTGAACTGCACCTCCCTGTGGCTTGAGGCCATGCCCTGGTGTAGCCAATGGAACTGAACTCTTCCACATCCCATGGTTAACCCAGAAGTAATTACAGACTCTTTATGTACTATTTGCTTGTCATTTCCATGGACTTTGTGGTCTTTTTAATGTTTCTGAATTAATTTATGGGGTTCACGCACCTGAATTTACAAGCAGGTCTCCCAGAGACTCCATTCACTGTGACCTGCTCTGCCACACACAGAGCTCACGTGCTTGAACACCGACACCATACACACATCTAGTCTGAGTTTGTGCTCAGCAGGCCACACACTGCAGTCTTCTGCCACTTTCGTGCTTCCAGAGAAGCTACATGTTCATTAATATTTGCATTTTCTTTAAACGTAAGAACTTAAACCCAGAGAAGCTGTGGATGCCCTATCCCTGGAATTGTTCAAGGCCAGGTTGGATGGTGCTCTGAGCAACCTGGTCTGGTGGAAGGTGTCCCCACCCATGGCACGGGCTTGGAACAAGATGATCTTTCAGGTCCCTTCCACCCCAAACCATTCTGTGACTCTGTGATTCTAACCTGGGAGATCACAGCTCTGTTGCTATTTGAATTGTCACCAGCCCATTCAGCCCATGCTATGCCTTCATATATTCCTTATGTAAAATGGGAATATTGTTATCCTGTATCCAATGTGCAGTGGATGAAGTCCATTGATCACTCTGATGTGCCCCCATGTCACTGCCCCAGGAGTACATAAAGTGAGAGATGTGGCTTTAGGGAAGCTACTGCAGGTTTTTACCATTATAGGAGGACAAAACTGTGAGAGTATCCAGGAAGAGGCAGGGAACAGAATGCAGCAAAAGGAGAAAATGGAGAAACCAAGTGGAAAAATTAACATCTCAACACAAGATCCCAGGTCAGGCATCCTCACCTCGTCACATGGGGCTATCCTGTGAATCATGTCTTTCAGATGGCCAATCATCCGCTCCTCCTGGAAGTCATACGGGAATGTCTCTGTCCACTCTGTCAGCAACTGTAAGATTTTGGGTCCAAATTTTCTGATTCGAGCCTGAAATGGAAACCAATGGATGATGAACAGGGATTGAAATGTGTTTACTCATTAGAGTCTCCCACCAAACATCTGTGTCACTGAATGTGGGGCCAGATTTTCAAATAAGGCATTTATGGTTGCACCTGCAAAATCTGCACGCATGCATGCAAACAGTGCAGGGGTGCTCAAATTATACTTTTGGGCATGCAAAATATACCACAACTTAAATGCATGCACAACCGTCTGTTTTACATGCAGATTGAAGTATTCTGCACATGCAGTTGTCTGGCTCATGGTTGCATAGACATTTTGTTGGTACAACCTTTATACCTTTTTTAAAAACATCTGGCCTTTTTGCTGATTTGAACCATTTGTTCTTCCCTCCTGTGCTTACAACCCCACTGCATTTTCATCCTTCTCTGAAAAACTGATTGGAATGAATTTTGTGACCAACTAAGAGGTTTTTTTGCTTCTTTGCTTACTGGCTATATGAAGAAACTACTTAGGGACCAGTGGCAGATGTAAGATGAAGGAGAAAAGATGGACCAAACAGCCGCCCTTCAGTAACTTGATCTGAGCTACTTATAATGTTGCTCCCTTCCCACATGAGCTCAAGGTCATGATAGGACAAGGACACTCACTCACATTACACACAGCTGACTTTATGTTTGGTGTGGATTTATCTGTGGATGCAGCAGTGGGAATAATCAGGATGATATGGGGCAAGGAGGGGAAATGTGGGGAATGGCACAATTGGTGCATTAGTGTTATCTCAAAAGATGGCCAGCACAGCTGCTCCCAAAGCTTTCATCCTCTGTTATCCAAGAACATGTGAAAAGAAGATTGTGTTAAACAACAAACTGCATTTTTATTTACAGAAAACACAGACTGAAACAAACAGCCTTCTTCTGTGTCCTACGCACTTCAGCTGAAGTGTACTCTGTAATCAGGAAAAATTATACTCTTAAGCTCCCCAGCTCTTTGTTTTTCAACCAAGGTGGTTAAAATGCGTATTCCAGCTTTCCACCAACAACAGGTTTCAATGAACCACATCTCTAAAAATAACTGCTGTCAGCTAGCATTAAGCTCAGGCTCAAAGACCAGCAGGTGGCTGCTAAAGGGAAAGCTTTATTGGAAACTACAAAGGTCTGGGGAGACATTTGCTCCAGCTGTGTAAACTGTGTCACCAATCGATGGAGAGGACTTTGTGCAAGTCACAGGACACAGGGGTTGGGAGGTCGCTCCTGTGCAAAGTTTCAAAGCCAGCCCCGCTCTCGGGAACACAAAATCACCTCTGTCCCACCAACCCTGTGTTACTACAAAATGCAGATTCGCTTCAGGCTGATAAGAGATCTTTGTGATAAAACAGTGCTTCTCATTTCTTGAAACTTTCACGAGCAGCCAAACTTTGCAATGCTCACATTTTAATCCTCCTAAACCTGTATCTGTCATAGAATTGGAGAGCAGAGCCCATCGCTTGTTTTGCATGGTGCAAAATTCATACAAATATTTCTGTTGACAAAGACTGGGGGGGCAATGCCGGTCTGGGACTGCTGAGTGGCCTGGTGAGTGGCTCTCCAAAGCAAAGGCACAGCTCCTGTTACTCATCCAACCAGGTGCCTGTGCAAAAACAACCACAGGTGTTCAGACGTCGGTGACTCAGTATTTGATACCAAAACCACTGTTTCAAAGCTGGAAAGGCTGATCCTGAGAATCGTTTCAGAATTTTGGGGGGTTCAGGAAAGGTGCAGCTAAATTCATGTCGCTTCCCCCTCTGCTGCTCTGAAGGTGCATCTCCTGCTCCAGGTAATGCACTGGATAGATCTTCAACTCACCAAGGAAAGCTTGGGTGGAATCCCACACTGAACAGGATCCAGTGGGACCCGTCACTCTCTGTGGCACTGCCAGAGGGTGCACACGTGTTGCTACACACTGTACCAGCCTGCAGAGTCCCTGGGGCCGAACAGGAGGAGTGCTGAGGCAGGGCCAGCTCGGCTTTTCTCCTCCCTTTGCCTGTCACAGCCTCGCTGCTGTTTCCACTCGCTCCTGGTGTGTCGGCGGCGGGAGGTCAGTGGGGACCTGCCTGCTGTTACAGAGCGTGCAAAGGCACAGGAAGGGCCAGGAGGGAACACTGCTGCACCAGAAGCAAGAAAGCAAAAGGGCAGGGGCATTAAGTAAAAATGGGAGAGTGGTGTGTTGACATCTGCAAGTGGCAGCGTGTGAGGTTCACGTCCTACCTCCTTGCATCCCACAGGCTTCATCAGAGCCTTAAAGACGTTAAGAAGGAAAGTCACCTGGGAAGACTGAGACAGGGGGAAAGGGAAAATTAGAAGAAGATTTGAAGTGATTGGCACCTGTAGCACTGCTCTCAGACATGGATACTGGGATGCTCCAATGACAGGATCTCAGTGGCAACCGTCATCCTTTATGAAAATGCTTCATTCAGTCCAAAGGGAGGCAAAGGACACACACCAGAGCCCCAGAATTCTCTGCCCACTGAAAATGCCTCACGTTTTTCTACCGTGAAGATAAACTAACCTTGTCCAGCACGGGGTCGTCCAGCCGTTGCTGCTCAATGCACTTGTGACAAACTCGGGACAAAAGCTCATGGGGTTCGATGAAGAGTCTGGAACTCAGCAGGAATGTAAAGATGTAGGCTTTCTGTGGGAGAAACACAAGCAGACCTGCTGTAAACACTCACATAGTGGGTGATATTGACCATAAAAAGCCATGAACTCCACCGTTTTCATGGGGCAAGACTTTTATGCCTAAAAGACATAAGGATTCCTGACCCTGAATATGGCACTGGTTATACTGGGTGCAGGAGGCAGCGGCTTCTCCTTCCTCCACAGCATCCACTTCCAGCCCTTGGCTTCCTAAACATCCAGCAAAGACAGTGGGGAGGTCAGTCTGCACGAGCAAGCCCGGGTAGGGGAGGCAGCACAACCAGGATCCTGGGGGCCCATCAAGTTAAATGTGCAGACCTGCAGGAATCTCTGAGTTGGGAGCTGCAGAAACCCCCCTGTCAGCCACATCTTGCTACTGCTACTGCGCCCTGCCTGTTTGAAGCAATCTTTCATTTATTCTACTAGCTCCCCAAATTTCATTTCTATCAGCCAAGTCATATCACATGCAGTTCCACATCTGTGAAGCTGTGGGAAGCAGGTCTGTTGGATAAATCCTTGGATTATTCAAATTATGCCAGCAGTGAATTTAAAATATATGCATGAAGCCTCAGTTGTTTGCATCCTGACCCCTCCTGGCACCTGAATTATCTTCTTTCCCCCAGCCCTAGCCTTGCTCTTGAGCAGCAGGTATAATATTACATATCACACATTGCTTAATGAAAATCTCACAGCCTGATCTGTCCATTACCTACTTTTTATTGCCTTTCTATTTCTCTTTCTTTTTTTTTAATTGAGATGCTTCTTCATTACTTATTTTTAGCTGATCAGAAACTGAGCTCCGGGTAATTTAAAATATGCTGCCTGCTCTGCATTGATAACTTTCCCAGTCCTTTAAAGTGCCCAGAAGTCAATGCTACTCTGTGCTTTGAAATACAAGCCTTTCCATGGAGATATATTAGCACTTAAAAGTCTTCCAGCCAAACTCTGTCTGAATTCCACTGAGGATGTGCAAAATCCAGTGAAGTCAATAGCTTGCAGGACCATAAACCTGCTTCCAGTTTAGATCCTCACACTGCTGATGAAGAAGAACTGAATACTCACTGATGGAGCAAGGATTAGGATCTGGGCTGGGCTGCCCAGCGACTGCAAAGCTGGTGCGACTGTAACCCCAGGTAAATTATGAACTCATCAGAAGAAGCATCTCTGTACATGCTTTGCACGTGCAGGCAAACCTGGACGACTTCAGCAGCCCCTGAAATTCAGCTCATTTAATGCCAGTTCAGACTTGGAAGTTTTTTGCTTCGGTTTTCCTCCAAACCTCTCTGGGGTGCACTGCTATTTTTGAACTGTTCCAACTGCTGCATCACTAATTCATCATCCCGACAGCTCCCCTGCTCTCTTATTTAAAGGCACTATCATCTTTGGGATCTGCTTTTTCATGGGAACAATTATAGAGCAGCGAAGCAGCGTTTAAAGCAATGCATCAATTTACCAAGCTTTAATTGTATGCAGCTTTTAAATTAGCCTTCTTAATTCAAAATTTAACACATTTGCACTTTTGCATAAAGTGCTGCCCCAATTCATCAAAATTAAACCGTTGCTTATCCTGTGAATTGCTTACCTCAGGGTAGTAATCAGTGGTAGGTATCAGGTGCTGGATTAGAGCCTCCAGAGATGCTGAGGTAAGGTTTCCATCCTGGAAGATCAGTCCTCCTTGTTCACCTTCTTTCGAAGTATGTAAATGAGGGCTGAAGCCACATGGGGTAAACATACTGGTAGAGCTCAGCGTTTGGGGCATGCCTTCCTGCAAGGGAGAAGAGACCCATCAGACCTGCAGCCACTCGTGTCTCCTGGCTGGTTAGAAAAACACATACAACTAAAAACCTGGTCACAAAATTAACCCAATCCCTTCGTGGTCGCTGCTTTTATTGTTGGCATTGGCAGGTCATGCCTGCGATGGGAAGCACACAGGAAAATGGGACATTGTGATTTGGGTTTGGGCCAGAAAGTGAGGGCAGCTCCTTTGGGCTCTCACCCCAACCCAGAGTGTCTGTGGTGGCTCCCAGCTCAGTCCCATGTAGGAGAGGGGAGATATTTGGGATTTGAATTCAGTGGGTTCCTGAGCAGAATGGAGCAGGTCATTTGAACCTCTGCCCTGCTGAGAAAGAGGCAGGGAGAATTTAGGGTGAGAGAGGGCAGAGAACAGGGTGCCACCTGCAGCTTGCTCAGGATGGACCTTGGAAAACGCCCTGTGGCTCCCACGGGACAGGAGATGTGTCAGAGTGAGGAGGCAGGAGCAGAAGGCAACTGGGGGAGGATGGAAAAATGAAGTAAGTTGGAGGGAACAGAGAACGTGGGAGCTGATGAAGAGATTAAAGAGCAAGGAAAAGAGAAATGAGGAAGAGGGAGAAGGCAGACACCTGCACTATATTTGGAGCCTGAAGTTAGTCAGTTTTAGATCTATACTTAGGTACTAAATAAATGTTTCAAAGAGATCCTGAGCACTCCTTGCCTTCACTAGAGATGCAGAGTCCTCGGCACTTTGGGAAAGGAGGCCAGGCAGACTCCGAGCGTGTAGCCCAGTTTCAAGCTCCCTGTTTTTCAGTTCTCCAGGTTTTCCAGGTTGCGTTCTAGGCTTTACCTCTATTTTGGGGTTTACAATCAACTTTCAATGTTCCTTCTGTTGAGCAAAGTTGTTTTGTTTTTGAATTGCTGCAGAGGGATGCCAGATTTCATGCTGAGAGAGCTTTAAAGCATCTCAAGCTGCCTCTGAAATCCCCCCTGGAAGTTGCTCCTCAGCTAAAGGGAGCAATACAGGACATGGACTGGGAAAGGACAGTGCATGCTCCCTCCCAGGTCTGCAAATGCATCACCCAGAGCAAGGGATCCCTCTGTCACCTGACTATTTGCTTCTGCTTGATTTTACCTCATGCAAAGGAGGATGGGAAAGAGATGATGGAAGGGAAGAGTAGCAGAGCCAACCTCTAGCGCCCTGAGCAGCTGCAGAACTTCTCCCAGGACTCCAGCTCTCCCTCCTGAGCACAGTCCCTGCTTGCTGGGAGAGCAAGGTCTGCACCCCATGCCCTGCTGAGCCAGCACCAACCTCCCACATCAAAGAGCCACGGGCAGACAGTGCCTGTTGCTGCAGCTCAGCCTGCTGGGGCTTGGGCACACACAGCCAGCACTCACACCTTTGCTTTTAATACATTTCTCTGCCTTTTGCTGTATCCTGTCCCATCTGCTTTTCTGCCTCTTTATGTCCCGCATAACTTCAAAAGCCACCCCATGGGTCTGGCTTCAAATGCAGACTTTGCCTTTCTCCCTCGTGCCGTGACCCAGAGGGTCAGTCCAGCTCCGGCCACAGGCAGAGCACGTTGTGTCCTCTCCTGCAAAGGCACCTCTGTGGCTGGCACAGCCCATCGCTCCCCCAGCTCAGGCTGCCGCACTTTGCCACCTCGGAGCCCCCCAGGATGAGAAGGGCAGCGTTGCTGGGAGCCAGGCAGGGTGGGAAGCCCTGGGAGAGGCTGGGAGCTGGGTGCCAGCACCGTGGGAGATCAGGCTTCGCGAGCAAAACCGGGGTGACTTCACCCTTCAAAGGAGGGACCGTTCCCTGGAGCCAGCGGTTCCATCTCTGCAGCTCATCATCTCCTGGGAGGCTCACACGGGCTGCCCCTGGGATTTGCAGTCAACACACACAAAGGAACCGAAATGTCAAACCCCACAAATTCCTGCCCCAACAGAAAAATAAAAGAGATGTCGGATTTGAGTTTAAAGACCCGAATATCTGAATGTCGTCCCAGCCAGGATGGAAGCTGAAGTATCAAGATCTAATGAATGTGCAGATGTGCCTGTTAATAAGGCTCTCAGAACAAATAATTGCTGCTTTTTGTACACAGCTTAGACTCTGTGTAGTAAATGGGAAGCACTGCCAAATCCCATTTGTTGCTTCTAACATGCTCTATGTTATGGCTTGTTTCTATGGCAATAATCCCATGAAGGATTTCATGTCCACACAGATCAAGAAATAAATCTCACGGACATACAGCTGTCTAGATGAGGAAAAGGGAAAGTTGAAACAGCTGCGAACTTGCAGGACACATCCTGGTTTCAGCATAAAGCAGAACTCACAAGTAATGATTTATTCGGTGCAATCCCTCAATGTCAATGCTGGTTTTATTAACAAATAGAAACCCATCTAAACAGGATATTGCCTGAACTTTTGCATCTTATTAAACGAGAAATCTTGCTGAAATACATAGTAATGCTTTTAAAAAAACAGTTACCTTTTTTTAAAACTGAAACGAAACAGCTCTACAACTGTCACTGGGACATCCATCATGGGTATTGTCAAGAAAATAAATCTGAATTTTTATTATGAAGTTCCTGGTCTAACCTCAAGTTTTCAGGCAAGTTCTGTGTCACATCTGAGCTCGTACCTGGTTGCCACCTCACCTGCCACCAAAGAAGACCTCAAGGTTTAAACTACCTACTTTTTTGTTCCCTCGTAACTCACACTGTTTTGTAAACAGCAGGATGAGGCCAGCAGTACGAGGAATAAGAACCTCTTGCACTGCTCAGCTTGAAAATAACTAACACTAGTATTTGGCAGACAGCAACTTAGGACAGGGACTTCTCTGCTCACAACACCTAATTTCTTTTTCTGTGCGTGCATTTCCAAAGTTCTCTTTTCAATAGTACTAAATAAAAACAAGATCTTTCTTTGGAAGCTCCTTGCAATAGGCAGAGGAAAAGGCTCTGCTGTCAGTCACTCACAGAACACAGAAACAAGGGAAGCACTGAGAGGAAAACAAGCAAGCAAATAACCTCAAGGAGATTTGTCTTATTGCACTGACAGGGTTTTGGGTGATGGAAAAGGCAGCTGGTGGAGCCAGAGGCAGACCCGTCCCAGCAGAGCACAGTGACAGGATGGGGGGCAGCACCCCCAGGCTGCAGCAGGGAAATTCCAGCTGAGGAGAAAATCATCCCCTGAGCACCACGTGAAATGGGAAGAGGGACCTGGAAAGGATGTTCAGTTTCCAGCCTGGGAGATTTTCCAATCCCAGCTGGACAAGCCCTTGAGCAAACTTCAAGCCCTGCTTCAAGCGTGAGCTTGGACTAACAAATATGAGAGATCCCTTCTGATTAACTTCTCTGTGGTTCTAATACACATTTTTCTCAAACAGTTGCAGTATTACCCCATTTCTGAGTTTTCTAATATAAACCATGGCAAGTAAAAACGGAGTCCAGATTATCAAATATTTGTAAAGAAGTCCATCTTGGGTGCAAAAAATTTATCCACTTTTCCTGGAAACAACGGCTCACACGTGGTAAAAACAACTCAAAACCTCACTTGAAAACCACCTGAAGTTAACCTGAAGTCAATGAGATTTAAGCACGAGTACATTCAGCAGGTAAGTGCCTCTATGAACTTTAGTCCAACTCAACACTCAGTGTTTTGCTGTCCCTCTTGTTTCTGAAGGAAATCAGACACCAGTTTCAGCAGATAACTGGTGCTCTGGAGGAAGTGCTGCTGCTGAGATGTTGGTGATGGGCAAACTTCCACAGCCCAACATGCAAAATGATCCATTGGACAGGTGGCTGCACACACGTGGCATTTAAACTATCTCTGTGCTCTGCAGGACAGAGACCTGGAGATGGGAAAATGTTTCTGCACTGGCTTAAAAAAAAAAAAAATTAATATCCAGGGGCAGACTGGGACTAGACTCTGTTACACAGGACCTTCCCTGGAGGAGAAGGCAGGGCATGTGGCTCCTTCCTTGCCTTCAGAAATCCAATGGGAAACAAAAGTAGATTGGATTCAGCACTATCTGGACAATGTGAACACAAAATGCTGCCGAGCTCGTAGCATTTTGCATTAATTTTACCAAAACATTCTGTTCATCAGCCGCAGCACAGAGCAACCAATAATGCCAGCTCTGTGCAGGTGGTGCTGAGCAAGGGGCACAGGAAAGGCCCCTCCTCACTTCTGGGGGCAGGTCCCCTAACCCCAAAAACGAGGACAGCGGTGTGACATCGGATCGCAGTGGCCTCCTCAATGTTCTCCCAGGTCGTGGGGTTGTGTGTTCAGCCAAGGATTCTCTGACTGGGAAATGCAACAGCTCAAGCAACAGCTCGTTCAACTGGGGCGTTTTTGGATGATGAGGTCTGGTTTGCTGGAGGTGAGCCCACTGCCACCACAGAGGAAAGGCACTTCTGGGATGTTATGGCAAAAACTGGAACAGGGAACCTCCTCCGGTGTTTATTTCTACCTCAGCTCTTTTTTTGCTGTTCTTCAGTTTTATTGCTAATCATTCTTGACTTTTACTGGCTATTACAAAGTGCCTTTTTTCTTGCGTTCCTTCAATTTGTTTCGTATGTTAATAAGATTGGATATTGGGAAGTAATGGCAATATACTGCTTTTTAATCTTTCTCCACTGGCCAGCACAGCTCAGTATTCCAACGCAGTGATGAAAAGAGGCAACCCACAGACACTTCTCACTACAATTTATGCTGCTTACTCAAAAATATTAAAGGACTTGATTCACTGAGCAAAAGCACAGAACCAAAGGATCACCACCTAGAAACTCTGTTCCAATTTATGTTGACAAGTGCCCTAAAACCTCTGGAACACCAGTGCCCAAACCTGGAAAAACAAGCAGGGCATGGCTTGAAGAGCTGCCCAACCATGCACATATGCCAGGCACACAGATCTGTGGCAGGAGAGGTTGGAGGTGCTGGAGGACGGCCCCAGGCTGCCAGCTCTGCCAGCCCGGGGCCGGGCAGGTGACCTGCAGCAGAGCCACGAGGGTAAATACCCACCAGCCTGCCCCAGCTCCACCACCTGCTGTCACAAGTGTCCCCATGGCAAGTACAGTTAATGCTTACGTGGACACGAAATCTTCGGGAAACATTTAATGTGGTTTTCGGCAGCTTTGATGTGATAAGTGTTTTATCTGTTATCAAAAACTTAATCATGCTGTTTACTTTTGATCTTCATTTCATCTCTGCCTTCCATCTGCTCTGCCTCTCTCAAGGGGAAACAAGAGGCGGTACCATGTGAGGAACGGAGCGGGGCTGCAGACTTATCTTCCCACCCACTTAACTTTCGGATTAACCAAATAAATAAAAGCCTTCCCACTTCAGGGATGAAAGGCACAAGCTTCTGGCAATCTCCCAGGAGAATTACAGGAGCTAAGGAGGATGGCAAGGGAAGGTGTGGACACTGGAGTGTCTCCAGCTGTGCCATGGTGGGGGGGTTCCAGTGTCACTCTCTGTCCTGACAGTGACAAAGGGCCCCTCTTGACAAGAGCTCAGAACGTGCAAGTCAGTGCTCAATGAGCACAGGCAGGGGATAAAAAGGGTATGGGAGACTCAGGGTCAAGCGTTACTTTGGCAAGGCACAGACTTTAAGAAACATACTGAATCCAGAGTGAGCTGCACTCGTTCTTGCTCCCATCTGTGAACCAAAATAGCAAACATCTCCCATCCCATCTCAAACCTGCAAAAGTCTTTGCTGATCAAACATTCACGAAAACCAGGGTTCAAGGAAGCGAAGATGGTTCCCAATTAAACACTCTGGAAAAACACCTTGGAGAAATCCTGGCCAGCTTTAGTAACACCAGATCTACCATCCAGCCATGACTACGTGGGGAACAAATCCTGCTCCACGTTTTCAGCCAGGACACCACGAGACACGCTCGGGTCTCATCTGCTTCAGTACCTGCCCACCACTGTCACACAAGCCCTAAAATTCCAGTGAGCTCAGCAGAAGCTTCAGCAGCAGATGCTCATTTTTCTTTACATTACTGTCAGTAATTTTCCAGCTATTCATCTTGGCAGAAAAAAAAATAAATTCAGAAGATAATCATACCAAGTTAAAATTCATCTTTTTCTCCACTTCTTTTGTAGAGAGGAAAGCAGAGGAAAGAGGACAAGCGAATTCGAGTGTTTCCGAATACAAAAGGAAAACCACTGCAAAGTAATTGCTTCCAGTTGTTAAGGCCATGGTTATAAATGTTTTCTCAGCAAGAGTACCTGGCATTAAACTCAGTGTATGCTGATGTAATTAGGAAAATAGTGGCAGATGCAACTTTCTTTTCACCTTTTCAACAGGCCCTAAAACATTCAATTTACAGCCCACGAAGTTGTGAAATTGCTGAAAAGTCAACCTGTCAATCCCAGGACTGTTGGAAATGGTTAAATAAGAAATATAAAGAAGTTTCTACATGAGTTAGAAACACAAAGGGATCACAAGGGATAAGAATAGTGGGACAGCAAAGGTAGGGAAAAACAGTGAACTGCAGAGTTCTCCAAAATCAGTAACAATGATTACATGTCAGTGTGGTCTCCCTCCCCTTTCCTACCCGTTCCTTGCAGCAGCCAAGGCACTTTGCTGACATTCCCATGGATGAGATTGCAAGAGCAGCAAGGGAATTTAAGGTTTTGGGTATCTAATCAGAATTAGACAACAATTCTATTTCCTTTGATCCGACCTGGTTCTCACCTCTTACTCCTCCGCCCTCCCAAATCACTTCCCTGAAGGGTTCACCCGCGTGGAGCCTTCTTTGGGTGCAGGGGAAGGAAAACTCCGGAACAAAAAAACTCCACAGAAATTACTGGGCTCTACAACTCACGGATTTACTCCAGGCTAGAACAAGAGCTGTTCCTCCCTGAGATGAGCCCACAGCTGCATTGGAAGCTGCAGCAGAGCCACACGTCCCTCTGCCTGCTGAATTTATTCCACCGTGTCAGTAAAAGGATCAGAGAGGTAAAACGATCTCGTACTAGAGGTTCATGAGAAATATCTTGCAGTCAAATTCTACAGTGAGAAAACAACTATGCCAACCAATTACCTTGAAATGTGACAGACAAGCCTCAGAAAGAGGCCCAATTTATAGGTAAGGAGGCATTAAATCAATTACCAGCGCAGTGCAAGCAAGAACAAGGTCACCTTGCTGAAGGAATATTTCTGTTTATGCTCATGTCAGAGGATTTTGCTCGATAGAGAAAAATGAAGACCTGATTATCATGAATTTGGTAGACTGGGCTGAAGTAGAATGTAAATCAGAAATGGAGAGATTTATGGCCAATTAAATTGAACTCCAATCAAAATCCCATTCAGGCAACAGTTCCCTGGGGGCTTCAATTTGTTAGTGCCACATCTTTTTAATAATTTTCTTTTTCATGTAACATCAGCAATAATAAAAGCCCTTCAATAACAAGCAGAGCCATGAACACGTTATTTGTCTTGAAATGCCATCATCGCCTGGAATCAGAAAGCATTGAAAGGACTCGCCGTAACCGCTCAGGAACAACCCCCCCATAACACTGCGTTGGGTGTAAAGCTTTTTTCCTTAGTCTCAGAGCAATTTCTCTTTCCATTAATCTGGTTCAAGCCTGAAGTGTTTCTCCTGAGTAAGAGGGAGCTGGCGCTGACCCCGCCGTGAGACCCACGGCAGCCTCTGATGTCTCAGACTCCTTCCCAGCCCCGTGTGTGCACGTGACACGCGTGGCCCGTGGCGTGTCTCTGCCTCATCATTAGCAGATTTTTTAGCATTATTAGAAGGAGGACGCCTATCAACATATTCCAGATGCCCTTGACAATATTCAAATGTGTGCCAAAGGCAGCAGTCTGGATTTCTCTCACTTTAGGCTAGGAAATCTATTTTCTGCTCTAATGTGCTTCTCTCTCCCCTTACGCCTCCCCCTTCCCCTTGAGTCCCTGCTATCCTGGCAAAACCCTCAGACAGTATAAAACTGCTCTGGTGTGGAGAGTTTTGGGGGTTTTTTTAAAAGAAAAAGTTGGCTTTGCTTAGAAATTATCCTTTTCATTAAGGAAAGAAAGAGGATAAATAGAACATAAACGGGACAAGGAAAATGAGGGTGCTTAGGGTGGGAATGAGTTACTGTACCTTTTGTTAAGCACAGGATTGCAAAATCTGCCCTGAGTGAAGTCAGGGCTCAACCAGGCATGGACGGAGAGGGAAATCCCGGAACAAAACCACGCAGGGCAGCATTCCCAGAAGCCACTGACATCAAGAGGAGCCTTTTGGCGCAGCTCAGCCATCGCTGACGGGCCACCACTGTTGACTGCCTGGAAATCAGTCAAGCCTCGGATGTTCTTGCTTCAAGGGTGGAAGTGGCGAGGAGAGGAAGTAATTTGGGGATAACCAACACTTGTCAACCTGCACGGCTGTGTGGTTTTGTAGGGCAGTCTGGGCTGTGGCATCATCGAACTCACACTCGGAAACAAGAAAGCTGCTGTGGGAATGTTATTTAATATCTAAATCTCCGGGCATGACATCGCCACTGCCTCCAGACCTCGGCAGCCGCCTCCTCTCAGGAGCAGCTTCTTCCAGGCCAAACCTGGAGGAATCAGGGCAGCCTAAAAGCACCATGGCAGGGTCTGGCCCCCGCGACACCCACAGCTTTGCATGAGCAGGGACGCCCCTCCCCAGCTGAATGAATGCTGTCTCCACCGCATGCTGTCAGAACGACAATGGAAAGCCCGTAAATAAAACAAAAATGCAGATCTCAGTCCTCCTCTCATGACATCTTGGTGAGAACAAGCCCTGACAGGAATGAAAAAAAGCCCTCCCACACTAAGCAAAGCAATGCTGCTATTTATGCAGAAGGAAGAAGGAAAGCTGTATATCAAACAAATAATTACAAGAGCAGCTTTATCAGTCCCTGCTGATTACTCGCAGCTCGGTTTGATGATTCTGCCAGCGCTCCGCAGGTTGTTCAGAGAGGTGGATGTCACAACATTTTACTTGCAGTTCTTTCATTTATTAGCACCTACTGCTACCTGTCTCGTAGTCAAAAACCTTGGCATACATTTAGAAATTGGTCTCCTGGAGTCTGTCAGGGAGGTTTAAAAACTTATAAATCATATTTCTATATATACGCATACATCCTCAGACAGACTCCACGTGTGAATATGAATGCATAAGGATGTATTTGGGGTGTTACATATGTATGTGCACTTATATAGAGAGGCACACACGTTTTTATGTAGGTGCCCCCCTCCTCCTCAATACGTAAATACAGAAATTCAAGTAACCTGCTTATCATTGCTCCAGTTTGGGTGGGACAACATATCATTTGACTTCTATTCTTTCACAAATGTGCTAAAATATTAAATGGAGGAGGGTCTAATTTTTATCTGGCAAACATCAACACCTTCTGAAGAGCACCGTAAGCTCGGACTGTCACCAGTGTCGATTTATCACCACTGTTGATTATACTGTATTTGAGCAATGCTCAGTTACCAGATTAGGAGCAAAAATCTGAAAGACATTCATGCCGATTGCCACAGTCTGGGGGCATCCCTGACATTTATGTCCAACTGCAAGACATCCTTTGGGGGGTGCATCTGTGTGCTCAGCCAAGGGGACAGACAACCAAGCACCTGATTTCTGGTGCCACATCCCCTGTTCTCAACTCACCTCCCAGAGCTGTGCACAGAACCATGGGCAGGAAAACCAAGAGGTCAGAGCTGAGCCCGTCAGTGATGGATCCAGCCCTGCAGGCTCCCTGGCCGAGTCTCCCCTCTCAGCCCTGGGTGGGAGAAGCACTGGTGGTGACACTGATGGTGACGCTCAGACACGCAGGACTTCCCTCCCTGGCAAGGAGGATGGACAAGCACATCCAACTGCTCCTGCTTAGCTACAGATCCGGGTTATTCCACCCAGGAAGCCTCAGGGTGCTCCAGACTGATGAGCAGGCACTCGTGCTCTATGGATGGCATATGGAGGCGTCTCCCGAAAAGAAAGGAGCTCGTGAGCTGCTGGATTTCCCCTTCTGGAGCACCATCTGTGCCCGCTCCCAGTGGCACCACCCGGTGCCGCGGCGCGACCCGGGCACGCGCCAGGCACCAAAGCAGCACAGCATCTGTAACTCTCCCCAAATCTGAACACATTCAGACTGGAACAGGCTCAGCCCACGCGAGCTCAGCCTTCGTTTGGGCACGCAAGGAATCTTCTGCTGACAGGTTTTCTCTGGCTGCGTTAAGTATTGTTAAAAAAATAAATTAAAAAATGAGGGAGAAAGAAGAGACTCTGCTGACATTTAGGGTAAAGCTGCAAGTCTGTAGCTGGAAAATAAATCCTTCTGCTTCAAAAAAAGGGAATTTGAGCTGCAGCCCAAGCGTCACCACAGGTGAGGGTGCTGGGCCCACACAGATCCTGCTGGGGCTCCCACACCCCAGGGAAGCATCTCGCCCAGCCCCGGCCACCTCTTCCCCAGGGGAAACGGGCAGGGGAGAGTCACTGCTGAGCTGACTAATTGCTCATTAGCCGAAATTAACTCTGCGAGACAATTCTGTGATCACTGCGAGAAGTCTGTCATTAAAAGAGACTGGAGACATTAGTTCTTCACTTCCTATCCAAGCACCCGTGGTGTGATGCCCTGGCTTTGGGATCACCAATCTGCTCTGAGAGAACCATGGGAATTGTCCGTCCAGCCTGCCTGGCACTCTGACCCCCATGGGATGCACCACGGAAAGGCAAGAGCACTGCAGAGGGCACAGATACAACAGTTTGCTCACTACAGCAGCCTCTCTCTGCTCCTGAGCTAAGAGACAGGTTCACACCCCGAAGGACGAGATTTAATACCCATCCCAAACCTGTTCTTGCTGGCGATTCTCAGTGCCCATACAGACATTACAGCCTTCCAGGAACCAGCAAGCTAAACCCTTCCCAGAGCTGTGGTAGGGAGCTCGGTGAAATACACGCGTGTTGGAGGAGCTGACTTTAAATATTAGGAGAATAATTCTTTCCTTGGCATCATTCCACTGATTTTTGTGGTTGTAAAACCCAGGAGTGAATATGGTCCAAGATATACACAAAATGAGCTAAATTCTGAGCTGCACTTGCTGACCTCATAACTCTTCAGCAGTTGAAATGTGGGTTACAAAGCCAATTTCCATAAAGGACACGTTCTGTTACCAGTGGGAGACTGTGCTGACTCGAGCTGTGTGAGCACACTACTGAGACATTTCCCACATAATCTACATTCATTCCATACTTTTTGGAAGGGCTCGTCAAAAGATGGTGTCAAGGGTGCAAATCCTATAGATCAAAAAGATATGTGACCCGTCAGAAAGCAGCGAAAGCAGAGCTTTTTTAAACTCATTATTCTGGTAACCCAGATGGGGACACACAGAGCCCTCCACAGTGCTTAGAAAAGGACACGCTGTACAGGGACACGGTGAAAACCCATTAATTCATGCATTTTGCATATTGCTTGAGCAACAGTGAGGTTTTCAAAGCAGCAACTACCACTGTTATGAAATTGTACTGTTTTAATAACATAACAAACTACCTGATACAAAATTGGAATGCGCACCAGAGTTGTTACCCTGTGGCTAAATGTCTCACCCTTACTTAATCTTCCAAGGCTCCAGACCTGCACAGACAAGAGACATACACACCAGGACTTTCAACTCTGTAGGGGAATTTCTGGTAAAACTATGCACCTAGAGATATGCAAACATGGAGGATTTGCAAAAGGAAGAGTCTAATGTCACCTGTAATCTCTCAAGCCTGCAGATTTATACATGCAATTGAAGAAAACCCTTGACTTTCCACTCTACATGGGAAATGGGATGAATCACATGCTCAGATTAGGTCTGCCATCTCCTTGTATCTGATGGCAAGATGTCTGTGTTCTCGCCCTCTTATTTCTGTTCAGTGACCACAAACTCAACAATGAAATCAGCCCTTGAAATCAGTGAAATACTATTCCAAAAAGCATGTTTTTGCTACATATGGATAAGGGGGGTCATCTTTGCTCCCCAGATACAGCTGATGGCTCACATCAACATTTACAGAAGCAAGGTTAGAGATGACATTTAAAAACTCAGTCACTGGTATTTGCAAATTATCTAGGAAATGTGCATCTTGTCTTGAAACATTTATTCAGCTAAATAATTATTTCAGTTTGAATAATTCTAAAGAAGCTGAGCCAGCAGCCTACTGCAAACAAAGAATATTGACAAGATCATTGGTTTATGCTCAATTTAAGGCAATAACTAGACGAGACATACAGCCCTTTGTCAACTGGATATACACCAAGTAGGAAAATGTGATAGCAGAGAATGGCCACAAAGACTATTTTAGGACTACTTAGAATTTAAATGGTCATAGAGATTAGGGGTCAAGCCAGCAGTGTATCCAAAACTTGCATGGGTTGGTTCCCAGTGCAATACACCCTCTCTGGATCCTGTCTTTGGGAACAGGGATCAGGTTGGACTCACACAGACATTTACTGTGGTGGGACTTTGCAGAAGGACAGACAAGGGCAGGTGAAGATTTCATCGCTAAACGCTTTGCTGGGATGTCCCCAGCTATGATGGACACAGGGTACGGGAACCTGACGATGAAACAATCAGAACCCCATAAAGAGAAAACCATGGAAGTGAGGAATTGTGCAGCATTCAGTACAACCAAGAAGTGGGTTGAACGTTGATTTGTTAATAGTGCAAATGAGACCAGAAAATGTGAGAATGCCAGAGCCCCACACAAGCCTCCCTTAAAGTTTTCAAGCAGGACAGGTGAGGAGTTGAAACACCACATAGAAACAGCCAAGCCCCTTCTCCTGGCTGCACTAGGACGTCACTTTAGACGTGGTGTATGATTGTTCTGTTCTTTGGAATGGCACTTTATGATTCAGGATGCTCTCCCTGCGTTTCAAATCTTCAAATTCCCATTTCAGCAGTCCCTGCTGTACTTTTAGATGGCACTGAAATTTCCCAGACTGTACTTCCCTACCAAGAGAACCTATTTAGGAGGGAAGCAGGGAGGTAACCACCTGGAAACCCATGCTGAAGGAAAGACTACTTGTTACCTCCCCAAGGGAGACGGAGGAGAGTAAAAGTTAATGGAAGGATAATCAGGAACTCCTCAGGGATATCAGTTTATAGGCCAGGAGCACATAAAACTGAGACTTGTTTGCATATCAAGAAACTACAGGAGAAGGTGTGACAGCCAAATGCAGCTTATGAAAATATGGCTATCTGTAAAGCAGAGAGCTTACTCGCGTGGGAAAACACAATCCTAACACTCAGCCTGGCAAGTGAAGGCTAAATAACATCAATATGTCTGCTCTGGGCAGCCATACAGTGAAATCACTGCTTCTGACATTGACAGTGTTTGCAGCAGACGTGCCTGGGACTCAAAGAAACAAGCTGTTTTTTTCAGGGATTTCAAGGATCCCTGCTTAAAATACCCACAAAAATGAAATATTCAAGCTTTAAAACAACATGGTGAAATTGGGTGCCTTTAAATAGTCGGTAAAAAACATGCCAACAGCTCAGAGATTGCTTGAAACCACCACACTGCACTACAAGAACAGGAGAAAAGGCAGCTCAGTTTCAGACAGAGCCCTGGGTATTTCAGTTCTTCAAAGAGTTTTAACAGACTGAACTCCCGAGAAGCTGCAGGGTCCAAAAGCAGAGATGTAATGGCTATTGACCCACCCTGCAGTCGTGTCACCTCACCTGGACTCCTCCCTGCACCTCAGCAGGGCCAGGAGTCGCTGTCAGTGCTGGCCTGGGAGCCCTTTGGGTTCACCCATGTCCAAACTCCCTCCATGCCACAATAAGCATTTTGTTCAAGTGCTAAATTCCAAATGGAGGTATCTGTGAAGGTCCCCCTTCACACCAGTGCTTCCCGTTCACTTCCAGTCTGCACATTTAATAAAGCCCCCAGCTGGGCCCTGCAAGTGCCACCACACTTTGGCCAGATCCATGCCCTGACCCTCCTGCCAAGGCCAGCACAAAGCTCTCCTGCCCTTCCTGCTCCGGGCTGGCTGGCAGTGTCACCACAGCCTATTAAACACGATGAAAAGGAAGGACAATGAAAAGTCCTTTCATTGACATAAGTGATCAAAAGCAGGATTTTATTATTAGAATCTGTTTTGTCAAAAAGGAGGATATTGGCCAAGATTATCTCAGTCTGTTTTGTGATCATTTCAGTGAAATCTTTTGCATTGGCCAAATCCGGAACTGTGTGGGAAATTAAGTGATTTAGCCCATTATGTCTCTTTTGCCACACTAATGACCAACAATCTTTTTTTGTCCAGGGTATTTTTCAGTGTGTGCCTGCCATTCACAAATACACAATTGCTTACTTGTTTAAAATTTTTATAGTGAGTATTCAGATGGCTACCACAATTACCTGGGGAGAAAAGAAGTTCCATCTTGTACATGGCACAGTTCACCACCATTTTTCAGGACTGTAGTCCATTTTACCAGCTGAGTGACTTCTCAGTGAGAACTCACTTTCAAAATTCCCAAATCCTCCACTCTGAAAGCTTTTCATGTTACACCAGCTCTTCATTCCGCTCCACTGCCACCCCACAGACTATGAGGAGCCAGAGTCAAGAGGTTACTCTGGAGCTCAGTCCATTGCTATTCAATATTCGTTTGTACAATAGCCTCCAGGAGCTTCCAAGTTCCAAACGACCCTTCTGCAAAGACAGGGTTTGGTCCAGCACCGTGTCTCCATCTTCTGTAGAATCCTGAGATTTTCTCTCTCTCTCTCTCTCTCATACCTGCAAACCTTTGATAATTTTCACCTCCTCTAGACAGTTCAAAGACACTTTTGATTTCCAAGTGAGTTCAGGCAGGAATTTTACCGGGTGGGTAGTTTTGCTGTCTGCATTTCACTATCACATCAGCACCGGCTTTCTTCCAACCAGGAGACCTAGAAGAATCCTGGAGAGGTCTTTGTATCCAGACCAAGCCTTCTGCTGAGCTGTGGGCACCATCTGTAAAGTGACTCTGTGAAAATGACATCGCTGTGTGGCAAACGTGTTCTTCCTACAGTGAATTGGTTTGGCACGCAGAGTCAAAACTGAGCTTTTTCAAATTGTCAGCATCTTGAGCTCAGTCTTGCAGCTGAATACCACGTTGTGTTCTTTCTCCTTCACGTCTCACACTCAGCAACAATACGATCTCGGCAATCAAACCTGAGCTGGCGTTTTTTGGGATGACTCACCAAGCTGATTACAGTATAATTGCTCTCCCAGACCTGGGCTGGCTCAAAATGGCAGCAAACGTATCACAGAGGTGCCTCTTAATTCCCCACCCTTTGTTCAGAAAATTAAACACACGCACGGAGAAGAGACAGATGCAGCAATGGAGTGCACGTTTTACCCTCATTTGTAACCAGTCCAATCCTTAACTAATGGGGTTTAATGTGGTTGTGCATTATGCTTGCAGAGGGGTGTCTTTACTCACACTGAGTTATGCACTTCATGAGCAGCAGCAACAAAACCACGCGTTCACCGAGCAAAGAGCTGAAAAATAAGGCTGGAGTGAGACTCTGTAAGTTAAAGTGACATTTAGTGGCATAACAGCCACATAACCTCCAGACAGAGGCTCTTAACCCACAGCAGACTTATTTCTAATGCTGTGTTTGTCACAGGTGACACGCAGTTACGTGCTCCCCAGACAGCAGTGACACACAATAGAGAAACCTTCAGTCTCTCTGAAGGCAGAAATGTTTGTCCTTGTCACCCAGTGAAAGATGGCAACGCCAGCCCGGTGTGTGCTGTAATCACACCAGCACAGCAAAGCCAGGGGGAGCAAAATGAAAGCAGCCAAGAGGCAGTGCCTACCTTTGGAATCAATTTATCTCAGGGTATGCCTGCAGCCCTCCTCTGCAAGACACCACCGCTGTGTGCCGGCAGCACCACTGGAGGAGTCAACAAATATCGACCTCTAAAACATCAGCCAAGCTGTTCTGTATGAACCTTGGATGTGACTCAGCCTGGGAATACATCTTCAAAAGCAAGAGCTTCAGACAGCATTCTCTTAAAAAAAAACCAAACCCTACTCCCAAACAAACAGTTCATTTCAAATCACTCCTCCTTCTTCCTCTTGTTTTTGATTACACCAGGAATGAGCTTTTCTGGGGTACTATTTTAAAAGTCTAGGCCTCGGAGAAGTTCTGCCAAGTCCTAGCAAAACACAATGTAATTTTAAAATTACAGTCTGACAAACTGCTGCTTTGAGAGAACAATCATCTTCTAAATGACTGAGCAGGCTGCCCCAATCGCTGCTGTACACAAGCTGCAGAAGGGTCTGCAAGAGCGTGTAGTGGTCACTGCTCTAATTCCATGCAAGCCATGGACTTTGACAACATTTGAACATCACCATACTGGATGAAAATCCCAGGGAACTGCTCTGCACCAACCTTCCTTGGCCTGAATTATTTGGTTACTGTGCTGAAACATCAGGATGGTACCACAGCAAGCCTGTTCATGTCTTGTTATGATGTCAGATTGACACCACGCAGCTCCATCAAATAACAGTAAATCATGTCTCCCAGATATGATTAAATTAATTTGTGTTATTTTAGTCTGAGCTGGACTGAGCACTAGAGAAAGCGACACAGAGACAGGGCTATAGCAACGATCACCTGAATGAGCCTGATGCTCCAGGCAGCAACCCAGATTCTAGCTGGAGGTGGGACTGCAAAGCAGTGATGGATGATCTCTGGATCACCAGAGATGGGAGAATCATCTATTTTCATTTCCCCAAAATCCTCTGCAGCTCTCAGACCTGTCAGCAGGAAAGCACTGCCCAGCAGGAGCAAAGTAGTTCAGGATAATCCTGTGACATAGCTCTTCCTAATAAACGGGAGCGATGGGCAATGGCACCTCCACTGCCCTGGAATCCTGCTCAGCACCTCTGGGGCCACAACACACAGGGAGGGTTTGAGAAGCTGCCAAAGGGCAGAGGAGACCCAGCACTGCCAGCCCTTTACTCTGCATGGCCACACTGCAGGTGCCACAGTGACACACAAGGCAGGACGACAAAGGGCAGGGAGCAGCTGGCTGAAACCAGACCAAGCTGCCACCAAACGTGATGCCACCCTGCAAAGAAGAGTGGCTTGGAGAAAGTTCCAGCCCCAAAGAAGCCCATGCCCTGCAGTCTTCTATCACGGGTGCCCAGCGGAGGGACAACGTGTGACATGCACCCCGTGGCTGAGGGCTTTGTGCTGCTGGATGTGAACCCACGTCCTGCAGCCCACTGCCCAGAGGCCATCAGACTTTGGACCTTTATCGCTGTGCCCCTGTGGCCAAGGCCAGCAAGAGCCACCTGCAGTGCCACCCCCAAGGGGACCCAACACCAGCAGCACAAGCTGCTGCCTCCAGAGAGGCTGGGGAAGGGAGAGGGTGAAAGCAGAGAAAATATGAGTGGTCTGGTGAACATTAGATCGTGGCACAAGCCAAATTATCCAGGGTGGAACTCACCCCTGAATTTGCCTCATGGGGGAAAGACAAATTCACTTCTAAGAGTTCACAGACAATAAAAGAATTCCAACAGCTGGACACGCTGCAGCCCAGAGCAGGCATGGGTCCCTTCTTCCAGCTTTAGCAATCCACAGAGCTCTATGTGCTGCTGGCTGTAACCTAGAGCATTAACTGTACAAGATTTATATTTAAAGCATATTAGTAACACTTTTAAATGATGGAGGCATTTTAGCGAACAGTAAATTCTGCAGAAGCTCTTTTTGGCAGAGTTATCAATAATCCTATTAATGACAAGGTGCAATTTACAGCAAACTGGCAGTGGAAAGGAGATACAGGACTTATGTGAAACAAAAAGATAATACAATATTATTCCATTGACTGTGCTTTCTCTTAATTGCCTTGTTATGTATGCTCAGGGCTCACAATCTATGAGGGATGAAGTTGTTTGTTCATAAAGCAACACACAAGAGGTTTTTAATCCAACATCCCTCTAGCTGCATTTCAGGATTCATTTCAAAGTTGTCTTTTATTTTTCTATTTTGTGTAAGTTTATCCTAATATTAGCAAGCACTCTTCTGAAAAGAAAGTGCTGTGCTCAGTTGTGCTACTTGTACTGGATTATATGACTGAGCTTACCAAGGCTTTACTCACTAAGACTGCACAAAGAGGCTGCACTTGCAAAACAGACTGCAGAGCTCGTGTCACTCTTCCCCGTCCCCAGGTCTGCAGAAGGGCAGCTGGCCCTCAGGACCGAATCCAACTTATAGTCATCTCTGTGTGTCCAAGTGGCCCAGGCTCAGTGCACGTCTTATACCAGAGGCAACAACAACACCCTTTGCACAGTTATGAAACAACCCTACCAAACTGAACGCGTAATTCTAACGTAACCAGCAAACGTTACCTCTAAGAGCATATCAATCCTATTAAAACATGGGAAAAAACCACACCGGAAACTTTAAAGATTGTAGAAATTGTAGAAATAATTTAAAATTATTTAAATTGTTTTCTTTTCACCATTATCTCATCTTCAGGTGTCCGTGTGGGAGGGCAGACAAATGGTTACTCAGCTGAGGAACTGGGGGCTGTTCTTTGTGCAATGGTAACAACCAGCAGCCTGGAAGGAACACGAGCTCCAGACCAGGCCAAAGTCCAAATGCAGGAGAAGAGACTGTGGAAACATCATTTACAGGAACTGCTCAGCTCTAGCTTTCGTGTGGTTTTGCTTCAGCTTCGATTCCCAAGACTCTCACAGATGGATTTGGTCATTACGCCATGAACAGCTAAAAAGCCCAAGGTGCACATTTTTATAACCATATATAGTGGTGGGAATGCCAGCTATGCTGGGAATGAAGATGATGATGAATGCATTTATTTTATTTCTAGTTTTAATTATCGGGTAAATTCCATTTACCACCTAGAATGTGAAATGTGTTTTATTACAATAATATGCTTCTGGCATGAAGCCAAGACAGAACTTCCAAGCCAGTGGGAGGGGGCATTACACTGTGCTGGCTGGTGGTGAAAGCACTTGACATTTCTCCATTTCATTTCCCAGGTGCCACATCATAAATAAGCTCAATAAACTGTTGCTTACAGCCCTGGCCAATTTGAAACCCTACCTGATAGATTTATTTCAAGTATACCCTGTCCTCCAAAGCTGCTGGGAAACAACAACTTATCACTGCCAACCTGTTATTTCTCGATCTGACACTGTAGCATCAGCAAAGCCATTTCCAGTGCTTGTTTGCAGAGATGCTGAAAGTCACTGGAAGCTGATGGCTGCCTGCTCTCATTGCTGAAGACACAGCAGATAAGCCAAGTGACATTTAGCTGTCCTACATCAGATGCACTGCCTAAAAAGAGACCACACGAAGGAAGAAATGGATGTGGGTTTTCTTCAATTCATATTCCACAGTTTAGAAAAACTAGAGTATTATTCCTTGTTTAGGGTAACAGCATTGGCCAGTCCTTACCTACAGCTCTACTCGCATCGCAGCCAAGCTGATCCACACCAGAATAACTCAAGTTTCTCAGAACTTTCTCTTACAAAAGCTACCAGCTTGGCATTACCTGCCTCTGACAAACGTAGAGCAAAAACCAGCTGAGGGTGGTTCTCCAGGTGTGTGCTTGTTAAAATACACACACATGGCTGGTGTGCAGGTGACTGATGTGAAGAGGACCAGGACTTGGATGTTCCAGTTTGGGGAGAGCCTTACCTTGAAACAAACTGGAAGTGAGAGCATCGTGGTTGGCTCTGTTAGTTCAGGCACATGGTGACATTAGAGAAACCAACCCAGTCCTGGGGTCTGACACCGCAGTGACCAGCAGTGCCATTGCTCTGTACGGCTGGGAGCTCACAGCACAGGGACCATCTGCAACCCACACCTCTGGGCTCTCCGACTCAGGATGATCCTTCACACTCACACTGCTAACGCTGCTCTGGCTGGAACTTCAGCCTGCAAATCAAACCCTACCCTGTTCACCCCCTGACAAGGCCATTTGCCACCCACCACCCTCTGCACGCCCAGAGCCCTTGGGCAGCATCGCCTTCTCACACATTCAGTGCAGCCACCTGGCCTGTGATCCCGGCTGGAGCTGCTGGGCAGGAGGAGACAGCGCAAGAGATTTCCACATTATCCTGGCTCTCCATGAATGACTTCAAAGGAGTGCACAGATCCTATCTTCAGCAGATTAGCTGCAAGTGAACCGCCTGTGCAGGCAAGCTTGTTCCAGCCTTTCATCCCGTAACTTGCAGCATCTCCATACGGCAGAGACAGTCCAAGCCCACGTTTGCCAAAGCCTCCTACACTGTGTCTGCAGGATGGTCATTTCCGGCTGCCAGGGCTATAAAGGAGGACAGGACAACACTTGCAACCTCTCCTACAGGGCAAAGATATTTATTCCAACCTACACAGCAACTGCCATTGTTTTGGTTAATAAGTATTCAAATCTTGTCCTGTTGAGAGTTCCAGAATTACTTTTACTAGTTAGTTTACACAACATACATAATTACGTTTCCATGAATACAAACCCCATTTCCTGTCATGCCTTTACATTCAGAAAAACAGCTCAGCAGTACATTAATGCCTGGCTGAAGGCAAGTCCCTGGGAGCTTCGGGTGCATCCTCAAAGGCAGGAGCTTTGCCTGCAAGGTGGGGAACAGGAGCTGCACCTGCCACAGTCAGCAAACAACACTGGTCTGTAAAAGTCCTTGTGGGTTCCTGTGTGCAGCTGTGGAGCCCAGGGGAAGCTCCATATGCTGTTAGACATCTAGTTCAAGCTGTCAGGCAGAGCCTGCTTGGCTCTGCACAACTGCTGTGGATGGGGCTGGGGCAGTCCCTGCTCCTGGCTCTGTACAAAGACAAGGCAGATTTTCCAGCAGCACTGCAGCAACTGCCAGGTATGCAATGGAGCCACCCACACCAGGGCTTTTGGGTGCACTTGTGAGTTTTCCCAAGTGTCTGTGTTTGACAGACCCCCCGATTCCCAAACACCCTCCCAGGACAGCACTGGAGAACAGGGACAGATAAAATGCCCACTCTTTGCAGAAGTTACCAGAGAGGTCTCTGTGCAGGAAACACAAGCTGCTTCACTTCCACATCCTGCTCCTGCCAGCTGGAAAAGGAAGGCCGGGGCAGAGAGAGAACCAAAATCACGTGCCTGTGGTTTGCTCCCAACAGCTGGAGCTGGGTGCAGTGGCAGGCTCCAGGCTGGCGCCTGCCTGGCACCCCAGAGCCAAACCCTGTGCCCCTCCCAGCCCCTGCACGCTCAGGGCTCCTGGCAAGGCCTGCCTGAAGGGGGTCTCTGTTCCCTCACCTAAACTGAAATGTGAACAAACCTCAGAGTTACAGGATGGCAAAGACAAACAGGGTGCAAGTTTCCCTCTCCTGGATGAAACATCAGGTGGTGCCCACGGGTGCTGCATTATGCACATCTCGAACTGCTCCAGCCCTGCATTAGCATTCTGGAGCACAGCTTTGTCCTCCTGCTTCAGAGACCAGCCCCTGCTTTACATAAATCTTTCATGAAACACTCTGCCTCAAGCACTGATGCCTACGAACAAAAGGCAGAGTTGAAGGAAAACAGTTTTACCTCCAAAAAACCAGAGCGGTTCTACAGACAGCACATCGAAATTACACTTACTACACCAAGCTGGGATCCCTGGAGCACCATCAAAAAGAAGGCAGAGCATCAGGAAACGTGAGGAGCTGGGGAAAACTGCAAAGTGCTTTCCGGAAAGGCAGGGAGGAGAGTCAGTCAGCTGAGGTTCCTGCTAAAACACAGCAGGACCTTTCCAGTCTTCCAACACAGGCGTCTGGCCAATGCCCACGGTGGACGTTGGGAGGCTGCGGGTGCCAG
This sequence comes from Grallaria varia, assembly GCA_013396735.1. Lineage (NCBI taxonomy): Eukaryota > Metazoa > Chordata > Aves > Passeriformes > Formicariidae > Grallaria > Grallaria varia. Next base: position 560,175 of record VWZG01006017.1, on the reverse strand, counting down.
GTTGGCACCAAATGCTCTGCAGCAACTCAACAGGCTTCCCACTGATCAGGAGGCTGATGCTAAAACCCTGAGATTTAAAAACACACACACAAGTCGATCAACCCTTCGGGGTTCTGAGTGCTTGTGGTTAACACTGTCAAGTGTTTCAAAAGCTTCCTTCACAAATTTAAAGGTTGTAAATTCTCATCTCCTCCTGCAAGACACACTAAGTAGAAATAAGGCTAAAAACTGAGGCTGTTCTGATTCAGGACTAGGAATGGTCATTTTAAGATAAACCCGAGCACCGTGAAACTAAAGACAAAATTGCAGGTGCTGGTAGCAGTGTGACAAGGACAATTAGGGTCCTGATGCGAAACAGGGACCAGGAGGTGCTACAAGGCCCTCAGAGCTGAGAATACAGGGTCCAGTGCAAAGACATCCAGCATTGAGGGCTTCAAACTGGAACACTCAATTGATGTTTTTCAAAGCAGTCTGCAGGAGTTAAGGCATGTATCGTCCATTAATCTTAGTGGAAAATGGTTTTGTTTAACTCCTCAACACTGCCTTGAAAAGATGTACGTCAGCTTCCCAATCCGGACTGGATGCTAAAGTTTTCATTTTTAATATTCACATCTGCATGCAAACCCCAAGTCAGTAAATAATTTAAATGTGTACTTCAAAATGCAACAGCCAACAAGGCTAGTCACGTGCTCAAAATTTAGTAAACATGGAATTGTCCCATCCGGCAGAGATGAGGTTGCTCACATGGTTGTGTTTTCCTGAACTGATGCCTAAAGCCTGCAGAGGCTGCCATAAGGAAGTTACCATTTGCCAACAAATACCATCGTGTTTCCACACTTATTCCTACAAGTAAAGAGAAACAGCAATGCCAGAGACATGCTCTGAGACAGGCTGGTGTCCTGGAGATGTCAGTTACTTGTGCATTTTGCCTTTCTTATCCTTATTTTGGGCTCCCTAATTAGAGATCTGAACCAAGTTGAAAAACTGGACCTGAAAAACTGGACCCAACTGGACATTTTTCAATTGTCCTCTTAGTTTTTCTGAGCAGCAAGAATCCCAGACTAGGTTTTCTGCATCACAAGCATCTGTTGTGAAGATTACAAATAAAGCAAGAAAACCCTCCAAACCCCAAAACCAATACCTTAAAATAACAGTAACATGGTACAGAACAAACCTTCCTTCCCAGCTTGATTTCAAATACACAAAATACAGAGGGGTTTGGCCATTCAAAACACCTTCAGGTTTGGCTCCTCCTTACCTTTGCAGGACACTACAGGGTAACCAGGGACAGAAATGAACTCAGGAACTTGAGCTGAAGGCCCAGAGATGGGCAAGGGGGTGTTATGCCCTTTGGGATGAGACTTTTTGGGAAAGATCATCATGAACATTTGGACCTGATCTCCAACTTTGGAGCTGAGGGCTCTGAAAGCGTAAAGGTATTTGGATGCCATCATCTGATTCTCACCCTAATCAGCATAAGAATATGACAATAGATTAATGACCACACGCACCCAACATTTTAGCTTTTTAAAGCCAAACAGCTATTTGTGACTGAATTTTGAAACTCAGAACCCAACGATAATCATATAAAAGCTCAGCAGTTTCCATCTGCAGTCCCATCCAAGGTAAGAAGCAGGCAAGACAGCAGCTGGATGCTCAACATGATCTGGTGTGGCCACGTGTAGCACCCCAACTTTTTCCCTTGCAACAGAGACAGCAAATGGCAGAAGGTGGGGTGAGTCTGTTCACTGTGCTGATCCAGCAGAAAATCAACACACCAAGAAGTAAAAAACCCTCCAAGGAGTGCCCTGCCCCTTATCAAAACTGAACCCTGCCTGCAGAATGAGCCCAGGGAGCCCACTCCTGCCAGCCACACAGCCTGCAAACCCCAGGCAAGGGAGAGGGAGGAGCTGCATGGCTCCAAAAGAGGAAAGAGACTCCTTTTTGGCATCAGTTCATGGGCAGAGTAACACCTTCAAGCCACGCTCTCAAGCGAGCAAGTGGCATCCAGGAGACACCACTGTGCATTGTTGGGTCCGGTCGGCAGACAGGGGCAGGTCTGCAGAGTAACACATAGCGGCGCACGCAGAGATGTGCACCTGAAAACCACAGCACGCGGCAGGCAGTGGGCAGCGGGCAGGATTCCTCCCCACAGCTGTGCCAAGGCACGCTCAGACTGGGGGGCCCTTTTGGCCTCCCCTCCATACAGCTGCGAGCCCAGGCAGAGCCCTGCCAAGCACAGAGTGCCAGTTTCCACACCAAACCCCTCCCGCTCCCCGCAATCCTCCACCTGTTTCTGTGATTTGGAAGGAAGAGCACGTGTGCCGAGGCCGGAGGACTCGCCCGCCCACTGCACGCTCGTGCTTGGGTGCTGAAGGTGTGGGGACCATTTGGTGGGGGCAGTAGGTACCAGACAATGGCAGCCCACAGCTGGACAGCTGCAGGGACCTCCACCTCGGGCAGCCATCACAGGATGATGGAGCAGATGCAGGGACACCGTGACAACAGTCTGAGCTGTGCTCACATTGTCCTGGAGAAGCTCTGGGGAACAAACCCAAGTGAAACAAGATTTTATCCACTGGTGCTGCCTGCAGAGAGACAGCAAACTGCAGGACTCTCTGCAGCCCCTTGTTCCTACTCTCTCACTACGGTTATTTCCCTGGCTCTTCTGCTGGCAAACAGCTTGGAACCCACATCCCCCAAAACACATAACCCTACTCCTACATTACAGCAAGACAAGGACTTACACAAAGATGAACTCGGAGTCACAGCATGCCCTGCCTAAAGAACAGGGTTTCCTTGAACTCATTTCTGTGTGAATGACAGCTTCATTTTCAGAAAGAGAAGCTCGTTTTGATCCTTCTGAGTAATCCCACTGATTGGAGCCACCGGTAGATTGCTCTGTGGCTCATTGATTAAGCTCAACGTGAATAATTGCATTACTAAAATAGACTGGCTCAGGCACCACTGAAGGCGAGGCAGAGCAGCCGGGGGTGGCAGACACAGTGCACCCACCTGACACCCCAGCTCTGGGAGGACAGGAGAAGGTGCCCGGGTGGCTGCAGAGGACTGACCTCCAGAAGGTCAGCAGCTGGTCTGTTCTTCCCCATGGCTGTGTCTGGCTCCCGAGTGGATGGACCACTTCATGCCGTGGTCCTGGACATGAATTTAGTATGCATGACGGTGCTCCTGAGGGCAGCACCTACACAGAGCGAGGCTAAACATGCTGACAAAGGCAAGGGAAGTGACCTGGAAATGACAAAGCGAAGCAAGAGAAGGAGCAAAGACGAGGTGGCTGAGGAGAGACGTCTGCACGGTTGTATCTCTACAGCCCGCTGGGAAAGGCGAGGAGGTTTGTCTGATACAGTCGGCGCAGTGCGGGCATTGCTACACTTCTCTGGCTTGGGCAAAGCTCTGTAGACTGGCAGCCAGAAGATTAATCTTGCACCGCCCAGAAGTGGTGGGGGCTACACAAGGAATCAAGGAAAAAGCTACTTTAGTTTTTCATCACGTAGAATATTACGTCGAAGGGCAGGGATGCGCTGTCCTGAGCGCAGCACCGGCTCCTGGCAGCAAGCACAGAGCTGCCACACAGTTCTGAGCAGCTTAAAACTGTAATTCTCAAAGCCGAGGTTCCTTTTTCATAACAAGAAGCAGCAGAAAAATTCCTTTTAATATGCAGAAGGAATCACTCATAATAATCAAAATTGGTTCTAAAAAACTAAGGTGCCACTTTGCATAGCAGATGAGGTTTTAAACACTGCAAGAGAGAAGAAACTTCCCTTAAAAAGGTGCCAATTAATTAATGAGATTTGGAAAATGAGTGCATTTCCTGTGCAACAAACTACAAGCTTCCACTCCAAAGTACATTATGTTAAATTGGACAAAGGCTCATTATTGTGGAATAAAAGATTGCCCACTGGAGGGTTCACACTAAAGTAAGTATTCCAAGAATATCTTCATCCAGGAATACAGGCAGTCTATTTGCAAGTGGAGACAAAGCAACTCTTAAATGTACTAATATCTCCTAGAGGAGTTAGCACAAAGATTTAGCGCTCAGCAGACAAAGGAAACACAGTAGCTCAGCCCATTGGTTGTACAAGAGCTCAGGAGACAGACAGAGAGATGCGCTGCCTCCTGTGAACAGGAGACCCTCAGGGCACGTCTGTGCTCCGTGGTACAAAGCCAGGCAGCATCTCTGCACCCTGCACTGCACAGACATCACAGCTCAGGCTGTCTCAGCACCTGGGGACCACCGAGCGCTTTAATTTAAACAGTGGGAGCTGCCTTGTCTGGAGTCAGCTGAGCCTTTGGGCAGGTGCCCACTGCGGGGCGTGGACAGGACAGGTGAGCGCCTTTGGCACCGTGTGAGAGCCCACAGTGGATTTGGGCACTGTCATCGCATGGGGTGAGAGCACGGCTTGAGCACAAGGCAGTGGTGGAGACCACAGATGGACACCTGCTCCCACTCCACACTGGAGATCCCCCCGACACCCCAAACCCACCGAGAGATGGCAGGGGCATCACTAACAAGGTCAACAGAAGAGACACCAGTCACAAGGCCGGTGTGGTTTATAAGGACACTGCCCAGCTCAACCTGCAATGCTTCCAAAGCCACCTCCTCCAAATTCTTCCCCAAACCTTGCCTACAAAAAGCTTTACACCAGCAGGGCGCGCTCAGCCCAGATGAAGGGACGCTCACCAGAGGGTTCCTAGGCAGGTAAGTCATTTGGGATAGACAACATCCTGACCACACACTCCAGGTGTTTGTTCCCAAGACACCCTGATGACAATCCCTAGCAGACTGTGTGCTACTGATGCAGAAAGACTACTCAAGTTGTTCTGTGGGATAATGAGCATCAGCCTTGCCTCCTCAGGAGCATCTCTGAGCACTCTCACAGCAAACAGCCAAAGTCAACTCACCAGGATGCCCATCTCTCCACTTTCATTACGGTAAATTATTCACAGCAGAAGTGTCACTTTAGCAGTGTACAATTTCTTGTCATTATAAATATTTTCATATTATGACTTTCCTTCTCTTACACCTGTGGAGTCTTAGACCACACTGCTTCTTTCACCTGTGCAAAGCTGTTCCCACACACAGGACAGTCCTCAACTTCCTGGACCACAGGGCAAAACCCAAAAGGACCCTCAAGACTTTCAGAAAGGACCATTAATTTCTTGCAGTTCTTTTAGCAATTTGTCCCATTCCACCAAATAAATTTTCCTTTCCTACCACAAGACCAGTCTATGCCACACTCCACCTTCGGTATAATCAATATATTGATACAGAAGTGAATGTCTTGCCATACATCTTTCACTCCTTTAATACCCTGACTTTTCCCCATGGCTGTTTGAACTAACTCCATTCTAAGCCCTTAACTGTATTTCTGTACCAATGATTTCCAATTCAAAGCCTTTGCATTGCCAATTACACACATGCACGCACATACCTACATGTGCATCTTCTGCTAATGCTTCAAGCGATACTTCAATCCTTTAATATTCTCTTCAAGGCCTCTTGCAATTTGCCCACAGTGCTATTGAGGCCAGCAATTAATCCCACTGAAACAGCCCTGCTGCCTAATGCAGTGGTCACAGACAGGACAATGTCACAGAAACACATTCGCTTTCTCATACGCAGGTACAAAGTCCTGGCTTGCCTATAACCGTGTTTTATCCAGGGATGAAAACACTTAGTGTTAGTTATTAACAACTCTACTTACCCTCCTCTGTCTGGGCAGTTCAGAGCAGGAGCACCGAGTCACACCAGGAGAATCATCCCTTTTTCTCCAGGGATGTGTTTGCCACGGCCAGTGCCATCAGGTGATGGGTTTTGCCCATGGACAGAATGACCTGGGCTGTACAGGGCTGGGACAGCGGGCAGGTCTGCCAGAGCAGCTGGGACACAGCGAGCTCCTGATCCCCTGTAGCACCCACCCCTGAAACGGCAGCAGGGAGGAGCACTGGTTTCCATCTCCAGGCCTGCTTTCATGCTGCCAACCACCTCGAGGTGTGGACGTGGGCAGCAGATTAACCTGTCACACACAGGATACAGCTGAAGTCTACAAAGGGCTTATCCTCCCTGCAGCTTGTGCCAAGAGAGCTGGAGAAACTCCAAAAGTGGAGACTCCAGCACCCAGATGTTCCTCAGAACCTCAGTTTACAGCCAGCCTTACAAGAAACTACTTGTGTATCTGTAAAGGCTCCAGGACCACATTGGTTCTCTCCTGTAGGAAACCAAGAGTAGAAACAGTCCCATCCACAAGCCCTGGCTGCCCAGGTGCTCTTGCTGATGGCAAAGGTTTGACTTCTCTCTCTGGGTGGATTTTAAATTGAAGTCACCTGCAGTGTCCTGTTTGGAAAAGGATTTCCTAATACACCTTTGTCTATCAGGATAAATGCACATTTCTGGTTAAAAACTGAGGCTTTTTCCTGATTGAAGAAAATGGAACTTACATTGCACAAAACACTACAGAAAACAAAATACATTTTTCCTTTTTTCATGCTAGTAATAGGAATCATCCTACATAAACATGCTAGAACAGACACTCAAGTTACATCCCAAGCATTTTACAGTGGTTTGGGAAAGAAAAGAAATACAAAATTTGAAGTTAATATTCCTCCTGGAATGAGATTAAAGATATTATTTTACGCCCTACTTGAAACATCATAATCATTTTCAACTGCACTAATAAAAATAAATCAGCAGCTGATCTCCCATGCATTACAATTACCATTTCATGCAACAGTCACAATGTTTCCGAGATACATTTTGCCCTTTGGAACTCCTGCCACAAATAGAGCTGAATTTAGGGACCGCTGTGTACACAAAGTTATTACATCAATTCTTTCCAAACGAGGACATTGTCATGTAGACCATGCCATGTGGGCAGCTAGAGAAAGGCATCCAGTACTAAGTAAGGACTTTTAAGGGGAAACTAACTAGAACTGAACAACTGGGAAAAAAAAAAAAAAGTCATCGTCTTGTCGGGTGACCAGCAGAGCCCTGTTTGGAGCACGCTCGTCACCCAGACGTGAATTAATGAATTCACAAGCAGCCCCCCTGCCTGCAGCGCAGCCTCTCGCAGAGATGTTCATTTGCAGAGCAGGACACAACTTGCTGTCACACGGGAGAAGTTCAATACCCATTAACCAGAAGAGCCCCCGCTCTGCGCTGCTGCTGCCTGCAGGACAGGTCACCTCACCGTGGGTTTGGTCAGCCCTGCCAGGAATGCCGTACCTGGAGAAGACACCACACAGTGCCCCGACACTGTCCGCCCTCGGCCGGGCTGTTTGCACAGCCAGAGTCCAAAGCTGGGAGCCCTTGCTGAGCAATTCAAATAGAAAATGCTGGAAAGACAAAAGGTTTAATCTCAGATTTGCACACAGCAGTTTATGCTCTGCAATAGTTCACTCTCCGAAGGATTGCTACATGAGAAGGGAGAATTGGAGCGGGCAGCTGCACGTTGGGAGATTTACTCCAAACCCTCCCAGGGAGCCTATGGAGGCTTTCTTTTACAGCCCACGACAGTAATACATTCAACTGTGCTAAAGCAAAAGTGTCAGGCACAGAGATTTAAGGAGATAATACAGTGAAGGCTCAGAGACTAGATAAAAATCATAAAAAGATGCAGGCAAAAGCTGCTTCTTCCTTGCTCTTTACTATCAGTTGTCACTGTTGTATTGGACGGGGAAGGCAGAGCACAACAGCTTCAGCAGGAAGGGTGGCCAGGGCAATCTTCTCTTCAGCTGTCCACGGCCATGAACATGACCCAAATCCAACCCCAGCTTTTCCCTGAGAGCCCTTGTTCTTCTGGCTCAGAAAAACCCAGCTCTGGTCACAATGCAAACACCTGCATTCAGGTGTAGGAGGCATGAGATGCGCATGGGTTCAATCTGCTCTAGCCAGCACTGTCACCTGGAAGTCTAAGTTGCTTAAGAAGTCAACTCCAATGTTAGATTCTTCTGTGTCCACATTTCTACTACTGAGCTCTGCAGCATGTCTTGGCAACATATAGATTATCCCAGCTCAGTAAAGCCATGGATGGGAAATACGTAGGTATGGTAGGGACTCAACACTACATAAGCTGCAAAAACCCCCCTGCTTTCCTGTCTCTGGAAGCCATGCAGAAAAGATCTTCACAGCCATCTGCTTGGTGCCCCCAAGCATTTGGTCCCACAGGTCACACTGGAAAAACCCAGCAAACTGGAAAGCCCCCCAGCCATCTTTCCAGCTGCACGTGGGCTGGGGTCTGCTACCCCAGTGCTGGCCACACTTGGTCATGCATGTTTCTGTCTGCTCTGTGCTTGGAAATGCTCTCTTTAAGACACAGCTTGGCCAAATAGGCTTGTCACCATCTTCCAAATAACTCATACGAATGTCTTGCATTTTTCAAGTGATGTCATGAAACACGGGGCAGCACACGCCACAAACACTGACATATTTCACTAATACAATCCAGGAGCAGCATATGGAGAACATTTATATAGGTCTTTATTATTTTTTATGAAAGGTAAACGACCCTTTAGGGGAAATGATGACTGGCGCTGACAGCATCTTTGTTTTTAAGAAAAAAAGCAACCAGTGGGGGAGGATCAGAGGCTTTGCAAGTCTAACCCATGGGACCAAATTGCTCCAGTCCTGTTGTAGGAAAAAACATTCTCTTCTTCCCATGGTTTTATTGTCATTCATCTTATAAGCTCATCTTACTAAACTTGTTACTCAACACAGTAATTAGCAGAAATAAGAAGATACATATAAATAAAATCCAGCTATTGTCTCTAATTAAGTCGTCTTAATAGTTGTTTTACTAATTGGGGTGGAGCAATCTTGTCATGATATTAGCTGCTGACGAACAATTAAGTAGAATGCAGCTTTAATTCCTTCTTGATCTCCTGACAAAATCCAACACCCATTCAAACTCCTGTGAGAGAAACCAAAACTCATCAGAGCAATGTGACATTTGCACAGGTTGTCTCACTACGTGAAAAGCAAAGCTGGGATGGCACCAAAACCTCAGGTCTTGGCACTTGAGCTCTACTTGCTGACAGCAGTAACGCCCTGGTGCAGGAACAGTGCCAGATTTGGGCAGGATTTGTTTGCCCTCCCAAGGAAGGGCAAAGGCACAGAAGAGCTCAAAGAAAGAGCAAAGCATGACTCAGGGGACCAATCTGGCTTTTAGGAGTCCAGCACTTGACTCTTGTGCTCCGATACCACACGCAGCAGCCTCTGGACAAGTCCCATAATCTCAGAGTCCCTGTCTCTGTCCATGAGAAGCAGATACCAGCCTGCCTCTAACATGGAAGGACACCTTGATAAATGCAGTAATTATCACCAGACACCCCACCCAGCAAGCAAGAAAATAAAGGCCATTTATTTGCCCGTCTAGTTACAAAACCACTACCAGAAAACTCGGCGAAGCAAGACCCTGGAATCTGATTTAATTAAATCAATGAGAATTATATCATCAATTTATCAGAGAACTCAATCCTAACAGGAAATTGTTGATACTGACTACAAACTCCTTCCATGGAGCTGCTTGTCAGTAGCTCGGCCATTGAAGAGCCCCGGCAGCCCCTCTGCTGCCCCATTTGTCATCCCAAGGCACCATTTGTTTCTCCCAACACAGATCATCTCACACAAAGCAGTTGTCGTGCCTCTTCCTGGCCCCCCTCCATCTCCAGCACTTTGCACATTCCCCTCCACACGTGCTCAGGAAAATCACTTGCCACAAGAGCTTTTGAATGGGGCCTGTCAAAACGTCAAGGCAGAAGATGTGCAGGGCAGAAGCTCCACTTTCTTGTGCTCCTTGCTGAAATCCCCCAACCCGCAGCCTTGCACAGCAGACTATCCACAAAATACCACCGAGACATTTGGACGTGGCTTGTCAAGAAGAATCCTGACAGAAGGGGAAGCGAGGGAGACAAAAGGATCTTAAAAGGAAACTTCATGCATGTAAAAGCCTACAGAGAATCAAACCTGGGTATCTGCAACAGCAACAAGCAGGGAGTGATTTAAAGCAATTTGGAAATGCCATGTCAGTGGCTGGTTGAACACCTCCTTTAGAATACAGACATTCAGCAGGCTATTTATAGTCCAAAGGGAAAAACTTCCGCTTCCCCCACCCAAGCACAGCAGAGCACAGTGAAGAACAAATTTTGAGCAACTCCAATAGATGTGAACAAGTCACTGGCTTTATCTCAATTTAACTGATTTCAGAAAACTTAAAGAAGCAATACTCAAGATGAGGGCTCTCAATCTCAAAGACACTCAAACCCCTACAGGACCTGCTATTGTGTAGACAGCAATGGCTGATTTATTGACTGCAGAAGACTGTGGATCAAGCCTTAGTATTTGCTAATATACCTCTCCTGAAAATAGCCTTTAATGGTCCAATTCAACTCCCATTAGTGAAAAAGGGACAACACCCATTTTCTTTAATGGAGTTGAATGAATTTGTATCAGTCAGCAGTTGATCAGTTAAAATAAAACATTGGACCAATTAGTCTTACTGCCTATATTTTGTCTGATATGAAAACTTCACATCTAGGGCTGGAACAAAGAAATTACAGTGCTGTTTCCAGATTAAAAAGAAAGGTGTTGAGAAGAGGAAATCCACCTCTCATTCACTTGGGTGTAATTCAGAAGTAACCCTGGTGAAACCAGGGCAGCTTCAGGAACACAAATGCAAAGTGACAGGGAAATCCTGCCTACTATTCACATCACATATTCTATGGTTCTTTCTTTTTCACAGTAATACACCAACTTAAGCTGCTTATTAGATGGGCACATTCTCCAAACCACAGCCAGACTTGCATGTTATGTTGGGCTCACCATCAGTACTGACCGCCCTTTAATCATAATTCTGCTGTCATTTGTGGTTCCACTTCAGAAGATCCTTGCTTTAATACACAAATTGGATTGCTGTTAGCCCTGCTACAGCCCAGACGAGAGGCATGTGAGTAAAGCCACAAGAGGGACTCCTTGCAACCATCCCTTTTTTTACCAACCTCTTGCACATTTTCCTAACAATCCATATCTTTAAATACTTCTGTTGGCCTACAGGGTGCTGTGGCACTTGCTTTCAAGCCCCACAACACATCCATTAGCAAGTAATAACCTTCCTGAAATGACTTTAATAACAGCTAATAACTGCCATAAAGAATAAAAAGGCTGTTGTACAGAAGGTCTTCTACGGCATAAATAAATAATACCAAACTTTTATTAGCAGAATCATTAATAGACACATGGTTCTTATGTGATCAGTTTACTTTTAGGAAATGCTTGGTATCAGATCTGGGAATTATCCCACAAAACCAAAACCAGCTCCCAAACTAGCAATTTCAAGAAGCACGCTGCAGTCTGGCAGCTCATGAATGAAACACTCCGTAGGTGTTTGTGTACATTTATAATTTACTACACCACATTAAGAAATAAGGCAACGCCAAACGACAAGCTGATGCTCTCCCAGCTGTGTACACTGTGTAATGATCCCTTCTACCAGGGCTCAGCCAGCCTCACTACCAGCCCCTCAGCTGGGAGACACACAGAAGGATCCAAATCAGTTCCAGCAACTGAGTAATGAAAGGCAGCAACTCTGCCTTTATAAAGTTCTAAAGAATACACGCCGAGCATCTGAAATGCTGTTTAACATATGCACTTGCCAGCAACAGAAGCACAAACGCCATCCCCGATGCACAGGCGAGCACACAGTGCTGGCAGTCTCCAGGGAGGCTGAGAGCAACAGGAATCTCTTCTCCAGGTCTTGGCACAGCAGCAGCAATGAGAGACGCTGCTAACCTTGTCCTCAAACATTGCTTAGCATGTTTGTGTTTAGGAGCACTAATTGCACCTCTCCCTCCATCCCCTCTCGCTGAAGCAGGGCAGAAAGTGCCAGGGGACGCTGCTCCTCAGCAGGGACAAATTCCACAGCCTATTGCCTGGCTCTCACCTCTCTCATGTTGTGTGCACGAGGCACAAGTGGGTGGGTCAGCTGTGCCAAAGTTCTCCCCCACGTCCTGAAAGGTCCCATCTCACCTGCTTCAAACCTTGTTTTCATCCAGCATCCCAAACTTGGATAAAACCACTTCTAATCTCACACAGAGGCAAATATCCATATCTGGAAGCTCATGCAGAAGCAGGTTTTGTTTTGGTTTTGGTTGTTTGGCTTGGTTTTTTTCCCTAGCTCCTCTGGAAGAAGGCAACAACCTCAGCCAGCCACACACTCAGCTTTTCCCATGCTCCCAGTACAGGGAGATGTCCAGATGCAATTTTCATCACCCAACTAAACCTGTGAAACATCAATGTAAGTGCACAGAAGTGCCTCACTGCATCACAGGATAATTTCTGCACCACTTTCCCCTGCCCTTGATCTTTCAACCTGAACTCCTCTACTGGACCCACTGCTTGCAGTTGTGTCTGTGACCCTGGTGAATTATTTCACGCTGGGTCATCCTAAAGGCTGAGTCATAAGCGACACACGGAACCGTAACCCCAAACTCCATTCTGTGCACGTGGATAATGAGGCTCTGCGGAGCGTCAGTTCCATGAATGTGACAGATCTGAACGAAGTGATGGAAAAAATTGAAGACCTCAACAGTCATCTTTGCTCTCTGCAGATCTCAACTACAAGTAGCATCTTGCCTCTGCTCCAGTTTCAGCACAGCTGAAGTGGCCTGGCAGCAACCCAGGGACAGCCATCGAGGCCTGATGCTTTCAGAGGGCACCTCCAGTCCATGGGACAGAGCAAGGGACTGTCTCAAGATGTTCCTCACCCTGTTCTCTTGCCTGACTTCCCTACCCCTGCATGATCCTCACTCCCATACCCCGTCCAGAGCTCCAGCCCTGCAGAAAGCATCAGCCCTTTTGCCAGCACCAGTGTGGTTTGTCCCAACTTCCTGCACTTGTGGCTTTCTCTTCTGCTTGTTTTAAGTTGTGGGAGGTACGTGGAACGTGACCCCCAAGCCAGGTGACCAGGATGTACACGCTATAGGATGTTTATCCACGTGCATTGGAACAGCCAACACGTACACGTTCAAAATTGCTGTAATCAGGAAATGAGCCATGAAATGTGTAAGCTGATGCACATTAATAATCTGTTTCATAGTTTAAATTAGAATCTTTGGAATTTCACAGCCAGACACTTTTAAATAGGTCAAAAATGTGGTAATCACACTTAATGATCGTGCTGCGCTGTGCACCGCATCAGAGCTGGGAGTGAGGAAACCTGAGCAGAATGGAGATGAACCACTGGCACACTCCAAAAAGCATTTAACAAACCTCAAGAACAAAACAGATAACCCAGGCAGGAAGTTTTTTGTTCTTTGGTCCTGCTCTTCAGAAATGAGGTCCGAGATTTCATATGATCACAGACATTTTTAGTTACCACTGCAGATAGCAAAGGATTCGACCACATACAAGTGGTGAGAATTTAATGACTGAAACAAAGCCTTCCCCAACTGAGGGACATGGTTTGTTATCGTACTTGCCCACACACACAGAGTTAAAACACATTCCTGGGTACCAGCATTTTGATTTCTTTTGAAGAAAAGAATAAGAATTGACAGATCGATCACAGTAATCTCAGTCTCCAAACCAGGGAAACCCTTCACAATTTTTCTAAGTTTAGACACATGCTTATGTTCTCTTTACAAGAACTCGACTTTAGGTACAATAAACCTCATGGAAAAATGGAGCAAAGAGTGAGAATTTCAGCAAAAGAAGCAGTTGCTGCTAATTAATCCTGTTCTGTCAAGCTGCTGAGGGATAACCAAAAAGGTAAACCAAAGGGGGAAAAAATCAGTTAATTTCTATGAAAACAAAGTCAATGTTTGTCTACTGTGAAAGTACAAAGTCAGCAGGGGAGACTGCTTGGAAGCTTATAAGAAAACAGGAGAGAAATGTTTTTTTGGTTTCTTTTTTTCCTCCAGTCAAACTTGGTTTCTTCTGAAAAACAAAGCAAGGCAAAAGATGAAAGGCCTTCTCTTCTGAAGCCAAAGATGAAGAATACAAAGAATATTAATGACTAATAGGTCTGTCTGAAAATGCCACGAGTTTAGCTGCAGTAGGGACTAAAAGGAAGAAGAGTACTGCCATTAACTAATAAGTTTCTGATTTAACAAGAAGTGATGAAGGCTGATTGGGTCATTTATGGAAGGGAACATGAGTTCAGAAGAGCACAAGTTCCCTACAGAGGATAAAAGGAAAGAGAGAAAGATGCACAAGCTCAGGATGGTTGTGGTTCATTCACAAAGCACATAAAGGCACTAAATTCCCAATTAGGGCTTGTCTGTCCCTCACACAGGTTTGTATGGGCAGGTACAGCTGTCCTGTGGCAAACTCCAGAATTGCTGCAAATTTGTCACTCGCCCTGTGTATTGGATTTTGACAAACCACATTTCCTAAAGGAAAAATTCCAGACACACAGAAACTTGCCTTTGTCACAGTTCATTTGCCCCAGCACGAGCCTGCCTGGCCACCACCAGGGCTTCCCAACATCCTGGCATCCCATAGTGGTCTGGAAGGGTCTTATCCACCAGGGGCAGGGCAGCAAGGGAGGGAGGCAGGCACTGGGCTCTGCAGAATCAGTGCAAAGCATGTCCCTCCAGGTTTGAAGTTCGCCCGTTCTCTTTTGAGAAACTCTTCTAACTTAAGTAAGTGAAGAACAATTAAACCGGGAAGAAGAAAGGCAAAACAAAAAAACAAAAACAACCTAACAAACCTTGGAGCCAAAAATGACAAGATGCCAACTTCAGATTTGGAAACTGATTCATTTGCCAGCTCATAGGCACACACACCTAGTGTGTATATATTTATATGCATGGACTCGGGCTCCCTGCTCTGTAGAGGCACTCAGTCGTCTTAAATCACCAAGAAAACAAGAATCACTGCACTTAGAGGAGAGAAGAGGGAAAAATCCCCTTTCTCTAAGCTCAGATTAGAGGAATCTTGACACAGCAGCTCTGTCTGCAGCATCCAGCGAGGCTGAGAGCCAGCACGGACACAGAATTTTCTCTGAGATTCCTTCCCTTAACAGGCCACTGCTCACTCCTGTAGACAGACTATTTGGCATCGGAGTCTGATCCAGCAGATGACAGGAGAAGTCTCTGTGTCAGGACAGAGATCTGGGGAGCATTCAGACCGTGTGAGAGATGGCAATGTTGAACCCAGGACTGCCAAAGAGCTGTGCTGCTGCCCCTTCCTGCTGCCTTCCTGGGCTGGGAATTCAAAGCCCCGTGTTCAATGCCCACCTTTGGCCATAACCCAGAGGGGTCTCACCAAAGAGCACCAAACTCCCTCAGCATCCCCTCCTGAAAAATGGGGATAAGGACACGTCTCAGAAGCATCACAAAGGTTTGTTAATGCTTGTAAGCACTTTGTAGATAAGGAACATCAAGACAGCAGTTAGCAGAGGGATTTGGGGCACAGACAGACATAAATCCAAGGCACTCACAGCATACCCTCTTTTTCGACAAGCGTAGCAGCAGATCAGCTCCCTGCATTTAGTGGTTGTGGGCTCCATCCTCTCAACAGAGAGAGCACTCTGCCTTTGATCCAAAAAACGAGTCCACGGAGAATATTCACATGTTTAATGTTAATCATATGCTTAAATCCTCTGAATCTATAAAGAGGGTAAAGGAGAAAAGCGTTCCCCAGCTCCAAAACAAACACATGTTCCCAGAAGTTATATTTAGGACATGAGCAAACATTTGACCAGCAAAGGAAAGGCCTTCACTACACACCTGCTAAGCTTCTGCATCCCTGAGGAAACACGCAGGTGGGGAAAGCGTCCAGAGTGAGTTTGCTTAGACAAAATCTCTCAAACACAACCAAAGTGGTGCTATTCGATAGAAGCTCCCCAGAGCACGTGAACTGCTATTCCACAGGCAGAGCAGTCCTTGAGCAAGGAAATCAGAAACCAGAATAAACGAAGTTTACTAAGGAACTCACCACACAGATTTGAACCTATGATTCTGGATTCATTTGCAACTATTAATTCCTTCATTTATTAACTGCCTATTGTGAGAGAAGAGGCCTTCCTCCAAATACAGGCACTGCCACTCAGTCCTCACAAACTTCATGTGCCACGGGCAGCACTTGGAAAGCATCTTCTCTTAACTCTGCATCAGAGGGGAACAATACTAAGCCAAAGGCAATGGATCCCCCTTAAAGCCTTGTTCATTTTCAGCACAGGCTGCTCTCTCACTCATCCTCACTATCTGAAACATCTAAGTCAATTTACATCCTGCTGAACTCCTGGCCTAGCTAATGACTTGGGGCTAATGTCCACAAGTCTCTGCTCTTTCTTCAAGGCCACCTTGACCCAGGTCATCCTGAATCCTTTCCTGCAGATGGATCAGGTCCTTGGAGTGAGGGCACAACCCCCCTAGAAGAGGGGAGCTCAGCAGAACCAGAGCAGGTACCTGCAGCATCAGGATGGTCCGAGCTCCACGTGGTCACAGACGTGCTCCTGCAGAGCAAAGCACTCCCAGCTACACCCCTGGCTGCAGGGTGGACACAGCCCTGACCAATGAGCATCTGCAGTAGAAACATGTAACTGGCTTCCAGAAATGATTTTCAAAACCCTGTCAAACAAGAAAAGCCTCAGGCAACCAAAGGACCACTATCCAGAGCCTCACTGCTGTAGCAGATCCGTAAACATTATCCAGCTTACTCACAGCAACATCACATTTTGCCAGTGATGGACAAATCACTCTCTCACCAGCATAAACTGCCCAAGATGCTAAACAAAGCTGCCAATTATTTCTGAGGGTTTTTCAAGAATCCTTTAAGATTATTGTGGTCAAATTTGATTCAATAATGCTATGAATCCTTTCAACTAAACATCATTAGATGAAGTTGACTTGATGGTATAAAAGAAATGTTTTCTCCTTAAGCAATGGCTTTTTGAGAAGAGTGCAGTATTTTTACAGTACAGAGCCCTAAACCAGAGGGAGCTGTTCCAGTCACACCTTGCAAAGGGTTAACAAGGTGTTTATCCTCCTTGTTTGGATCACTTATCCCCATACAAAATGCCAGCTATTCCTACCTTCACCTGCCCTAAACCAAGAACCATGAGGGATGGAATCACATTGCTGGGTGAGACCTTAAGAAGTCCAAGGGAAGTTAACGCAGCACTAGAAATGCTGGTTATGTTTCTCCACCCCCTCTGCGAGACACTTTGCTGTTCCAAGGTTTGTAGATACTACAAAATAACATGAAGTTCACTGATGTGCAGCTCATCAGCATGACCTGGCAGACTTCACCACTGGGGAATCCCTCCGGAGAGGACTGAAAGCCCGAGAAGACATCTCCATGACTTTCTTTATCACCAGTTTCCTGAAGGAAGAAGCACTGTACCTCACCCCATCATAAGAGACAAGGCATAAGTTCTAGAGAATCTCTCACAATAAGCTAAGACCTCTTAGACATCCCTGGTGCCTTTGTGTTGCCCGGTGCCTCCATTACTGTCACCCGGGAGGTCAGATTTCATTACCAGGCACTTTCCCCTGGCTAGACCCTTGAATCTTCTTTTGCTCTGCCAGTTTTTTGTTGGACTATATAAAGGGCAAGAGGATAACAAAGGAGTGCACACCCCATCCTCAGCCCTTTACCCACTCATCCTTCCCCATTCCACTCCTCCTCCCATCCCTAACCAAACAGAAGAGATTAAGAGTCCTGGAAAGCAGAGCACTAGCAACATCCATCCTTCAGTGCTGAAGAGGGTAGACACACCTTCAGGCACGAGGTGCTGCTGGCTGCACCACAGAGTACAGGTATCCCACATCCAGCACTGCCAGAATACACCTTTTACGCTACATTGGCTTGAGAACAATAATTAAATTCCAGTCTAATTTCTTTCTGATTGACCGCCCTAACTCCTGAGTGACTCCCATTAAGTCAATTTCCAGTGCCTTAAATAAGGAACCCACGAAGTTACTAAAACAATGACAGTTTTTTGTCTAGGAAATACTTGCCCAGGAAATTAAAGCGCTGGTATTTTAGGTTTCAGTAACATTGTAAGATGTGCCATCACCACCCTACTCAGCACCGGCAGGGACCATCAAGCCTAGAGAATACAATCGAAGCACAAATGGTCCCTCCTCTGCACTTCTCTTTCTCTCAGTGTTTCATCCTGTGCCAGAGGGATCGGCGCCCAGTGTGGATCCTCACAAAAGCCACCAAAACACGCCAGGCTATGCCATGTCACCCAGGAATGCCCTGGGTATTAAAGCCACCGCTGAGGGACAAGCAGCTGCTGCCCTGTCCTGTTAATTGGGCACTACGGACACGCTCACGCCGTAAGCACATCTTTGACATAACACAGCACGACAATTTCTTCAGAGCCACAGAAATGCAGAGCATACAAATAAACCTGAATGCTGAAACCATTTCATTGTTCGTTAAGAATATGCACGTTGCACCTGTTACGACCAAGGGCACTGTCTGTGCCTCCGAGCTGATTATTTCAGCCTCTAACAAGCCTGTCTTGGAGGACTGTTAAATTCCAGGGGTAAATAAAGCACGGCAAAATTATTTTACGACAAGAAACCATTACGGAATAAACAGATAGAGAGGTCTTTAAATCCAAGGCAAAGAAAACAACCCTCAAAGTGACATTTCTCCCCCGGGAGCTCCTCACGACCGCTGAGTCAGTTTAAATTAAATTTAGCTGAAACAAAATAACTCCGAGATTGATACTAGGAAAGTCTTAACCCCGAAACGAATGTTTGGGAGCCCGGGATTCCCGAGCGAGGGGAAAGGGCCGGACGGCGGCGCGGCAGCAGCGGGGAGCGCTCCCCAAAAGCCGCGGCAGGGACCCGGTGGCAGCAGGGAGCAGGTGGCACCGCCAGCACGGCCCGGGCCACGGGGACATCCTGAGGCGGAGCGAGGGGACGGGAGAGCGGGACCCAGCGGGGAACGCGCGGCTGCGGCAGCGCGGGGCGGGCAGGGCGCGGCGGAGGGGACGGGGATGGGGACGGGGACGNCCGGGGGCAGGTGCGGCCGCTCGGGGCGGGGGCGGTGCGGGGATGGGCCGGGGGGCGGCGCGCAAAAAAAGGCGGTGGAAGCGCCAGCGCGTAACGTGGCCCGGCGCGAATCCGCCCCGCGAGGGCTCTTAATGAACTACAGATGTTCCCTAATATAATTATGTCGTGCTCGCCCCGATAATTGGCTTTGGCAGGCGCGCTGATCGAATCCCCCCCTTCCCGTCCCCATGCAGATGCTGTGCCCGCACCGGCGTCTCCCCCGGCACCGCGGCCGGGCACTGCCCTCGGGACCCCACACGCCCCTCTCCTGAGAGCCCCGCCTTTAGGGACCCCTTGCAATGGGAGCTTTGGGCTCACGGCAGCCGAAAACGACGGGCAGCGTTTGCTCGCTTATTTCTCTAAGTGCGTGTCCTTAGAAAGCACGGGCTTGCTTTCTAACTGTGCGGCTCGTGGGCAAAGAGGACTAAACCCCCCTGGCTATGTAAATGGAAGTTTATCGCACGCGTTGGGAAGGGGTCACGTTATCGATCAGGATAGCAGCGCTGCTTCAGGGTGGCAGCAGAGAGGGTCGTGGCTGGCAGGGCAGGGCCAGCACCCACCCTGTGCAGCTCCCTCTCTATACCTTTGCATCTCCCTCTTTGTACCTGTACATCTCCCTTTCTATACCTGCACATCTCCTTCCCTATACCTTNTTACATCTCCCTCTCTGTACCTGTACATCTCCCTCCCTGTACCTGTACATCTCCTCCACTGTACCTGTACATCTCCCTCTCTATACCCTTGCATCTCCCTCTCTATACCTTTGCATCTCCCTCCCTGTATCTGTGCAGCTCCCTCTCCGTACCTGTACATCTCCCTCTCTGTACCTGTACATCTCCCTCCCTGTACCTGTACATCTCCCTCTCTATACCTGTACATCTCCCTTTCTATACCTGCGCATCTCCCTTTCTGTGCCTGTGTTCTCAACAGGCCAGGTGAGCTGCAGCTGCCGAAAACACCCCAGTTCTCCCCGGCTTGCCTTGTCTTTAGGGAAACTGCCAACGAGGACACGCCAATACACGCCAGATGTGTGGGCGTTCTGTGCATCTGAGTGGGGAATATGGATCAAGCCCGCAAATTCGTCTTGCGGAGGCCGAGCAGCCAGCACGAGGTAATGATTTCTAGTCGCTACAGGCCCCAGACCACACTGCTTTCACCCAATGACTCAAAGCCGAAACCCAGCCGTGCCATTCCTGCTGACGCTTGGACACTGGGAGGAGTGTAAATCCTTCAGACAAGCAGGATTAGAGAATTCCCCTAGCCCAGGGCTGCACATCTGTACCTCTCTCATATGTCAGCCCAGGCGGTGTTTAAGGGGTTGGGCATTTCTGCATGTTAACAAAAAACGCAAAGTCAGCTCCCCAAAAAAGAGCATGTCCTGCCCACTCCTCTTGCGCAGTCCAGATTTATCAACTTTTTTGTTTGTTGTTTTAAGTGAAGGCAAACAATTACAGTCCTTTCGAGCAATTTACCAGCTTCTCAGCCCAAGCCCACAAGGACAGTCACACTCCCATTTTATATTTCCCACAGGTGACACCTGTGTACTGAGAGTCATTTTGGACCTCTGTGAAGGGCCAAGGGGTGGCTTCAGCCATAGGCTGGAGCTACCTCAGCATGAGGAGCTCTGCCTTTGCCTCCCAGGAAGAGGAAAACACTCCCCGTTTTTACAACCATGCTCGGCAGATTTCAGAGGAACCCAAGCAGGCAGTGGGTGTGCACAGCAGGGACTACCCTTGGTTTGCCTTTGACTGGGCCCCTCTGGGGTTTTGCTCACCCTCCATTAGCCCTGTTGCTGCTCAGAAGACACAATCACAGAGATCTAAGTGACGCTACGTCTTCCAGGCACTATTTTTCATATTGTTCTTGGTTCAGTTGTGATCCCCAGAGAGCGAAGGTGTTGGGGAAGGTATAACATCAGAGGCAGCCATGTGTGTGTGTATTCCCTGAGCACAGATGCCTCTGCAGTGGATGGCTTTGGATGAAGAAACTAAGACTATCCTTTCCTCCAGTTCAACTTCAGCCATGGTAGAATCTTTTCTTAGAAGGATATAAATATAGAAAAGGTGAGAGAAGCACAAAATCAATAAAAACTGGAACAGCGTGACTCGAACCAGAGGACAAGCAGCCTGACAGACTGACTGCAATTTCTCTCCTAAGGTCTTTTCTCGAAATGTTAAATTTTTTATTTCAAACCCCAGCCCATCGTAATTACAGGCTCTCAGACTTCCCAATATTCCTCTAAAACCAGCATAGAAATAACTTCAGAAGAATCACCTATTTTAGTTTTCCCTCGAGGGCATGTGCAGGAGAACGTTCACCCTAAATGGGGGAGTTCTCCAGTTTGTGCATCTTAAGGGAAGACAAAAGTAAACTCACACACTTACCTTATTGGCAACATCCTTATTTTTCTTGTGCTTCATGGACTTTTCAGCAGGAGTCTTCTTCTGCCCCCAGGCCTCCAGAGCAGTCCTTTTCAGCTGTCTCTCACTGACTCAGTTTTTCTACCGTCTTTCCAGGTGTTAAGCTGATAAGTGTGTGATTTCCAAGGATCAGCTTTGTCAAAGAGAGGAGGAACAGTGTACTTATTCCTCTCTGACCTCTGTTGTATTTCCCATCCTCCACCCGTTATTAAAGGTAGATGGTTCAGAGCTGGCTTCAACTTGTTCCTTAGATATTCCAGGGGAATATTCCTCCGGCTTTGCCCTTTTCAGTGTACCTTTTGTTTTTGTGTCCCTCTGCAAGTAGGTACTTGCTGTTTCCTGAAGTTATTCTCCCAGAGGCAGAAAACAGGGAAACTTCGGGTAAAATTCAACCACTAACAGGTGAATCATTGACTCTGTTCTTTATTTCATCCCTTTTTAAGAATAAATGTTTTTTTAAACAGAAACAAGGTAACATAACTGTTTGATCCTGAGCAAATAAGAACAACACCTTTCTCCCCCCGGGACAAGGCACCTGTCCAATATTTTATTAAGTTTGCTAATTGCATTAAGCATCCTGCAGTGCTGAACAGTCATCAGCTGCTAATTCCCAGATCACTGTAGTTGAGTTGACTGTTAAATGAGAAAAATTCATAGCAGGGCGGGGGAAAAAAAAGACATTTTAGATCCACAGTAGTAACCAACTGATCATACAGTTCTGAATTCTGATCAGGTCCTAGCAGTGATCATATTTTATGAACTACTGGAAGATGGTGTTAGGACTCACACAATAAATATGAGCTATATGGGTACAAGTGAGATTGATTAATAGATCTTACATGTTCAGACATTTCTACAAACAAGAAAAATTAGGTTTCCATACGTGAATATTTTATGCAGATTTTTATGCAGATAATTTGTACCTGCTCTTTCATTTTGTTACCTGTAGTATTACATGTTAATGTAATAATAATCTAAATTTACATACAGAAATTACTGGAAGGTCTGGATCTGGCACACTGGGGAGTAATTTCTGGCTGGAAACATTAGCAGTGTGATAACTATTTAGACAACTATATGAAATGAAATAAGCGCTTGTCAAAGGGAAAATGCATTGTTATGAAAACTAGGGTTGGTATAGTCTCAAATAAAAATGTAACGTGAAAATGAGTTAATTAGAAATTCTCTCATGCCTTGCTGCTTTTCCTGTTGCTTTCTTCCTTTTCCTGGGGTGAAATCCTGCTCCCCAGGAGCAGAGAGCTGGGGAGGCAGAAGCAGCCAGACCCTGGTGCAGACGTGGAAAAGCAGTAAATCCCAGCTCCAAGTGGAGGTTTGGCAGACCCTGCAGTCCAGGCTGGGGGCACACACAGTAGGTTTGACATGAGAAATGTTGGCCTCTAATTTTGGTCCTGGCAGTACTGAAGACCTGGATTCTGCTCAAGAACGAACAGGAGAAGAAACAAGGTTAGAGGGGACATACAGAAGAAGCTGCAACTGTCGTGCAGTCACGGTCAGATGGGTTTCCAGTTGACCTGAACCCACATTTTCCATTTTTAAGAAGCACAAGGGCATTTTGACTGTAGTTTTGTGAAAGGAATATTATTACTGCCTTTCCCAATTTGTTCATCAGGGAACCCATTCTACAGCCAACCAGAAGAAAACCGTATGGAAGGAAGCTGGGGGTGGAGTGGGGGGGGAAGAGAAAGAGAAGGCCAGTCAAGCTACTGCTTATCACATTAATTTATATGTTGTTTATAATTAGCCTGTTTAAACATTCATTTTCTTTCTTCAATAAAGACTACATCTCTCCAGGACCCTCACCATGTCCATTGTCTTTGTGACAGACAGTAGAGATAGGTACCAATTACTTGGCTGTTATTTAGTGAGTCCTCCAGAGTAGTTTGATGCAGCAGCATTGTAAATTCTCAGTAGCAGATAATTGTCTCATTTTAATTCATTTTTAATGAGACACCTGGGAGAATGAAGAAACATCACAAAACCGCAAAAAACCAGAATTTTTTTGAGTGAGTCTCCCAATCTCTCTCTGTTTCTGCCTTCCTACAGAAGGAATTTTTGGTACTAGCACACAAAGGTGAAGCCTCTTTGATTAACCCAAGTGGGTGACAGCATCATTCCCTGCTACATCATAACCTTCTCCCATGGGCAAGGGAATCTAGGAAACACCATGGAAGGAATCCAGAAAGAAGAAGCCTCCGGTCCACAGACATTCCACATCTTCATCACTTCTGTCTCTCTAGACAACCCATCCACAAACTCACAGCTGCCAGCAGGCTGTAGAAGGAAGGGTTGTCACTCACCATCATTTGACATGTAGATGTGATTCTCAGATAGAGAGACAAAAAGGTGGCAAAGGGGTATATTTCCTTCAGCAGCAGCTGACTGTTTCTGTACTTTTTTGTGAAAGGAAAGGTGTCCTCTGACAGTCTCCAGCTTGGTTTCCTTTGTTAAGAAAGACACACACCCTCTCGGTTCTCACTCACGTGGCTTAGTGTTACACTCTGTGCTGACTTCAACACCCAGATTTTATTGACTAAAGAGGGGCATTAATTCCAGTCAGACAGAGCAGCCCAGACCTCTCTCAGCGTTCTGGCTTCAGGAGGTCCCTGGCACATCTGTCTCTGCTGCTGTGGTGGCTGCAGGGCAGAGGAGGACACTTACCCAAGCCACACAGGGAGCTCACGGGTCAAACCCAGCGAATTGCACCCGGGAGAAAGAGCACCGGACACTGAGAAATGGATGTGGGGTGTTCTCACTTTAATTAGAGAGGTACCCGCGGTGACAGCTTGGCTGCGTTTTCCCTGAGGGATTTATGAAAAATGGAAAGGCGCACCCAGTAAGCCGAGACATTCCCCTCTCCATTCAGGTAAATAGCTCTGCTTCTCCCTTAGGGCTGTGATAATTTTGGCCAGGTGAGGCCTGTCAGCAGCCCCAGGGCTGGTGGGGCTGGGGCACAGCCACCACAGCAGTGACATCCCTGGAGCAGTGTCCCCAGGGGCAACGTCTGGGGCGCTCCGTGGCATGGCTGAGCCCCATCCTCGCCCCACATTTTGCCTGCCATTCCCTGTCTTTAGCTCTGACATCATAATGAGGATCTGGCAAAGTGGTCAGGGCTATGGGAAGACCCACAAGTTTCAGGAGCAGCCCGAGAGCAGCTGTGGATGCTGTGGCTGAGTCCTCCCAGCAGATGTGCACCTCTGGGGAGTGCTGGCCTGCCCAGAGGCCATAACCTGCAGTCACTCACTGGTTTCAGAGAGGGAGAACTCCGGTCCAACCTCAGTATCTTTGATGTTTAACATTTAATCCTATTAGTACACCAAAAAGTTGGCTGGCTTTTGGTTTTTTTTCCCTGTCTATAATTTAGTTGCTTAATGCCTAAAGGAGCTTTGAACACTTGGAGTCCTGAGACAAGGGGCTTGTTGATTCCAGCAGAAGAGCTCTCGAGCCTGCGGCTTGGCCACGGGGGAGTGCCTGGCAAAAATACTCAGGAGTTTTATCCTGCCCAGCTGCAAAAGTCCCCTTCAGTTCTGCTGCTTCTGGGAAATGCCCAAGGTGAGCTGGGCCCTTGCACAGAAGGCTGCCAAGCTGCCGAGTGTGTTTGAAGGGAGGCACTGGGGGTCATGGCGTGACCATATGGTCAGGGAGAGCATCACTTTTGGGAAATGAGCATTCATGTATTGAATCTGCTATTACAGAAAAAAGAGCTGAAAATCCCATAGCAGTTAAGAGTCCTTTGTTGATGAAGATTATTTTGACAAGAGCTCCAGGAAACTTATTTTCCCACTGAAAACCCGTTTTCAGGCTATTTTTGTCTTTACTGTATTTCATCTCCTTTTCTAAGATGGATTTTCTTCACCATAGATGAGATCCCAATTTCTTTTCAGACTTGGACAATGGTGCAGTTGAAGAGGGTGACAACAACAAGCTGCTTCTCAAACTGCCACACAAAAGACTTCAGTCAAGATATTTACAATAAATACAGGCACCAAGTGTGAGGGCTCCCGTTTCCTGGCAGCGTTGCCTTACGCAGTTTTTTCTCTGGAAGGAATCTCTTACATCAGTGGCCTCGGGAATGTATGTTGAGATGGTTTAATCAGAGTTGAAAATCACAGCACAGAAAGGGGCTTCAGTTCTTCTGGCTGGACAGAATGTACCCAGTTTGGGAGCCACTGAGGAATGTCACTGATAGCACACAGCCTTTAGCTCGTCTCCATCCAGTGTTAAAATGCCATTATGGCCCTGATTCATAAGCACTGAAGCTTATGTTGAACTTTAATTTCTTCAATTAGACTTAAATACTTGGTTAGGGATGTGGATATGCCACAATACCCACAGACATCACAGTGCAGTTCAACAGGTAGTTTGTTTTAGCCAGTGAATCCCTCTGAAGAGAAAGGCTTTGTCAACTTTCCCCTGCTCCTGTCTGTTGCTTGGATGTCCCTGTTGACTTTATCCTTACACTGCCAGGCAGGCTTTAAGGACACAACACTTCCTCCCCATCATATATTCATACAACATCAAGTACAAATAGGGCTGTAGTTTCTATAGCTCTCATAAGACCAATAATTACAACAGGAATGGACTTAAGCATGGGCTTTGTTGTCCTCCTAAATAGAGGCTTATATTTAGAGGCTTTATCTTTCTTGGGTTTCCGTCTGTGTGTGAAATGGGTCTTTACTTGACCCAGCTTGCTTTAGATCCCCACCAGGCAAAGCCTCTGTGGGTGGAATGACATCTATTTGAAGGGAACGACATTATGCGAGGAGTAAAGATTAAAAGGTCTGGAAAACTTCTAAGACTTCAGATGACATATTGAGTAATGCCAAGGTTGTGGCCAAGTTCCTGTGTGGCTTGGAAGCTATGGAAATGCAGAATGTTGCTGCAGTAAGTTAATCTGCAGATAAGAACCTAAAGCAGAGTTAATTACAGAGCAGGTTCAAGGGGAAAGCGCGGCTGAGCCTACCAAGTTGTTGCATCAGTGATAGAGCAGGAGGTGGGAGAAGGAGCTGCGGAGTGTCCGCAGGGAACCTGGGAGAGATGGGCCCTCTGTGCTCCACCAGTGTCAAACAGGCTGTCAGCAGGAGCAGATCCAGGCTGATAATTGTCAGCGAGTTCCGAGAAGTGCTGGAATCAGCTGCTTAATTGCGTGAGAGTTGTGAGAGAATGGCAAAGGTGGATCTAACTCATCATCCAGGGGCAAGTTCTAACACTGCTGGACAAACATTTTGCTGAAGGGTCTTTCTTAGCTATCAGGTTTTTATCTGAATTCTATCGACTGCATTCCTAAGAGGAGGAAAGAAGCCTGCAAGAGTAAACCTTCACCCAGAGAATAGTATGTGTTTGATTGACAGTCATGTAGGGTGGTTTTTTTTGAAATTAGATTTTTCAAAGTGGTAGGGTCAAGGGCTTTCTCTTGCAGAAGATCAAAGGTTACATCCTTTGCTCATCTAAACCAACTTGGCTTCAGTGACTCCTTTGTTGATTTGTAGTGGCTGAGTGTCTGTACCAAAAATACAGCCCAGACACAGGATCAGCAGCACACCCAGGCCTGCCCTCCAACTGTGAAATAAAACATGATTCATACCTCAAGTGGAATGCAGAAAGCAAAGCAAACAGAAGACAAGGTGAAAAGTAATTAAATTCCCTTAATTGAAGCTTTAAAAAAAGAAAAAAAAAGTATAACACCAAAAATTGTTCATTAGATTCTTTGTCTTTAAAACCTGTAAAACATAAAGGCAGCCTCTTTATTGAATCCTCGGTTTTGGCAGAAAAATAAATGTTGTTGTAGGAATTATTGGAACATACATTTAATTAAAATCTTAAAAAAATGCACTGTAAATGTAAGAGCTATTAAGCTGGGCTGAAATATATAGATCATATTTAAACTAGAAGGAGGTAAATAATCCATTGCTCTTTATGTGATTGCCATTGGCAGAAAAGAAAATAATGTGGAATTATGATAAATGGTGAGGCCAGTAATGAAAGCTATGGCTAACACTCCTGAGGGAGACACCACCCACAAGTGGCAAGAAAGTAGTAAAGTAAATAAAGTAGTGGCAATACTGAAAGTACAAAATCTATTTAATAAACCATGGGTTCGAATGTGGAGAGAGTTCTGTTCTGATGATTGCAATCACAGGACAGAGTAGCACTGGGCTAGGAGAACTTCCTGTAAGTTGGCAGTACAATTTGTTACCATTTAATCCTGCTGTGTGTGTGTGTGTGTGTGTGTGTGTGTGTGCTGGGGCATGGACTGCTCTCCATTTCAGACCAACCTGGGAGGTGACAGTTGGCCTTAATTAGCTTTAACTGGTTCAAATTATGTAAACATTGATTTCACACTTACTGGTTGAGATGGCAGATACTGTCAAGAGAAAAATTAAAGGAAAAATGTCTGCACAAGAGTAGAAAGGGCTCAGCAGCAGAGAGGAGAGGAAAACTCTGCAGAGCTCTGTGAGATGAACACAGCAGCCACCTTCACCAGGTGTCACCCAGTATTAGTATGTTCCCAACGAAAACAGACAGTGGTTTTGATTTTTGCCACAGAGGACACTTACACTCCATGTCCGTGATGGAGTCTGTGTGACCTGAGAACCAGCAGAATAATACTCCGGGTATCCAATATCCTAAACCACAATTTATTTTCTTTTTCCATCAAAACACTCTCTATTCCTGTGAGGGCATAATTTTAGAGCTCAACTCTCAAGCTGCCTCTGAAAGCTTCTATTAAGACAGAAATCTCCCAGATAATAGAAAACTGTCTCAGGCCCTTTCTCTTGCCTGTCAGGCTCTGCCTGTCCATCCAGGAGTTTATAGCAAGCTCATCTTTGTAATAATAGAGAGACTTTAAAGGAGGTCTTAAAAGGCCAATGATTTCCAACAGCATCCTTGTCCCCTTCCTCCACTGTTGTCTCTTTTTCCTCCCACATTACTCCAGGTGAGCTCTTGTAAAGGGAGAGCTCTAGCACTGAGTTTGGGGAGTGTCAGGATTGTTCAGATGATGATGAAGAGACTGAAGTAGGAGTCCTGAACCCAGCCCACTGCCAGTGAAGCTGAAATCCCCTGGCAGCAGCAGTTTGTGCCTCCCCATCTCCCTGGCTGCAGCCAGGCTTTCCCAAGAGCAGGGGATCACAGACCTTGGGCTCTTTTACAGAAAGATGAATAAGTAAAAGAGAAAACAGGAACACGGCAGGCAGCTGCATTTCATTACTTTCTGATTTAGTCATCCAGACTCATAAAGTGATAGTAAACACTGTTATCTCCCTGTACTGGGTGGGTGTGAAATGTAACTTGAAGGACACACTCTCAAAGCTGTTACTGGCTTGGTTTATGCTGTAGACTTTTCTAATAGAGCTGAATTAAATTCTCAGTACTGTATCACAGAAGGAGACTGGGTTTATTTAATATCCAAAGATATTGGCCCAAACAGGTGGCAACACTGCCCTCCATCAGCAGATGGAGAGGAAAAACACTGCCCTGTTCTTTAGTGTATTTGCTTTACCATTTTTCACTCCCGGCATTCAATTAGTCAGCAAGGTTAATCTTTAGCTAGAACTCGTTGCAAGGACTGTGTTTCTGTCCTCTGTTCTGCTGGAGTTCCGTGTACGCTGAGCCTTGAGTTTGTGCATCTCCAAAGGGAGGGACTGACCTGGGGAAAGGCAAAGCTGTGCCCTCGTGGCCCGAATTGTCCCCGGCTGAGCTGGCAACACGAGGTGCATCAGCACAGCCCCAGGGCCACCGTGGTTCCCACTCACCCAGGCCTCGGCCGAAACAACAGCCCCGGCCAAACCACCAACGATGTGATATTTGTTTGCTCTTAAATGTCAAGCTGAAGAATTCGCTCCAGTCGTGTCACTTCCTGTGCCAAAATGGAATTCCAGCAGCTGCTCCGGCCTCAGCAGCCAGAGCCGGCTCTTGGGGCACTTCAGAGTGGGTTCATTGCAGCTCAGAGGTGCTGAGAGGCAGAGCAGAGACACCTCAGGGAAAAAAATACAACAAACAGCAGTCGTGCTTCCCACAGGAACTCGTTGGGTTTGTTGGTTTTTTTTTTCTGAAGAAGGAAAAAAACCTGTTAAATCTCAGAAGAAAGACTCCAGATTGAACTTCAGGGCTCTTCCCAGCAGAGTTCCCTTATCTTGCCCCAGAGTGAAATGCAGGCGGGGGAGCGCGGGACGGCTGAGCTGGGATCACTCCCCTTCCTTTTGTCAGGAGGAAATTATGGGAAGACCAAGCCAGGACAGATGATTTGTCTGTGCATTAGTCAGCCAAGGAACTCACACTCTTGCAAAACAAACCCACTACCAACAATAATCCAGGCTCTCCAAGGAGCGTGTCAGGGAATGGAAAAGCTGGAGACTGAAAGACAAGCTGGGAGGAGGGGAAATATTTGGCTCCCTTTGACAAGAACAAAACACTCCCATGGCTCACATGTGAGGGTGCCCCATCTCGAGGTCCACGAGCAACCCTTGAGCAAAGCACCTCAGGTCAGAGCCACGCTAACCCTCTTTGTGGAGCTCCCTCAGCTGAAATCAGGTGAGAGAACACACATCCCTCTTGACTGCGCAGTACAGACCTGCGCCTTCGTACCTCAGGAATGCATTTGGGGGTTTATCTGCCTTGGTGCTTCAGCAAAATAAGCTCTGCAAGATGTTGTTTGTTACAGGCAGATGTAAAACATTGGGCAATGTGAGAGGGTTTTAAAAAGCTCTTCACGAGAATTTGTTATAGGTCCTCCAAGTAAGGAGGATAATTGGACTATGAAATAACCAGCCAATACAAAAGGATGCAGAAGCCAAAATCCTAGTAATGGATTTTTATCCATCCAGGCAAACTAGAAAACACCATCAGGGAAAATTAGATTGGAAGCCTTTGGTTTTGATGCTGAATTGTGTTTTTAGAGCTGAAGTGCATCCAATAGGGGATGAAGATGTACAAAATTTGATCAGGCAATAGAGGCTAAACTGAAGTTGGACAGAAAGGGCAGAACAAAGCACAGGCTAGAGAGATTTTAAAGGCAAAGTGCACCAACTGAGAAAAACAACCCTCTCTGAATGGCAGGCAGGCAAGAGCCTTTTCCAAAGCACATTTTTCTGCCATCAGATGATAAATCTAGGCATGACGTTATTTATTCCTGACCACATCCAAAACTTTAAGCCACATTATTTACGAAGTCCGCAGCTATTTGGCAAACAGGACAGGAGAAGTGTCAGCTGGAAGGGGCTCCTGCTTTGAAGACAAATAGACAAGCAGACAAAGAGTCAAGGAAGGGCTCTGGTGTTTCAGCTGCGTGGCCAAGAGCCACTTCTTTGGAGCATATGGCGCGCACTAACAGGTTTATTCTCCCCGAGGAGGACGCATAAACTGTCTGCAACTGCTCTTCACTCTTGTCACTCCAAGTCAGATAATTTTTCCAAGGCATCCTGCTACAAGAACCCCCCAGTTGAAGCTGAACAAAGAATCCGTGGGTGCCTCGCAGGTTGTTTTGGGGAGCAAAGGGCTGAGGCTGCACAAGCGTGGTAAAGCACACAGGGAAGCCAAGAGAGGCAGATGGATGAGATGTAAAATGAGAGCAATTAAACGAGGAGGGGCAGGTCTGGAGTGGGCACGGCTGGGATGTAGAGTTAAATTGGGGTCAGGGAAGACAAGCAGCAAGTGGCAGTGTGTCCCTGCAGCTGCCCCAGCCCAGCGAGGCCCCGTCTGCGCCTGCACCCCTCGGGCTCTCTCCTTCCAGCAGGCAGTGCCCGGTGGGCACCAGGGCTGGGCAGCACCTGCTGCCAGTCCCACCGAGCCACAGCCCGCCCCGAGGCCCATCACACACCGTGATTAATATGCAAAGACCGGAGCGACTGGCAAAGATAATTACGCAGCGAGTCAATTGGCTGGCAAAGTTAATTATGCAGGGAGTCCAATGAGCGGCAAACCAAGTGAGCGAGGCAGAAGAAAGAAGCATTTGGCAGTGACAAATGGCAAAACAAGTTGCTCAGACAGGGGGTCAAGCGTGCTGGACACGGGGAGCTGGCACGGTGTCCGTGTGCGCTCCCGGGGCAGGGCAGGAGCACAGTCATCTCCATCATCTCCATCATCTCCATCAGCCCGCAGCTCAACACTCCATAACCTCTGGTGGTTTAACCTCCCTCTGCCCCAGGACTGCTCCGTTGCAACACACGAGGAAGTGTTTTGCATTTTTTGCAGCCGAATGTTAAGCAGACGTATCGACCCGGAAAGGAAAAATATTAACTGGCCCTGGAGCGACTTGCGTGCCCGCCCTGACACACCATCAGCAATGCCCCTCCAGCACAGTCAGGAGATACAAGGAAAATAAACATTTTCCTTCTGCCATTACAGTGCAAAGCAGGAAAATCCCAAAGGGTGGGACAGAGAGGTTTCTACCAATACAAAACAGGCCACATCTTACCTGGAAACCAGCTAGGTCTATGCTCCTGACTATGAGCAACGGCATATTTTAAAAGGACTTAATGAAAAAAGATGGCACAGAGGTTGGAGATCCCTTTGGGAAAGGTTACATTCCTTATTTCCATATACATTATGTATTATAAAAATAGTAAGAGCCCTGAAGTGCTCTGCAAAGAGCTAAAGGGAGGCAGGTAACTGGGACCCTTTTTGTTCCTTACAAGGTATAACCAAACCCAGAAGTGTTGAGATTCTCAAGTGTTTGGGTCTGTTCCTTGGGTTTTTTCTACATTAGATAACTTACAGGAAAGTCAGAGATGGAGTCCTCAAAAATTATGATATGCCTAGAAATTACTGAAACAAAGAATGCATAATCTCTGTATCTGCAATAGTTTTGGGTTTGTTAACATTTATTTCATTGTGCTGGCCAGTTGATGTAGTTGGGCAATGGAGGGCTTTGAGACCACACCGGCTGGGAAGGCTTAGGTATCTGTAATGCAAATTTACGCACAGGTTCTCTAGTAAAATAAAATAAATTAAAGTCAACTTTTGCTAATTGCCTACAGAAAGAGTTTTCCAAAATTATATCTAGTGTTTGCCAGATAAACTGCTCTTTACATGCAAGATTTTCATGTCTTACTTGAACATTTTATTTGAAAGCAATGTATTTCTTCTTAGGTGAATTATGCTACTGTAACCATGAGGGGGAAAAAGGAAATAAAAAGAAGGAAAAGCAACCTTGAAACACGAGGCAGTTTAAAACAAAGAAGAACAAATAACAATAGCAGAGAATCAATGTGGTACATGAAAAATAAGTCCTTTCTAGGTCACGCTTAAATTTGCATTAATGGCCTTCTTGTCAAATTATCTCAGGGGAATTTAGGATTAACATGCAAAAGAAGCATCATACAAACTAGAGCAGTAATACTTGTTTTATTTACCAGACCATTTTCTCCAAAGGAACTAAATATGAGAATTTTGAGGGTTGTGACTTTCATCTTTTGAGAAGGAAGTACAGGAGTTAGGAAGAGCTCACCGTAATTAGGAGCTATTCAAATAATATATAATTCCTCTCTGTATTTACTCAGCAGTGTGTACTTTATAATCATGACAAACACTAAGATGACCCAAGCCATCTCCTTCTATAGACTGGCTCAGGAGCCCATTTGTTCAGTTCTTGGATCAGCTCTTAAGAAAACAGACCTTACCAAGTGCCCTTAAAAGTAAACACAGGGAATTCCCAGGGCTGCATCTGAAAACATGTTTGATAAATACGATAGAGGGTAGAGGGGAAAAAAAAAAGAAGTCATAGCATTTAACCTAAGGGTTGTTGCTGTTGTTTTGGAGTAGCAGGGCGGTGTATTGACAAGATTAGGGAATTAATAGCGCTCTTGGCTTTTATTATTGTCTGCTGTGCCAGTGAGTGGTGAGTAACCACACATTCCCTGCTGCTTCAGCAGATCCTGCCGGGCACTCACCACCTGGGAGTTCTGATTCACACACTCTACCAGCATCAAATGGTCTGGCCCTCGCTGCCTTTTCTTATCCCACAGCTGCACAGAAAGTGTTCCTTGAGGATGCTCCATGTCTCAAGTGCTGGTACTGGGTGGAATCTGGAGGTGGTTTTGCACTGCAGGCTCTTGGTACCCGCCCGTCTACTGAGTTTTTATTTAGCAAACCTGTTAAGGTTTACTGCATAACCAAGCACCTGCTTGCACAAATGCAGCCTGGAGATATCAAATGGACTCCTGCACCCAGCTCTGAAAGGTGTGTGAGCACACAGATATAAAGGCTGGGTGACCTACAAAGGGAGGATCATTCGTGCCATCAAATCTCTGCTGTCAGGGCAGGGAACTGCAGCAGGAAACCTTTTCTCAAGTGCTGAAATCTCATCACTGGCCCAGCAATATACCAGATACAAGAACGCTGCCATTATCGTTACTTCAGGCTGAGAAAATTGAAACAAAGCTTTTGAATTAACAGTCATCCTTACAAATAGCCTAGAGCTGCCAAATTCTTGGACTTTCTTGAAACTCCTCTGAATTTTAAAGCTCATCAAGACTTCGCAGTTGGAGCAGGAGTAGGTAATGCAACCCAGGCACTGCTATGGGAGAGAGAACAGACATCAAAACCCGTGGCTGGCAGAAACTGTGCTGCACCCGCTTTACAGGGTCACCAAACGACACAGGGGGCACAAGGCTGGGGAAAAATCATGCCCCAATGAAGTTTAAAGCACCCAGGGCAGGACACAACCAAGCTGCTAAAAACTTGGTTTTCAAACATGCCACCCACAGTGAATACACAGTTACCTGTTTGCATCCCGCTCTATTCAAATGCTGATTTTTCAGAATTATAAGGCCCACATAGTAATATGGTTTTATCAGCAGTTTTACACCACTCAGCCACGGCCGCTTTCATTATCTGCCACCCATCTGTACTGTTGGTATGCTTGGCTCTTTTACAGGGTTGATCATGTCTGATTTAACATGCCAGGTTACATTAACAGCTCTGAAACCCAAATGGCCACACAAGTCCTGAAAAAGCGGTGGGGCTGCTTTGCTGTTGTTCCGCATTATATTCCCCTCCTCATTGTCACTAAATCCAACCGGAGAGGCGCTTCTAGGGGGAAACCATTGGCCACCAAGACACCCCAGGGCATCACAGCAGCCCACAAAGCTGATCCATTCTGCCAGCTGACCAGCAGCTCTAAAAGGTGCAGGGCCTGTAAAGTTTCTGGGCACTCTGCCTACCCCCAGTTAGTCATACCAGTGACTAGTCTGTACAAGGAGTTAGGAAGAGGGAAAAAAAAATAGCTTTTCCTCTGGCTTCCAATTTAATTAAAGGCTTAAAAGTTCAGTGAATTCAGAGAATGCAACCTTTGGGGCTCTCCTGAAGAACAATGGAAATAACAAGACACTCTGATGTTTCTCATACAAGTGTATCTCTTAAAACTCTTACAAATCTTAGTTTTTTGGTAGAAAAAAAAACTTAAACCAGAGGCAGATCAGAGTCTTGTCAGCCTGGTATAAGATTAAATAGTCTATTAATCAAAAATCAGATTAACTACACTTTGTTAAAGCTAATTATGTTAGGAAAGCCAGCTTCTTGTTGCATTGCCAAAGTATTGGATATAATTTTTTTTTCTTATTCATTGCATCATTTTAGACCAAATGTTTTGGCAGCTTAATTAGAGGCAGGTGGTGCCATTGCTATAATTACATAGAAGTGCTCATATTTTGTCATCATGCTTATTAGGGCCGTTGATTCAGCAGGAAAGGGAAGCATCCTGGCCAACCAAACGTTGCAGCATTCTTTGGGGGAAATGCAATGCACCTTTAGATGAGAGCTGCCTGATTTAGAGGAAGTCAAATATTTATTTCAGCTTCAGGACAGCACTACTTTTTCCAGTAGGAAACAGTTACATGAAACTGAAAGCTCTCAATCCCAAATGAAACCCAAATCCACTGCAGTCGAATGGCAACAGTCCCATTTGACTTAATTGGGACCAAAACCCATCTGGCTTTCCTGAACAGGATAAGGCTGATTTATATAGGATGGAGATGGGACAAGTCTACAAATATAACTGAGCTCAGAATTTGGCTCATTAATCTCACAGGAGTTGGGCTGGCCGTGGCCAGGGAAAGCAGGGCTGGAGTTGGCTTGCACATCACCTCAGGATCACAACCCTCTGTTCTGAAAGGGGACAACGTTGATTCTCACGAGGACCCAGCAAGGCTTATGCTGAGGCTGTAAAGAGCATGGTGGTCTTCAGTTCAGGGTCACAAACAGAGCCTACAATTCATTTACCTACAGGTCTGAAAAGGGCTGATAAAACGTCAGCTGCGATTGCTGCCACCTCAGATGTCTTCAGTTAAACTGTCCCCAGCCTTGCATTGCACCAGCTGGTACAAATGGGAAATTCACGTCTCATGCCAACCACGTGGCTGCTTTTTCAGAGAGACAGAGCTCTTTTAGATGGCAAAATTACAGTCTGCACCTCCCGAGGAACCAAACGGCCTCTCAGCCTCGGGTGGCCCTTCTGGGCTGGGGAAGTTGTGTCATGGCACACAAAGCAGTGGCCCAATCTGCATCACATCACAGTTTTCAGCACCCCAGATGCAACTCCATTCAGGGCATACCAGGGCAACAACCCAGACTGACACCTCTGAACACACAGCATGTACCAGGGCTGATCCCGACGGAGATGGATCTAATAGATAATCAGTGCCCGCATTTATAACACCTTTGCCCTCTTTCCCATTTCTGCCATCCCATTTTTTACTACCACACCAATTATTTTATGATTGTGCCCCTCTGACTGAGCTCTGAGGTCTCTGTGTAGCTCATGTGTGGAGCTCCCTCTGATCTGGATATGGTTCTTCAAGCATTAGAGAGTGATTAATCAAAATCAGTGCTACAGATTGTGAGTAATAAAGTTCTTTAAGCACCACATTTCCCTTAAGCCTTCTCATTTATTCCCGAGATCTTACACTGCCTGTTCAAAGTTAGTGACAGGACTCAAGTTCCCATCTGTGCTGGCCAATTTCTTGCTGATTTAGAGGTTTGAGGCCATACAATCCATACAGCTCTTCTGCAGGGAATGGGGCCAAGATAACATATCTCAAAGAACAGGCCACGAAATTTCCTGGGATGAAACTCCAATCCCCCATGACTCCTCAGCCATTTGGGAAAAGATTTCAGGAAAACAATGCTACAACTTCCCACTGCTTTGAATTTGGAGCCCACCTCCCACTCATGTAAGAGAGACAGATCAGTACCAGCCCAAGTGCTGCTTTGATTCCTCTGTTTCAGGCTATTTCTCTGAGCCCAATTCTGTTAGTGCAGGACTGATGGGAGCTCAGCTTTTTATCAGCAAAAAGATTGGGTTTTTCCCAGTTCGTCTGGGCACAGTGCAGTCTTAAAGAACTGTGAATATATTCCAGCATAATCAATACAATTTATCTCCTTTCTAATGTATGCAACAACTTGAAGACCTTTTGGGTACTGTTATATTTAATGCCAATAACCCAGCAATAATCACCTTAACAGCTGCAGCTTCAATGAAGTGCTTAAGATGTCACCGAGTCTGGAAAGGTACAATCAACTCAACAGCCTGAGTAAAAATATTACAGGTTATCAGATTTTAGGGTGTTTTCTATATACACAGCTAATAAATCCTGAAAGGTATTAGAAAAGCCCAACATCAAATAAAGATTATGAGGCTATAAAAGACCTTATTTAAGATAGTTTTGTAACTAAACAACCCAACAAGTATATCCTGGCCCCACATGCGAACTCTGAAGCCTGCAATGAAGAAAATCTCCTAAAATGAATCCATGGACTTTCAGGTTTTCAAGAAATAGAACAACCTTGTTGACAGCATTTACCTGAAATGAGTACTCAGCCAAAAAGAAAAGAAACACCAAAGGCTTGAGACCAAAACTCATGGGGTTTTTTTTGTAGAGGGAGAAGTCATGGGAGGACAGGATTGAGCAGTTGTCAGACTCACAGCTTGTTCTGCATTTCTGCTTTGGATGGACTCCAAGCTCCAAATGAAAATGCTCTGCCATGTACTACAAGGGAGTTTTAATCCACCCCAAATTTAGCAGCTGCATCATCTCTGCCCCTGTGGCAGCGAGCACTTAACAAAGCCCTGCTGCAGCCATTTCCCTCTTTTCCCAAATCCACCACACTGCAGAGGAAATCTTGGCGTTCCATTTTTATTCTTTTCCAAATGAAATGGCAGGGGAGTCTCCTGGAGGGATAACTCACCACTCAGTCCTGTGAGCTGGCTGGTTCAGTGTGCAGCTGAGGAGGGCAGAGCCATTGGGAAGGCTCCAGCAGGAGCAGCAGTGCCCAGGGAAGGCTCCAGAAGGAGGAAAGGCTCCAGCAGGAGTAGCGGTGCCCAGGAAAGGCTCCGGCAGTGCCCAGGAAAGGCTCCAGCAGGAGGAAAGGCTCCGGGAGGAGCAGCGGTGCCCAGGAAAGGCTCAGCCCGTGCCAGGCTGGTTCAGGTGCTCCCAAGCTGTTGTCCGTGATTCCAACCCGGATCCTTCCCTCTGTCCACAGCTGAGCACCTGCAGCCAGAGCAGCCACGGTGGTGAATGGGTAAAGGGAGCTTTGGGAACCTGAGCTGGCTTGAAACAAGACCATAACTCTAATTTCTTGGGAGAGGAGAAAGGAAACATCAGTACTTTTGCACACTCACAGCTGGATGGCACATTCCTCGTTATGGCATTTTGCTTGCTTTAATTACCCAGGCTTTTTCTATTTAAATTAAAGGTATTTCCTGGAAATGGAAGGACTGCAGACACAACACAAGATTTCCTTGCAGATTTTAAGACGATGCTTGTGACAGCCATACCAAACTTAGTGTAATAGGGCAGAACTCTCCACATAAAGTTCTCAGCTAGTTTTGACAACTGTACCTTTGAAATATTGTGAATGTGTCTGTAACTGATGAAGAATCCAGCCCCTTCAGAGACTCTGATCAACCCATCAGTAAGCAACAATCAAGAGCACAGGCTTATCCTTGGTGAGGGCTTTGTCACAGTGGTGGCTGTTGCCCATCCTCACCCGATCCAGGTGTCATCAGGAACTCGTAGGAGGATGCAGGAGCCATTTCCCCTTCTGTTGCAACCCGCTTCCTGCAAGAAAAGCCAGTGGAAGGAGTTTTAGCGTGCATGGGTTTGATTGCCAGTGAAGGTTATTTCTGGTGATGCCCCTACAAGTGGTGCTTGAAGCAGCCACGAAGAGGGGAAGTCTTCAAAGCGCGCTCAGTCCTGGTGTTTCACTCCACTGTTCAAGTCAAAATGAATTAAGGCATTCTTGATGGTCCACTTGTTTTTTTTCTATTAATTTTCATTGCTGCTCTCCTGGTCCAGTGCTCCTTGGCACAGATAACCCAAGAACACAGGACAGAAGTGCCCGGGGAACAGGAGTGGCTCAGAGGCATCACCTTGCTGGAAAACCAGCACAGACCTGGCACTGGCAAAATAAGCCCCTTCCCGTGGCAAGCTGGTGTGGGGAGATGGGAAAGTTTCAGAGCTTTCTGTGTTTGCTGAACAAGGCTGTTGCCCGCTCACATTCCAGGGAATGGACACTGGTCCTGCAGCCACGAGTGTGGGAAGCACAGAATCACTTCTGACAGGAACCACAGTCCTGAACGGGGCAGCCTGGGCAGCCCAGCCCAGTCCCGTCCCCCAAGCCCTGTCTCTGCCCCTTTTATACTTTGAAGCTTTCAGCTGCACTTCAAAGGCTGTGACCCCCTCTGTCCTCAATCAAGGAAATCAAAAGGAATTTTACTAGATTAAATCAAAAGCAGATTTACAGGATTAAAGTCTGTAGAATCAGAAATTCAGGTTGAAAAGGAGAAACCCTGAAGTGCTCAATGTACAGTAAAGAAATATAGTTTTCCTTAGGTGTCTGGGATGGGAATTTCCAGGAAGCACGATGCAGGAAGGCACCCAGATTCCACTGGAATTCCTGGGAGCCTGGCACCTAATTGCATTAGGGCACTTGAAAAATCTCAGTCATGCCTATTAACTGTCTGTCATAAAATTTAAGCGATACATTTGCCCTTCTGTTTTACAAGGCAATAGCCCAATTAATGCGAGGGTAAACTAGGAGGCCAAAGGGAATTGGATTATGTCTGAGGAAAACAGAGGAGCAATTAAAGTATCACTATTATAGGAGACATTGAATTAACATAGTAATGAAAGCATTCCTCCCTGTTTGGGAAATGGGGACTAGGTCTCCAGTTTTGTGTCCAGGGACTACAAGCAGCAAGAGCCCCTCATTACAGCCTATCAAATGACATCACAGACATAATTTCATTTGTTGGCCATGCAGGGAAACTGAAAGAGTAGAGATTAAAAGAATAAAGGTTCTTGCACCTCCTTCTGCGCCACCAACCTCTGCCTCCCTCTCACATCCACACCCAGTGGCTGCTCCTCTCCTGCTTCCAAACAGCACTTCAGGCTTGAGTTCAAGTGAATGTTTTAATTAACAGAGAGCAACTTCTACCTGGAGCAACGTCATTAAACAAGCCAGTCCAACACTGGTCATGATTTGCCCTCAAAATTAAAATGGTGCCTCCAGGGAAACAAGTCTGCCTTACAAACCCACAGAAAACTATAACCACAAGCCAAAATGCCTTGGAGTAACAGAGCAGCCTTCTTTTGCCCAGCCTGCCCATGGCAGGCCTGCAGTTCTACAGTTCCACAGGCCTGTTTGGCTTTACCAAGTGAAAAAGTGCACACAATGGTTACTGCAAGTTTATGGCTTCTCTTCCCCCGGTGTGCAAGTGCCAGGGTCAGGCTGCCAGCTCTGACAGCAATCTTGGTGTGCACAGCGGTGGAAAATGAGTTATTACTTGGGGTAAAAGGATGACTTCTGAAATCACAACGATAATGCTTAATTGTGTACTTCACACACTCTGCTCCCCAGAGTCATAAGGATGCAAAACTGGAAATGCATTAGCAAGAGAAAGGAGGACTTCCCTCCCTCTTATGGCTTTGCTAAAACACTGCATTTTGCATTATCCTTTCTGGGGATGTGACTTTAGTCCTGGGAATATTTAGCTAACTGACAAGCTAATGAGTTTTGCCAATGAATGGGATTTCAGATTTGAGGCAAGGGGAGGGTTTGTTTTAACTGAGGGTTTTGATAAAGCCATTTTCAGTCGTGTGCAAAAAAAACCAAAAACAGAAACAAAACCCTTGCTTGTACGCCAGTGTGGATTATTTAGTTGCTCAAGCAGAAAAGTAGTAGCAGAAAATTACTATTCGTACAGAAGCGTAGATTATTTTGTTGCTCAACCAGAAAAGTAGTAGCAGTACTCCTAATCCACTTGTGTTAGCAACACTATAGCAACCATACAGGGGCTAGTTGAGATCATGTGGAAACCACCTGGCAATATGTTTTGTGCATGTGGGCTTTTTTCCCTTTGCTTGGATTTTTTTGTTTTGGTGGGGTTTTTTGTTTTGTTTGTTTTTGGTTTTTTTTAATAAGCAGGGGCTCATTTTTTGTCCCTGTGCCTGTTGCATCCCCACCTCCCATGCAGGTCTCCAGTGTCACAAGCTCAACCTGTACTAGCACTTGTCCAAATAAACCCAGAAATGCAAACTAGAGTAGAAGAGAGGAAAATTTCTTGCTTAAAATCCAAACTAAACAAGAACTATATACAAATAATACTGAAAGGCCACGGCAAACATTCCCACTAAGTCTCTTCCACAGAACACAATGCATCTGTAAACAGACCTTCCCATCTGTATGCTGGTGGGAAATGAAACGTGGGCTTCTCAGGATCCCAAAGCCTTATACTGAATGAAGGCTGTCTGTGCTTCAAAGATTTATAAGTCACTTTCCATATTTTGAACTCTCCTTGTTGAACTCTTAAACCTCTTCTCCTAATCCACACTTATTAATAGCGAAAGGGTCTTTAATCACACGCAATCTAATTGAATGCTTTCAATATCCATGTCTGTAAACCATGAAACAAGCTAACGTTGCACACACAGTGCAAAAATAAAGGTATATGCCCACCCTTCCAGTGAGTCAGCTCAGATCTGCTCCCAGCACATGGTATCTGCCCCCTAGATTGCCCTGCCAACCTGGAATAATCTCATAAAAACTAAGACACTGCACAGCAAACAAATCTTCCTTGTCAGGCAAGCTCTACTTCCCGGTGTAGGAACCAACAGCTGAGACACTGGTGCTGCAGGCACAAAGCCCTGTTCTCTGCCTTGCTTTGGTTCTGACATTCATTGCAACCTGTGCTCAGCCAGCTCTGGGGCCCAAAACAAACCAACAAAACCCCCCCAAACCAACAAAACCCCCCCAAACCAAACACACACACACAAAAGCAACCAACAACCCACCAACAACATCCCTTTTTGGAAGAAGAGGTTAATTTTCTGATGGATTCACCTCCATGGAGGGTCCAAAAAGCATCACATCCAACACAACACAGGCAGAGAGAGCAGAAGGGAACAGGGCAGAGGCCAAGCAGTCCTTTCCTCTTTGGCACCAGTGGGTTGGACCCACGGGGAACCTGCCCCTTCCTTTCACATGTGACATCCCAGGCTCTTGTCCATGTGCCAGCCTTGGTGGACAAACAAACCACTTCTTCCTTGAGATGCCCAGCAGTGAAAACTTGTGGCCGATGCCCGTCCTCACCCCCCCAGCCACCACGATGTGCCAGCTCCAGGCTGCATTCCCAGGCACTGCTCCATCCCAGGACTGAGCCCTGGGGAGCCTGGCTGTGCTCCTGGAGGCACTCCTGGCATGTACTCAACCTCTCCCCGAGCCAGCAAACACCAGGACAAAGACACTGCTCCTGCTTCAGAGCTGCTGGCTTCGCCCTTTGTATCTGAAGCTGGTTTGGTCCTGGGGGTTACAGCTTTGGAGAAGACTGCAGGGGATGCAGGAGCACTGGGAGGAGCCCTCCCTGCAGATGCCCAACCAGAGCTGAGTGATGGGTATTGAGCAATAAATACGGAAGTTTATTAATTATTGAGGGAAGAGAAGCCTTTTTAATGCAAAGTCCCCTCATCAAAATTGAATGTGTCACCCTCTGCAACCTAGCTATTTGAGCACTTTCGCCTGGTTTTAGCCCATCCCGGTTACTCTGAATACATCTATTATTCCTAAATATCCATCAAGTTTTGGATGCAGTTGCTGCAGTGAGACCATCACCAGTGCAATTAGCCCGGGCATGTGCACACCAGGTCCAGTGTCCCAGTGCAGACACAAAACACTGATGCTCACAGAAGCAGCCAAACAAATTTTCTGGCTCATTTGATTTTAAAGTGTGCAACAGGAAGATCTGAGAGGATATTCATTTTTCCTCAAATTGAAATGCTTTTAGTCTTCCTTGGAAAGGAAGTTTCTTCAGGATTTATTCCTTACTTTCTTCCTTGCCTCCCCTCCAATAGCTGCCCCTCTGCTATTTTAACAAGCTCTCAGTCTCTTTAACACTTCATTGCATTCAAACATTTCTTAACAAGTGCCTAGAGAGAAAACAAGAAGAAGAAAAATGACTATTTTCAATCCTTTCCCTAGTCAAACTCTTACATTTTAGCTGCACTTAAGCTGAAAATTCATTAGCAAATTATGGGTAAAGGGTTCAGAGTAAGACTCAAAGCAGCTTTCTGAGAGATGATTCCCTGCAGTGTGGTTATTGAATATAAACATTTGTCCTTTGAAAACACTTCTAAAAAAAAAAAAGCTATTCCTCTACAACAGCAACGTTTTTCTTTAAATGGTTAATATTAATAATTCAGTGCTACTGAAAGGATTCCAGCTTTTTATTTCATTTTTGAGCTGGAGCTTTGGTTCTATTTTCAGAGGTTTAAGTCAGACAGAATGTAACTGAGATTATGTTCACATAACGAGACAAAGATCATTTTGTGGTTAAGGCCCCACTAATACCCAGGAGCTGTAAGTTCAATTTTGCTTCTGGAGTACATGTGAGACCCTGGGGGAGTCATTTAATCTGTTTATTCTCAAAGGCACATTTCCTCCACCTTTCCTATTAGATGATAAACAGAGCTTAATAGTAAACCAGACTTTAACAAACAAAACAAAGCAAAGCCAAACAGCAGCAAAAAAATGCCCAGGATCATTTTTGACCAAGACCCCCAGCCTTTTAATGAAATGGAAAACCTTTATTATTTATTCAGTTTGTATGGGATTTTGGAAAGCAGGAAACAGTGGCCATTCCAACATGGATATGCTCTGTCAGAAGTCTGGGAACTCGGGTCATGTCCACAAACCCACTGTGCTTCAACCACTGGAAAATCCACGCTCAAGAAACCCCCCGCGAGTCTCGCACACAAGTTCCAGCTACAAGTTCTTCAGGACAGAGGGGAACTCAAATTGCCCAGTTGTTTAGATAATTATCACCAGGGATCCTTGCCATTGGTTGACACCTCCACGTGTGCCTAATTAGGGACAACATTCAATTATGGAATAGGAGGAACTTTCCGGCACCGGCGGCTCTCCGATGCCTCCCTTGCGCTGCAGGAGCCGCCGCTCCCTGGGACAGGTGGGAGGGAGAGGAGGCAAAGCGCAGGTGAGCTGGTCCTCTGCCCCAGGTGCCTGAGCACAGACTCCTGCCA
This sequence comes from Grallaria varia, assembly GCA_013396735.1. NCBI lineage: Eukaryota > Metazoa > Chordata > Aves > Passeriformes > Formicariidae > Grallaria > Grallaria varia. Next base: position 516,179 of record VWZG01006017.1, on the reverse strand, counting down.
CATCCAAGAGGAGCCCCCGGGAAGGCTGAGGGGAGAGCTTGGCCCTGGCACATCCCAGAGGATGCACCGGAGCACGGCCCGGGTTCAGTGCGGACCCAGCAGGTCCCTTTGATGTGCGAGAACAGCCAGGCAGGGAAAAGCACAAGGGGAGAACTATCCAGAAAGGGCAGAGGTGGGAAAGGCAGCTCCAAGCCCAGGGTCAGCTGAATGAAACAACATTTGTCCTTTGCCAGGACAGCCCAGGCACCTCTGAGCCCTGAAATGGTCCAAAGGCAGGAAAGCACAAGATCCAGAGGTGGGCTGGGCCAGCTGAGAACTGGGGTGGGGGATTCGGAGGAGGTGGTTCAAATACAGGCAAAGGAAAAGCCCTTTTATGTCCAGAGAGGGGAGCAGCTCCTTGGAGCCAAGCTGAGGGGACCACAGATGGGGGCGACTCATTCCTGACCACTCTGGGTAGCCCTCACTGGTTTCAGTTTCACTCATGTTTGGAGTACTGGGAGCAAACTGGATGTGAGCAATGTATTTGTTATAAGTTCAGCATATTTGCATCGTGTTGAGCTTTCATCCTGATGACAGAGACCTGGTAAACCCCTTAGGTTTTGGAGGTAGTTTCTGTTTGAAAATGATGACAGAAAGGGCAGAAGCTGAGTCTGACCATCATCCCCAGTGCTGTTCATGTCTGAGCTCCAGAGGTTTCAAGCAGCTTGTATAATCCATCTTCTCTCTCTTTTATTTCCTATATCGTTCTCCTGACTCAGGAATTAGCAAAGACAAGAAACAATTCCCTCTACCAGCGCTGTAAGTTATCACTTGAACAATTTTTATGACGCTTTGAGGAAGGGAACCCTTCTCCCTGGTTACACGTATTTGGAATATTTCAATGTGTAACATTCATACTTACTTTCCACTTACAGGCTCATAGCACAAAGATTTCAGAAAAAAAAAAAAGAAGTCACCCAATAAATGAAGTTTTCTTCTCTCCATTTCATACTTATTGTTAAGGAAAACACACGGATTTTTAAAAGAAGGCTTAAATACGCACAGTAAGATTGTTCAGGGGGGGTCATATTTGTGCTTGCTGTACATGTTTGAATGGCCAAAATAAGCTCCATTGCAGAAATCAATGTTGTTATGCACATAGCAGAAAGCCAGAATAACCAACTTGACCTGACCTGAGTGAGGTTTATATTTGTAGGATGCCTTCAGCAAGCTTTTGTTCACCTTTGACTCTAGAAGGAAGTAAGTACAGTAAGACTGGAAGATGTTCCTTTGAAACTTTTCTGTGTAAGGGAGATTGAAAATTTAAACTCCCTAAAAAAAAATAATAAAATGTTTAGGCTGCTTGTGGAGACTATTCCTTAAATAAATTATTTTTTTGCTCCTCTTAAAGATGTGATTGCTTTGATAGAAAGAATATGACTGCTGAATGCACTTGTTAACACCAGCTATGAATCAGCCTTCAGTTTGTTCAAATGTTGGTTTAACTTTCCTAATCCTTCAAATACCACCAGCAAGTCTGATGATTTTGGCCATCAGCATCACCCCCAAGAGAGGAGGGAGGAAGGCAGCTTGACAATGTGGCTGGTAAATAATGGCACTAGATCATGTCTGCCTTTGATACTGAAGAATCCCTGGTACAACTGCAGTTGTCACAGTGGATGGCAATTTTTTTTTTTTTTTAAATAGTGATATCCTGACAAACTTCAATTTCAGACACAGAGTTACAAAAGAGTCCTAGAAGAAGACTATTCTGCATGAGTACAAAACTAATTATAACCTTGGCCTTGTCCAATTAGCTTTTAAAAACACGGCTTTTAAACCACAGAATAAATTTGTCTGAAAGGAAAAGGATTTTTTAAATCACAAGATGTCTATCATGCAATTTTAAGATTCTTCACACAAGAGCATGCCAACACTTTTCTGAGCCATATGTGGGTTTCTGTTGTCAGTTAAAAATCTTGAATACCCCATGAAGGAACTACTGAATAAAGCTGTTTATACTATAGAAGTAAACAGAAAAATTTTGGATGATCCTTCACATTTCATTCTTATTACCAACTTAAGGTTCTTTCAAACACATTAAGAATTTGTATTGTTCAAAAGCCATCAAGTTTTACCAATAGAAGCAGGGATAGCATTTCCTATGATCTTTTGAGCCAGCACAGCTGGAGCTGACTACAGAGCTAATGCTCCTCAAGCCAAGAGCCATCTTTCCATGCTGTGATTACACACCAGAAGTTTAAATCCTTCAACCCCCACCTCCTCTGATGGAATTCACCCTTTAGGATCAATCTGACACAGGACTGACCAGCCCCATTTTCACCTGTGACCTTTGTGTCTCAGGAAGGTTGAGGATTCAAACTCGCCAGCACAGAAAAATCCCGAAAATGAGCAACTCCAGAGTGTCAGTTCCCCTCCATCATCACAGAAACAAGAGCAAGGGCCAAAGCCACAGCTCTGAGAGCTGAATCACAGAATCATAGAATTGATTGGGTTGGAGAAGTCCTCCGAAATCATCAAGTCCAACCGTTGGTCCAACTCCAGTCCGTTTACTAGATCATGGCACTCAGTGCCACGTCTAATCTCAGTTTAAACCCCTCCAGGGACGGTGAATCCACCCCCTCTCTGGGCAGCCCATTCCAATGCCTGATCACTCTCTCTGTAAAGAATTTTTTTCTAATATCCAACTTAAATTTCCCCTGTTAGAGCTGAAGCCCCCTTGTCCTGTTGCTGAGTGCCTGGGAGAAGAGACCAACCCCCACCTGGCTACAACCTCCCTTCAGGTAGTTATAGAGAGTGATGAGGTCACCTCTGAGCCTCCTCTTCTCCAGACTAAACACCCCCAGCTCCCTCAGCCTCTCCCCATAGGACTTGTGTTCCAGACCCTTCACCAGCCTTGTTGCTCTTCTCTGGGGCCGCTCCAGCCCCTCAATATCTTTCCTGAACTGAGGGGCCCAGAACTGAACACAACACTCCAGGTGTGGCCTCGCCAATGCAGAGTCCAGGGGAAGGATCCCTGCCCTGCTCCTGAAGCCACAATCTGGCTGCCTTGGCTGGTGCAGCCCTTTAATACCTCCGGAACTCCCCATTCCTTGGAGCAGGATGAGCCTGAGCAGCTTGTTTGGACTCAGCGCTCAACCTTGCCCAGCACGGACAGAGCCAGCTCAGCTGGGATAAAATCCATCCACAGCAACAACCTAAAGAAATACCTTTTTTCATTCGACAGCTCGTTGTCTGTGCTTCTGCTTTCCTGGGCCAGCTCAGCTCATCCTCCAGGAGACTGCCCTCCCTCCCTCCCTTCCCCACACCTTCTTTCCCATCCTCAGAAGTGCAGCTGCCCTGAACTGCCAGCTCTGTGAGCTCTGTCTGCACCATGAGCATGGTTTTTAAAATCCCAGCAGTGTGCTGAGGGTTTTCCACTACACAACGGATGCTGCAGCGGAAAGTGGAAAGTTAAGAGTCGCTGCTTCAAATTCCTCTCTTGAACTACCCAAATCACTCTGAATTTTTTGCTTTTTAAAAGATTTGCACTGACAACAGCTTCCTTCCTTTAAAAAGGAATATGATTTTTTATCAAAACCTACTAAAATGCAAATCGATGAATCTTTGCTATTTTGGAGAATGATCGTTATGAGTTGACAAACAGTCTACTCACCATCTGAGAGAGCTTGTCACAACACACATAAATTAACCCTCCCCCCCCATGCAAAGTACCGTAATCTAAAAAAAAATGGATTTTTCTTTTCTTCAACCACAGCCCATGGAGAATTATCTTCTTCGCAGAGCTTCTTGTGATGTATTGCTGCTCAATCATGCATGCACCTTTGAAACAGCATCACAAGTTCTTCCTGACAGAAAGGAATGTGTTCCTACTCCAAGGTTACCTTTGTTCAAAATATACAATAGAAACTGGATGCTAATGAGAAAATAAATGCACAGTGCAGCCTTTGGAAATGGCAGGGCTGCAGCTATCACCTTGCCTGAAGCAATAAATTCCACACAAGCATACACTGTATTTTTGAAATTTATCACCTCACAGCCTAGCAAGAATTCATTGATTATATGTTTTTCTTTGAGTAATTGCCAATATCATTAATACGTTCAAAATTATACTTAGAAAAAAACCCCCAACAGACTCTGAACGCTTTTACAAAGGAGAATGTGTATGAAGAACAGAGACTGAAATCCTCTGCAAGAGGAGAATCCTGACAAGTCCCCACCTTCAGATAACTGGGACAAGCTCGGTAAGGAATTAAGATTGTTGCTGGAGTTTAGAGCAGTGAGAGATGAGGGAGAAGTCCCTGGGGCCCACAGCTGGGTCAGCCACCACCCTCCTGTGGGACCCAACCTTCCCTCTGCAGTCCCAGCCAGCAGAAGCTCTGCAGGAGCTTTCAAAGCGAGAGACAATCCATCTCCCACTGCTCCTTCAACTCCTAGCTGGAGCCACTTGTGTTTTCCCATGACAACCGAATTTAATCCAGTTAGCTTAACCAAATATCATTTTGGGGCCTTCCTTCCCCTTTATTTGGGACAGAAAATCCAGAATAACACCCTCCTGGCAGAATTGTCCCTACAACAGCAGCCCCTGAGCATTTAACACTTGGTCAGCACAGCCTTGCCTTGGAAGCCAAGCCAAGGGCAGGGTACAGCACGGCTCAGTTCCCACCTGCCCCCAGGAGCAACACGGTAAAAAAGGAGAGGGAAAAACCTCATTTTCCCCCTGCATTTCAGTGATGCTCCCTGGTCTCTGCTCCACCGAGACACGTCTGTCCGTGCCAACCACGTGCCTCCACCTGGCTGCCAAAGAATTGACTCGGAAGTAGTACGGAAGACACCAATTAAAATTCCAGGTCAAGCAGCTCCTCTCCTCTGGGTAAATTGAATTAACAGTGTTTCCCAGCGAAAGGGCTTTCCCTGCCTTCCTTAGGACATCCTGGAGGTGCCCTTGGGTGAGTGAGACAGGCACAGAAGCAGAGAGCGTCTGGAAGCCCAACTTCATAACTCCCTTTTACACTCATCAGAAGGACCTTCCTGCCCATTTCACCAGGGCTCTTACAATCGAAACGAGACCTGGACTAGCATTTGTTACATCTGCCTATGTCATTTCTCACATTGCCACTGTGTATCTCCACCAAGATGCTGAAATCCTGTCCCCAAGAGGCAGCAAAACCAGAAAAGCTCTGGATAGGAATGACAAATTTTTCCCCACGCAACATTCTAGATAAGAAATAAGTTGCTCATTTACTGATTGTCACCATTGTACCGACGCTGAAACTCTTTCATTTCTGAATATCATCATCAAATGTGTCCTGAACAATTAATTGGTATAAAAAGAGCAAAATAACCAGAGCACAGTGCAGATAAGAGAAGTATCTTTGTGAAAGAGGAGCCTTAAGAAATCTAGAGAACGTTAGATATGTATCACGCACATTCTAAATTTAAGACTGAGGGTAATTATTTTAATGTGGAACTTTCAATCACTGCTCACCCTACAGAGCTTCCCCACGGATCTGAGTTTGAGTAATGTAGCAATGACAGCATTACCACTTGTAATAGAAAGAATCATTACAGCATCATTATCAAGAAATTACTCTTGCAATTAGCAATAATTCCCACATTCACAGTCAAATAAGTAACACTTTCTCCAATAATTCCCACATTCACAGTCAAATAAGTAACACTTCCCTCATTAATTTCATTTTCCCTGTAAGTCTAGAATGAGCAACTTTTCTTATCATAGTGTTGTAATATACCTGTCTGCTCCTTTGTCTTAATAGTTCCTAATCCTCTACTTTTGAAGAGTTCTGTGTCTACTCAGATAATTTCACAAGGATTTGAACTACATGGTCTGCCAGGTTATCAGGCAGGTAAAAAAAATGAATTCTCATGTTTGACCTGGTTCTATAACGTACTCTAAATGGAAATCACGCCCTTCAGAAGCATTTACAACAGGAGGAGAATGACAACTGAGGACAGTGTGAAACATCATCTGCCATGGCTCCTGACCACTACTGGTGAGCAGAAGCTCACAAGAGCGTTGCTGTACAATTCCTGGGAATGCATTCCCATTTGCAGGGGTTGATCCAAAGCCCCTTCAAGGTACCAAGAAGGGAAGCCCAAGTTCAGAGTTCTGGCCCAGACAGTTTGTGGGAAGGGTTTTTGTTTGCCTCTATTTCTGAGCACACATAATCCTCCAGGGAGCGCTGGGCACTGAAGTGTTCAGTCCTATTTTATCAGCCCCTCCATCATGGGCTACGCCTTCAGATGGCATTTTAAGGAAGGATTTGGACCTGCAATTTTATAATGCCATAGAATCATTAAGGTTGAAAAAGACCTCTAAGATCATAAAATCCAACCATTAACCCAGCACTGCCAAGGCCACCACTAAGCCCTGTCTCTACATCTACACAGTTTTGGAACACTTCCAGGGACACGGATTCCACCACACTTTCCTGGACAGTCAGTTCCAATGCCTGGCCACGGTTTCAGTGAAGGAATTTTGCCTAATATCCAATCTAAACCTCTCCTGGCACAACGTGAGGATGTTTCCTCTTGTCCTATCATGTTACCTGGGAGAAGAGACCAACCTCCACCTCACTACGAGCTCTTTTCAGGTAAATATGTGCACGAGGAATTTCTGTTGCAATGAACCTTTACGGCTCCAGAGCATTTCCTTTCTCAAGACAAATCTCCCTCGTACCCACACAAAGCCAGGATGCAATGCAGTGCCAAGGAAGGATGAGAGCTTCCCCTGGTATTTTCAGTGATTCCTCTGGCACAGGTTAACTTACAGGAACAGTCTGATGTTCTCTGGTCGGGCAAAACTTTGGCATCTCACTCAGATGAAGTTTTTCATGTGCAGTTCTCCTGTACCACCCCACCCCACCCCAGTCCTTCTGAGCAAACTGCTGCAGAACCCCCAACGCTCCACTCCCTGCGTGCTGTCAGTGCCCCAAACACCCATAGCCAGTCACCCTCCCAGCACAGGCACTGGGGAGGGCCAGAGCACTCACCTGGGCTCCGTTCCCTTGGCTCTGCTGAACAGCTTTTCCCCACGGCAGACCTAAGGAGACAGTGCTGGGCACAGCACTCCCTTTGAGAGCCGGGCTCCTTTGTACAGGGCCCAAGTGGGAGCCAAAATCTTACCCTACATCATGACGCCGAATTTCTGAAATACTTTTGTAGGTTCTAAGCACACAGAGAGAACAAAACAAGCAACCTTATGACACAGCCTGTGAGCACGGTGGATGGATGTGCCAATCTTATGTATAATTCTATTACATCCCCCTTTATCCCCAAGCTTAACTCTTTGCAGAACTCTTCCCCGATGAGATCTTAGAGCTGCTTTGTATGAAAGCCAATGAATACATTCATTGTTCTTACACAACTCCAAGGCATACAGTTTCTTAATAAATAGGACTTCTAATGCACAGAGGAAAACACTGTAAAATAGCACAAGGCAGAGGAAGAAGTACTTGGATTACTATCAATAATTCAATAAAAACCACTGGCTAGTAAATCTGCTGATGTTCCTCATGCAGATTTTCCCCACTTCACTGATATTACACAGTCTCTTTATTTCAGCTCACATTCCCCTAGGACTGCAGAGGTTCTCTTAAGCCACCACAACAATTCTGCTATCATGTGCTCCCATGTCATGCAATCCTTCAGATACTAATCAAAAGCCAATTTATGGGTATTTCAGGTGCCTTGCCTGCATACTGTGAGCCTTTCCCAGATCCCTGCAGCAATCTTATTTGGAAATCTCGTCACATTCAAACTAAATTTATCTCAACTAAACTTCAAGTTCCACTCCAGTGCCCGTCATAGGAGTCCCACAGCTCTTATGGTCCAAGATTAGGAGAAAGCCAGTCTGCGGGGAGAGGTAACATCTTCTGTTAAATTGATTTGTACAATGGGAAAGCACTGGGCAAATTCACAGGTGCGTGGGCCAACAACAGAACTCTTCTTCCTGCTATCTATTCCATTTGTACTTATAGGCAAGAATCATAATCCCTCCTTAGTTTTCATTTCAGGAGGTAAAGGCCAACCTGCTTCCCCTGCAAGAGCCTCAAACTCCTGTTTTAGGATTAGAGATTCCTTGTTCTTCCTAACAGGACCATCAGCCACAGAATTCCTCTTCCAGGCTGGGATGGAAATCTTCCCCTCTGCTCTTTCAAACAATGTCCAAGAGACAGCCCAGGGCTCACCACAAAAATCCTACCTGGAGGAACCAGAATTTCAAGCATCCTCTGCACAGTCTTATCACAGAGGAAAACCATGACATGTTTACATTAACAATTCTAATATCAGTAACAGATGCTTGTTGTTTGAGCCCGAGTGATGATTTCCATTGCATGATACGTAAAACAACCCTGAGTGATTTGCTTCTACTCCTTAATAGTATTCATAATTAGAGATCCACTTCTTGCCTCTCTCATTGTGAAAACCAGCGTTTCCCAGATTTAGCATTGATGGGAAGGAGCAGTGAAGGGCCTGACACAAAAGTGATTAATGAAACAAGTTCTGTCCCCACATCCCTCCTACAAGTGAATATGTAGCTTCCTTCATAGGAAGTTCTCATTCCTGGATGATTCTAACTCCTTGTGCTTTGTAAAGCCCCGAGGTCAGGTAAGTTTTTTTTGCTACAAGTGAATGAAAAAAAAAACCCCAAAACTTGGCATCACTCCAGCCACAGTACAATGAAAAACACTGAGATCTCTCAGAGCAATTTGTTCTAGCAGAGTGCTCAGCCTATGGGACTTGAGCACAATCCTGCAAGTCAAAGCTCCACAAACAAAGCCCTGTATTTACGGCAGACCTTCTCCTCCTGAGGTTGGAATTCTGGCTTAGAAGGGCCATACAGAGACCCAGCTCTGCCCTGAGGTGTTCCTGTTTCCTTCTCCTGGGCAGGGCAGTAGGGACCATGGCAAGAGTCCACTCAGAATCCTGGAACCCAGGTGGACTGTTCAGCATGGGCTTCAGCTCTAACAGGGGAAATTTAAGTTGGATATTAGAAAAAAATTCTTTACAGAAGAGTAATCAGGCATTGGAATGGGCTGCCCAGAGAGGGGGTGGATTCACCATCCCTGGAGGGTTTTAAACTGAGATTGGACGTGGCACTGAGTGCCCTGATCTGGTAAACTGACTGGAGTTGGACCAAGGGTTGGACTTGATGATCTCTGAGGTCTTTTCCAACCCAGTCAATTCTATGACTTTGCTTTGGATGGGGTTTCTCTTCTTAAAAACAAGGAAAGGAAGTTTGCACCCAAGGCAGTGTGAAACAGTGGCCTCAGTGGCCACTGATTTTAGCTCCAGACTGAGAAGTTGAACTTGTCTGCCCGCAAGATCAAGCTAATAAATCTTCTTACAAAGCACTTGGTCGCTGCAGTCATAGGAAACCATCCCTGCTCTGCAGTTTCTCTGCGCAGTGCCCAGCACGGGGGGAAGAGGCGAGAAGGGTTGGAGGCTGTTTCTTGTCGTGTTTGTGTTGCAAGTATTTTGTTTACAGGGGCAATCACTGCGCTCAGCAGGCCAAACACGGCGTAAAGATCATAAGACTTTGCCATGAATTAAAAATGAACAATAGTTAAGATGCCATTTTCCTATTCTCTCGGCAGCGTGCAGCACAGCAAGGTAACTTTTCAAAGAAAGCCTCATCAGTTCTGACACTTTATAAAATGCAGAGCCTGACCTCCTCAGCATTTACATAGTTCACTGATCAATTAGGATGCAGCACTAAACAGCAGTGCTTGGAACACAGATATTCTCCATCTTGGCCCTCTCTGACCTCCTCACACAGTCATGAATTTTCCTCCTGCTTGCCCTACAGAATGGATCAACCTTAATTAACCCTCAAAAGACCAGCCTTGACCCAAATTTATTAGAAAATTGAGGGACTGTCATACGAAACTAGATGCCTGATGTCACATCAGAGGTAGGTCCCAGCACCGCAGTGCGAGGCTCTCTCAGCCTGAAATGCAGCCTCGCAGGGAACCAACAGTCCAGCCCTGCCTGCAGTTGGTGTTCTCCTCTGTCTGCTGGGGGGTGCCAGTGCCCTCCAGAGCCCCAGCGCCCCCCTCCAGAGCCCAGCCAGATGGGAGGTCTCACTAGAGCTGCTGAGTGCCACGAAGGTGAAAAACAGCACCCACAAAGTCCACCTTCCTGGAGAACAGGACATATCCACAGGCACGGTGCACTCGACTCTTGGAATGGGAGTCTGAGGACTGCAGCATGGATCTGGTAGTGGGAGACAAGGCTCGGAAGAGACCTTGAATAAGTCATTCACCTCCCCTGTAACACAAAAGCTGAGATGATCTCCACTAGCTGCCCTGTTCCAAAATCTAATCTTGTATTAATTAAAGCCAGTGGCTACAATGGAATTTCCATCTGCAACTTCGACCAATGTGAACGCTTTAGGCCTAGACTGCAAGACTCTATTGAGTATATAGGTAGGCTCCAGACAAGGGAAGTTAATTAAAACCCAATCATAAATCACTGTAATTAGAAATAAAATAAATGTGAGAAATGGCCATAATGAGAGAGCTCTTCATGAATACAGAAGAGACAAATTGTGGAACTTATAAACTTATAAGAAATTCTTCTCCTCTGTGCCTTCTTCCTCAAGGACCTGTAGTTTTATTGGAGATGAATCCTGGAAAATACTGGAAATTGCTCTAATGGGAACACACAGACTGCAGCAACACAGATGTACAGCCCAAAGGCTCTGAAATGCTGACACCTTTAAAGCAACTATATATTAGGTGTCAGCAACCCCTGCAGATCTGTGAACTATCAGATCTACCTTTTTAGACAAGGAACCACTTTGAGCCAAACTGCAAAAAGTTCAAAAGCATTTTTTCCAAACTCTAATTCTGTCTTCATTAGTGATTGTTTTACAGTGGAAGTAATGGAGCAGGAAAATTATGTACTTAATATAACAAGTAGCTACCTTGGAGTAGCTCTTTAAATTCATGTGCTGCTCAGCTCCAACTCTAACAGAATTTGTTTCTTTTTATTTTTGTCAGCTTCTTTGCTGATGTGTATCAGTGTAACATCCAGGGGGTGATACCCACTTCCATCAGATAAGAACATGTCGTGATATTATCTGCCTGCCTGGAGGAGCTGGCTAAAAATCTGACTCCCATGGGTCATTCCAGTCTGGAGATATAATTAATGGTGAAGTCTGATATGTTTGACACCATCCTGTTTGCTTTCAAATTATGTACAAAGCCTCGTTTCGCTTCACACACCGGGAACGAAGCAGCAGGAGAGAGCTCCAAGTCCTTTTTTAGCCAGCAAAGAGCTGCATTCAGCATTTTCTCAAGGCTGCACTGCCAGGGCTTGTCTCCTGCTGCTGACGCAGATGAGCCGATGCTGCCCTGCCAGGACACAGAACAGCATCTTGTGAGGCCCCTGCAACTCCTCTGCCTGGTGACTTCAGCTCCTGGGTTTGGTGGAGGCTTTGACACAAAAAGGGGACATCAGGTGGCTGCTGTATTTTCCCAAAATGCAGTCACAAAGGGTTTCTGTGACTGGGCAATTATTACTTTTCACGCAATATGTAACAACACAAATTACACTTTCTGTAGAGCCAATTGAAAGAACAGGCAGAGCCACAATCCTGGGGTCTTCCAGGTCACTGCATCTCCCAAACACGCACTGAAGCCAACCCTGCCTCAGTCTGCACTGCCCTGGCCAAGTTTGCTCAGGACCTGACAGACCCCACCACCCCACGGCGCTGGGATTTGCACATGGCAGACATTTGCATTCAGACAAATCTTTCAAAGCCTTTTTGCATTTGTTGTCAGAGCCATCATGGGAAAGGTGGTATAAATCAATGTGCTAAGGGTGGGATATATTGATTTCCCTCTGAGGTTTATTTGCAGTATGGCTGAAAGACCTGATATTGAGACAACACACTGAGTCATCTTGCCACTCAGGGGCAGTTCATAGAGGGTTACTTGCGTGCAGGGAGGGGGCAAGAGAACAGGCTCTGTGTTACCTGCAGCCAGGGCATGGGAGAAACCTCCCCAAAACCCAGACAACAGCCAGGAGCAGCAAAGGATTAGACCCTGCAGCAGGAACATCCCCAGACTGCAATGGGCTGCACACCAGAGGAAATGGGGTGACTTATTGTTTAGCTAAAACATTTCCTTTGTTATGTTTGTGTCATGGGGAAGAGCTTCTCGGTGACTGCTCCAGTCACCTTGGCATGTCACCACGCAGGGAGGGGAGAAGAGGATGGGCACAGCCAGGAGGTTCTGAAAGCACTTGGGGAGCAAAGGCATGACCTGGCACCTAACCCTGCCAGAGGGGCTCTGCCACGGTGAAGGGGTCTCCCCCTGGTCCCCAGGCAGAGGGGACAGCCATGGCACAGCCCTCCAGGGAAGCACCTCAGTGCTGTGACTGCAGGGCAAGCCCTCCCTGTGCAAGGAAAGCACTTTTTCCCCTGTTACACCTCCCTGTTACTTTGCTCAGATAACGAGGCTGAGGGTCAGTGGCAATAGGGGAGTTACCTCAATTAAAGCCAGCAGTGCCTTATCCATGAGAACACACACATGTCTGTTCCTCCCTCACAGGTTTATCCACATCTGTACCAACTGAGGGCCCCTTTCCAAGCTTGGTGGCTCAGCCTGGCCACAAGGAGAGGTCACCCACCCAGGCTGTCCCACGGCAGGGACATGCCAATAGCAGGACCGGGGACAAAACCTCTCCCAGTCGCATTTCCTGCACAGCCCTGCTTTTTAAAGGGAAAATAGGATGGTGTGTCCATTGGTCCCTCAGTCCTGGAGGAAGAGCTTGCTCACTATGCCAAGATGGATGTGCCGGGCCCTTTCGGTGAGCCCCAAAAGCCAAGAGCCCCAGCCCCAAGAGCAGCACAGGGGACACGGTTCAGCTGCTCCACAGGGAGGCAGGAAGGCTGCCAGTGCCTGAAACACATCAGGCCGTGCAAATGTGGGTTTTTAGCCTGTTAGTTCAGGAAATTAATTTCTACTGAGTTTTGCAGTTTCGTCTCCTGCTCCACCGGCCCTGTGATGGTCATTTGTCACCGCTGCTCAGAAGAAAGGCGATTTTCAGGAGGGCAATGAGGCATTCGACAAGCTTTCCAGCGAGTGTGGAAACATCACACACTGTCACAGAACAGCACTGTAAGCAGCAACACCTCTCAGACAAAGTTGCACGGTCGCACCTCGAGCTGGCGATGAAAGCTCCCTTTGTTAGGCTAAACAAAAAGCTCAGGGAAGATGTTCTCCAGAGCAGGGAAAAATATGAATGAACAGGAGGTGATTAGACACTCAGCTGCACAGACATCACACAAATAAATTGGTGTGGAAATCAGAAATCCCTTAATAGAGTGAGGGGGATTTTGCAGCCCATCCTCCCCGCAATGGTTCAGCCTTAGGTCACTTGCTGGTGATATTATTGCTTTGCCACTTTGATAATCCTTCTTTCCACACACTGCAGTTTATACAAGCACACAGACAAACCCCACTAATGATATTTCCTGCAAACTTTCCCAAAGCCTATATTGAATTAGCTTTTCTCCCCAGGCCCCTGTGTTGAAATCCTGCAGCATTTCCTCACAGAGCAGCTGAGCCCTGCCTGACACAACCAGCAGGTGTTTATATAGTGCAAGAAACAGGCCAATGAAAACAGTGCCCTTTTGACCTTGTTGAGTAAAGGGATTGCTAGAAACATTTATAAATATTCTTTATTTCAGGAGGCATCAATTTAATAGTGACCAGTCTCCTTGCCAGTTAAAAAGAATAGGACTCACTCTCAGCAGTGACAAGGACCTTCCTTATTCTGTCAATCTCCCAACCCTGCTGCTCTCCCATTTTCCCATCTAAATTCCTTCATCACAAACAAGATTTAATTCATAGTCTGGATAGCACACAGAGGTCGGTGGGAAGATACAGCATGATATATGTTAGAGCAGGAGGGAACGAACTTAACACCTTGGCCAGGGGAGAATGAAATCCAAAAGGAGGTGCAGCCTACTTTGGTCAACACTTCCTTATCACAGCTTGTCTTTTGAGATAGATCCTGCTCTTCTGGCTCTTCAGGCAGAGAATGCTCTTGCTCAGGTAGAGCCAGCCAGCTTTGTGGTGATGTGGGAGTGATTGTAACACACGTGGGTGTCAACCAAGGGGCAAGGAAACCGGTTTAACTCGCACACCGAGGACTCTGGCAGGAGGTGCAAGTGACACCAGTTTTGGCTTAACCCTGGTTTACAATTGTCACTGCCATCGCAGTTTACTATGTCTTCACTCTAGCTGGCCAACTCCTGCCAGTTCTGAATGGATAAAATATAGGGCTTATTTCCACATTCCAGTTCAAGACCTTTTATAAAGCTCCCAAATTGCAGCCCTTTTCCTTTCACATTTACATTTGCTTTCACATGCATTGCACCAGTAAAGGGCTGAAGACCAAGGCAAGGTTTGAAGTTTGTGATAAACAGCAAGATGCTGACCTCAAACATCACAACTGGTTTTGTCAGGAATTAAGGAGATTCACAACCCACCCGTCTCCACACCAAACCACAAGCTACGTATTTCTCCAGACTGATTTCAGGAGCATCCAAAATCCCATTTGCAGCACAGCTGAGGAGAGATGCAGAGAGGCACCATGAAACTCTCCTACCAGATGATGAACAATTCAGTTAAGGTTACAGGAAGAGGCTCTGACAGTGTTATTGGTGGTTTTGTTAGGGGCTACATGGATAAATATAGAAAAAGGGAGATTTGAGGTGCTCATAATAATGTCATCACTCTTTGTTCATGTCCCTGTTTCATTTGGCACCAAATGGAATATTTTCTACTTTAAGTTTCTGACATTCTATCTATAGATTGGGATGCAAAAGGCACCCAATGGCAGACAGTATTTTGCATGACTTTTGCTGAATCTGGCTGTCTCCAGAAAACAGCTGGTCCAACTTTATGCCCATATCTCATGAACAGGCAGTTTGAAAAATGTAAAGAAAAACCAAAGTGTATCAATAACAAAAGCAGCTGCCCAGAGGAATTAGGTGGGTGTACCTGCTGATTTGAAGCCAGGGATCTGCTATGGCCTTAAATGACTCCAGAGAAGGGCACTTCTGAAGCTCTTGGTGGAGGAATGTGTATTTTACACATTCACATCTAATGAGTTAAATCTTCAGCTACCCGATCTAGTTTGTTCCCCGAACATCCACCAACTCAGAAGTGGTTCTGCAGTACATGAATGCATTGTGTGCTCAGCTTTTAATCTAGATCCTTACAACAACTGAGAACCTGAAACAATTACAGGCAGGGATAGAACACATTGGACTTGCTCCTATTCTCATTTACAGAAACTTTTTTGTAGCTCCTTCCATTTCATCAGAAGGTGGATAAGGTTCAGCACCACCAGCTCAAACTGGGGCAATGCTTAAGCATGTGCTTCACTGGAGCATCAGACTACCAGCCAAACACATCCTTCAGTGGGATTGCAAAGTGGAATATCATTATAGAGAACTCCACGAGAAAGGAATCTATCCCTCTAATCTCAGAGATCTGTAGAAGTGACATCTTTTTTGCCCAGGGCAATATTATGGGTTGTCTCAATTTTTATCTATTTGTGCTCTGAGTGAGGTTTGTCACATTTCCAGCTGTTTAGAACAGCACGTCTCACACTGAAATAGCCATGAAACAAGACAGTGTTTGTAATAATTTAAAACAGTCACTTACCCCCAAGCAACTCATTTGTCTCCAGCCAGAACACCAGAGTAATAACTGGGATTAAAGATAGAGCAGTCAAGACAAAAAAAAGGTAAATCAATCACTCATTAGGATACTGAAGAATCATTTGCATGTACTCAAAAAGTATGATAGTTGCTATTAAGCTCAGCTGTAGCAGAGTCAAAAATTCATAAATATTCATCAAATAACCTTTTAGCAAAACTCCTCGACTACGATGGTGGCCAGCTACTGAATTCAATCTAATTGAAAATCTGAGAAGTAATGAAATGATTGCATGTCTGTCTCTTCATTAAATCAGTGTGCAAATTTGCATAGATTAATTTGCGTCAAATTAATAGCTCCACTCTTGGCTTAGAGCCAAGAGGACTTATGATCAATCTATAGTTTTAATTCAATTCTGCACTCCAAAAATGTTGGGTGGTTTCTGCTATTTCAGAGACAGAAAATCAGAGCTGAATATGATTTTCACCACTTCTGTCCTCTCTCCCCATATCTCATGTTATGATGATTAATTATAATGAAACACGATTTAAAAGCAAAAAAGAAACATGCAGTCTCAGCAGTGGAGAACTGAGGTCTGGTTTGTTACTCTGGAAGTTAAGTCACATTGGAAAGCTCAAATCCTCAAGTACATTGAATTTACAGAGAGGGTGGTCAATGCCTGGGGTTGAACAGACAACTCATGGACCTCTTTTAATGGCCCAGAGCAGCACCCTTTGTACTTTTGCACAATCCTGCCTGTCCTCCATCAGTCCCCAGCCCACCACGATCAGCCTTTCCAGAAGATGCAGCATTTGCTGTACCTGTGCACCCCACAATGTTTTAAATCTATTTAAACACCCTGATGTTCCTCTCTCGGGCAAACAACGGTCCCTGCAGCCTTCAGCTATTTCAAGTCAACAACAGGGATAGACAGCGCACGCATTTATGTTGTCAGCTCGCTTTTATTTTTTTAACCCACTTCTTTTAAAAGAAAAACAACCAGGGCTTTAATTCAGGGCGTTGGATTAATCAAGCTCTGACCATCTGCCGCAGCCCCGGCTCCTGCCGGCCGGCGTTGCCGCAGTTGGTGGCACGTTTTGGGGCTGCGGTCTCACCCTGTCAGCTGCTCTCCTGCAAACCTGCTCCTTTCACCCGACACACGGGACTGGGCTTTGCTCACTGCGATGACCAGTTAGGACAGCCCGAGTGCCAGACCGTTTGTATCAAAACACGGGACATGTGCGAGCACCAGTGACACGACAAATCGCCAGAGCTGTGTGAAAATAGGATGAACCAAGGGAATCACGGTAACCCAAAGAAATTCCCTTCTAAAAAAAAAATAAATTAAAAAAAAATCTTTGCACAATTCAAATACTTCTTCTCAATTCACATACTTCTAGTAGCTGTACAATTTTAGTTTAATCATAGTTTACGCTTTTTAGCAGTAATGAATATTCTGCCTTCATGCATTATTTTCTCCTCTCCTATCATAGAATCATAGAATTGATTGGGTTGGAAAAGACCTCAGAGATCATCAAGTCCAACCCTTGGTCCAACTCCAGTCAGTTTACCAGATCATGGCACCCAGTGCCACATCCAATCTCAGTTTAAAAACCTCCAGGGATGGTGAATACACCACTTCTCTGGGCAGGCCATGTTCACAGATATACTCAGGAACCCAGAACAAAAGGCTCAGCAGTATGAACTTGCACGTCTTGGGGATTTTAGTGGGATTAGATCAGTTTTAGTCTGGCAGAGGATGCCCTCAGACTGGATTACAGCGTAGCTAAGAGCTGCTACTGCCTTGTGTTTGTGGGGCAGGATTGGGGAGAGAAGGAATATAGCCCTTCAGAAGCTCCACCTTCCAGTAGATCCATAGCACCTTTCAGAGACATGTGGGGATAAGCAGCACCGTCAAATGGCAATAAGGGACAGGATAATGCCCAGTCACCGTATCAGAACTTGATTTTGGTGACATACAGGCCCTTCTGCAGGTGGATGGATTTCACCTCTGTTGACACCAGATGTTGGAGTGAATCTCAGAAGTAGGAACAGCACCTTGAGAGTCAGTCCTCAGTCATCAAAACCAGCAGGCAGATCATCAAAAAACAACAGTTCATTGGATATTGAAAATCTGGTTGCCTAGTTCCAGGGTGAATTGCTGAATGACAGAGTATCCAAACACCAGATTCCTAAAGGCTGAGCTAGTTTTTATTCTTGTCTTGCTGGTTACCTCCAAAATACTTGAGCCTGTTTGGTTCCTGAATGTCTGAAGGTGGGACTCAGCACACAATTGTCAAGTCAGGAAACTGTCCAAGAGATTTATTGCTGCATTATCAAAGGATCAAGGCTTTTCTGAATGCAGCACGGGAGAAACAAGCCATGCCCTGCCCTAAAAACTCTTAGGCTAAATAAATAAGCTAAGGGCAGGAAAGAGGAGCCCAGGAAGGTGAAGGTTACAAGCATTCAATCTTCTGAGGCAGGGGCTGCTGGAAAGCACACGATTTCCAAACAGGGTTCCAGCTAAATCTGCCCAGGAAATCACGGTGGGCTTTGAATCCAAAGTCTCAAGCAAAACAATCCAGATAAAATAACTTCTAGCCGTGGTCAGTCGCTGCCGTGGGTGTGAGCCAGCCCTTGCTGGTACCTGTGGAGCTCCACAAGGAACGGCACACTCTGTGCTCCTTGCAGGAACAAGACCAGAGCTATCTGAGTGCCTTCAGTAATAACCATCCTCCAGCTACTGAGACTAATGCAATAAAGACAATTTCATTTTGGCATAAAGAAAAACCAAGGGAATGACATGATGTATTGGCAAAATTTTAATCACAGGAGGCCAAAGAGGCAGCTTAAAAGAGTCAGGTTGTTATTAATCGGGTCACAGTGATGTTGCATTTCAAAACAGGCTTAACACCTGCTAATTTCATTTCAGTGCTGCTGAAGCTGAGTCAGCTAACAAAGCCTCTTCTGGACCAGGCACGTTCAGAACAGCAAAGAAATTCCTTGCCTTCATGGAAGTGTTTTCCTTTCTTTGGTAAGGATGCTAAGAGGGAAGAAAGAATGACACCCCCTGCCCCTCTCTGCCTCCTATAACCCTACCAATACTCTGCACAGCTAGAGCCGAGGGGAAAGAGGATAAGAGACACCATGGTATCAAAAGAAATACCCCAAATAAGGGCTGTTATGTTTTCGACACTGGGGAGGGTGAACAAGTATTTCCCTTCTCCTACAAATGGGGTTTTCAAGCAGCCTGAGTGAGTTTCCCAGTCTCAGAGTAGGTCAGTGAGAATAGAAACAGACCCAGCCCCTGATCCCTGCTATTGCAACAGATCAGACACTCACCCCCTGCTAAAGGATTATCTCTCCCTGTTCCTCCAAGTACCTTTGCCCTGTGTTTGGCTTTGGGGAAGAGCAAACAGCTCTGGGTTGCTGCAGCGAGAGCAAGTTCCTGCTCCCAGGGAAGCTGCCCCAGGAGCAGAGTGAAAGCTGGGACGTCAACCACGCAATGTGGAAGCATCACCACCACTTCTTCCACTACCCAAAACCAGCCCAGCAGGGCCACCATTCCAGTGGGACTGGGCAGCCCAGCTCCTTTCTTTCTTCTGAATGAACCAGGGAAAGCCATTGTGCATCCCCAATGACAACACTTGCTGTCAGTGGGAACTACAACGCTGAGTCTAGAGTAGCTCAGGAGCTGGTAACACCCCTCACCCTCCGTGACAAAAAGGTGCAGTAACAGCAAGAAACACATCCAACCAACAATATACTGAAACAGGACACGCTTTAGCAGGATTGGCACTCACTCCGGGTTTATAGAGTCCATTTCCACTGTACAAAAGGCAACGGGGACACAACTGGAAATGTAATATGGAAGAACATAATTGGCCTCGCTGGAGATAGATATGAAAAGTAACCATCAGAAACCAAGGTTGGATTATCTCCTCTGTTTCAGCAAGGTAAAGCAATGTGATTACTAGAGCCAAGAAAACAACAGATATTTACTGTCCAGAGAGCTTAAGCTGATATAAAGCACGTGCTTCAAGAGATAAACTTTATGGATCCCCTCCACAGTCCTTGCCAGACAGCTGGAATTTTAACGTTCTCATGTCTGACTGAAGTCCTGAATTCTCACAAAGTACCTCTGATAAATTACTTATGTTCTTTCAGTCAATACTTTTAGTGCTTTTCACACATTGTTTCATTCTTCAAAAATAGATTTCTGGTGTCTTAAGTAAAGGAATTGGCTAAATACTCTCATATGTGGCCCATTTCTAGCATCAAAAGAAGAAACTTTGGAGTTCTAGGCAAGGACCTCAATTTTTGCTCCCTGATATAATTTTCTTCAAATTAATTAAGTGACAGTCCTCCACCCTTCCAGGAATGCCCAGGTGACAAGGCACAGAGCCCAAGGCAGCCCACCTGGCTGCCATAGACCTGGAGTGTGAAATGGGACACACTGGGAAAAAAGGAATTTCTATGCCATGAGACATCCAGTCCTTTATTCTGAGGCCTGAAGATGCTCTGCTGTAAACCAGAAGTCCTAAGCCAGGCAAGGAGAGTTACAACAAATACTGAGGTCACCTGATAGCCACTGGTTACTAAAGACCAAGCAACACTTCCCTGCTAATTACACACACACCCCACCCAAGAAACTTAGAGTCACAACAAACCTAAGGAACTTTTACTTCTCCAAATCTCTTTTCCTCCCCAAAGTCCTGGTCCTGTAAGTTATCTACTCTTACACCAGCACAAACCACTACAATCTACTATGAACTCCACCAAGAGAAAACTGTCCTAATTCAAAGGAAGACCTGAATAGCTTAGAAGTTCAGAGTATTGGGAAAGAAGCCACAAGAAACCCCTTTCTTATTTCAGGTGCAGAACAGGTCCTTGCTAAGTGTGTCAGGTAGCCCACTGCAGTGAGAGACAGCTCACAGCGCCGGGAGGATGCAGCAGACACAAAAGGTCAAGCACTTTCTCTACCTCAGGATCAAACATCTTCCATCATCTGCTCAATTTCTTTTATTTTCCGATTTCTCAGTACAGTCGAGTTCTTCTGAAAATCACCAGGTGCCTGTCCACCAAGAACTGCTAAGGATTATAAGTTCATCCTCTTCCCAAGCAGCATTAATTACTTCATAGGCCCGGTATCAAACACAAAGATTGGGGGCAAAACACCAGTGGAAGCATAACAGAAAAATTCCAGTAATACACAAATTAACTTGACCTTATGTCACTACACTATATATATATATATATATATATATATCTCCGAACAGCCACTGTAGTTAGCTTTATAGAGGATGATAAGCAATCACAACAATAAATAAACCTACAAATCTCATCTTTTCTAGCAGTTCACAAAGAACAGAAGAATCCCAGACCACCTTTAACTTTTCTGGGACACAGACATGCTTCCCTGGCAGATGGTCACAAGGAGCTCAGAGGAGCCTGGGAGCAACCTGGGAGAAAACAACCCACTTCATCTCATCCACTTTAAAACCCACAGAAGCAAAACACTAAATGAAAGCCCTCAGCACCAAACTGGTCCAGGGTCTGCAGCTTACCTGGGACTGAGGGGCTGTGTCTGAGAGTTCCAGAAACCACCAGGTGCAGTAAAAAGGGCACAAATCCTCCTGGGACACACATTAGAGGAGCTACACCCCCTTAACCAACCCCTCCTGAGAAGGGCTATGAAAGCTCTCGAGGGTTGGGTTGTGGGGTGGGGGGCAGTGCCCACACCTGGCAGGGATTCAGGGCCCCTCAGCAGCTGAAAGATGTCCCACCTTCAGCACCAGCTGCTGGGGGGGCTGATGGAGTGACCATGGGCAGGGGCTGATGGAGTGACCATGGGGAGGGGCTGATGGAGTGACCATGGCATGGAGCTGATGGAGTGACCATGGGCAGGGGCTGATGGAGTGACCATGGCATGGAGCTGATGGAGTGGCCATGGGGAGGGGCTGATGGAGTGACCATGGCATGGAGCTGATGGAGTGGCCATGGGGAGGGGCTGATGGAGTGACCATGGCATGGAGACACTGGATTAATTCAACCATGAAACAAAAATGTAACTCCTCCTTAGAGCCAGCAACATGGGTGGGTGGGGGCTTTGCTCCATAGGGGATCTTCCTGGGGTCTGTGTGTGCCTGGCTGGGCTGTGGAGCAGTCAGAGCAGCTCAAGGTGACCACAGCAGCTGACCTGATCTCCAACACCAGCTTGATCTTTGGGGTGGTTCTATCACCAGCAGTGAAACACCAGCACCAGAGGGGCCACAAACATTCCTTTGGGAGGTTTTCCTTCAGCCTTTATAAGAATAGACAAGATGCGAAGGAGTATCCTTTCAATGCCACGGATCTTGCAGAATTCCTGGAAGAAACAAGCGGATCCCTCCAGGGGAAGATTTCTTTTTTTTTCAAGTGGAATTTAAAGGCCACATGGCCCCTTGGTACTATAAATACTAAGCACTAACATTAATGCTTTGAGTTGGAACTCTCCCCCAGCAACCCCAGCATGCTTGAAAAACACTTTTAGTGGCCTTTTCCAGAGCATCTGTAGGAATTAGAAGTGTAAATCGCAGAACTTGCAGTGCTTTAAAAGAAATGACACTCCTAATGTTAAATTCCTTCTTGTGGTGCTTCTGTGCCTTTGGTGTTATCAGGGCCAGGGTTCTCAATGCTGGTAAAACTGGGGGCCTAAAATTAGGAACTAGATTTCAGCACCTAAATAAACATTTAACTCAATAAAACTGGCCTGTTTATTTTAGGATTTTTTTCATGCCGTTGTTGCGTCCCAAGAGAAAATCCTTCTCTTTACAAGGTGATTTAAAGTCTGCATCTTTTCAAGCCTGAGTGTGCACTTTATCCATCAGCCCTAAGAAGAAACAGCACTAAATAAATTTGCTTTTTTTTTCATTTCCAGAGCTATTTAAGGACACTTCACACCTCGCCCAGCCCGTTGGTCACAGCTCTAAAATTAAAAGCAGGAGTGGGGAAGGCAAAACGTGATGCAGAGACGAGGAGCAAACCCAGGCAGGACAGTTGTGGCTGCTCCTTGAAAACCAAATCCATGGAAAGGTGACATCCTGAGCCCCCAGGTTGGCAGAGGGATCGGGGAAAGGGCTGGCCAAGCCCCAGGAGGGTGTTTCACCTTGCACCAGGTTGTCTTATCCACTGGAGCCAGGTACAGTCTTTGGTGGAAAAGGGATGACCCACCACGTGTCAGTGGGTTTGGCTGCTCTGCACCGAGCTGGGAGCTCTGGTGGGAGCCAGACCTTTGCCAGGCTAATTTATATATATTTTGTCAGCATGCTGGAAAGGAGCCTTTGGATATATTTTCAGCTCATGTCAAAACACCACACGTGTTTTTTTCTGATCCCAGCGCTTAGGTTCTAAAACACTTTAAATCTGCTTTCATATTTGATATTTTTAAAGAAGGCATGTTTACATATGAGGCACCATGGCAACAGCAAAATAAAAATAAAGCCAAGATCAAAAATGCTCTGGGCCATCAAACCCTGTCAAGAACACATACACCATTAACATCTCTAAATTAATCAGTAGGATCCGGATGTCTTGTGACTACTGCTCGGATCAATAACAGAATAGTTATGATGATAAACTCCCATTACCAGTACCTTACAGATATTAAGGTCTCTGTCCAGTCCATCAACATCCACCATATAATTAACCCCAGAGATTGTGAATCAATCTCTTCCAGCAGCAGTTCTTCAAGATTGTCTCTGCCAAAGAGCCCCCACCCTCTGTTCTCTGGAGTTACAACACAAACCAGGGTCCATGTGAGATGCTGATTTTTTCTCATTGTTTGCTGTTGGGACCATTGAGGTACTTTGACCTGCTGGCTGTTGCCACTGCTGTCTTTCCTGAGGTCTCTAGACCCTCAGGCAGGAGCAGGCTCTCATCCGGATAAACCATTCCAGCAACTTTGGCTCTCTTTTTGAAGGAGTGTTGTCCATGTTTGCACGTGAACAGAGCTCCCAGTGCTCTGGTAACACAAACAACCCAAATGCATTTATTTTATAACATGAATGTTTGCAAAACATAAATAAATATCCTTAAAAATTTCCCAGACATCTAAGCGAAAACTTACTTTCAAGACAGTTCTATTTTAAAACATGAGAAACCCAGGGAAAAAAACCCAAAATAATAACAAAACCAAAAAAAAAACAACAAAAAAAAAAGGCAAAAAAAAAAAAAAGCATCATTTTCATTGAGCCCTGAAAGCAAATTGACTGCACTCACAGGCAATACTTATTAAAGTCTGGTAACAGGATTGAGAAAGCAACAATCCTCTTCCTCCCACTGCCATTTATTATGGGAGTAGTAGACTACAGTTCTACTCCTCGGATCTCAGCTTTTGAAGTCGCAGCCCCCGAGGGCTGTAAGAAGTTGCTGCTGTCATATATAAATCAGGCTTCTTTATAAAAATGACACGGTTTGACATGTAAGGATAATATTATAAGGTAACTACCGTGGAGGTTTCATGCTTGGATATGTTCAAAAAGATGTTTCTCTTTATCCCTGACCACAAATACTTGTTGATGGTTTCTTGTCAGCTGTTTGAAAGCTTTAAAGAACTGCTATCTCTGCTGGGGTCTGCTCCTTGGCTGAACTTTTCATTAACCTTTGATCATTCTTCAGAGCATTTTTTTCCCAGGCAACTGAAAAATTCCAAGTGCTGTGGTGCCTTCATATGTGTGGGGGGGAGAAGAAGAGGAAGTGAAGATCTTTATGGATGTACATCTCGTACAAATATACACCCAAGGCCTTAACGCTGACAGGCCTAGAGAAAACACAAATGGGTACTTCTATTTTTAAGATTTTGCAGAATCAGAGGTGAGAATAAAGAGGATTTAGTGTCTCCATTTAACCGACCTCTCGTTCAGCATCTTCACCCCAGGGAAAAGAACAGGAATGGTTCCAAGAGACTTGACCTCACAGTGCTCAGGGCAGGGCAGAGGTCTCCTGGGCAGGCACCCTGGAGACACAGGGGCACGCTGAGCTTTGGGCAGAGCCTGCCACGAGAAGTTGGAGGTGCTGGGGGACTTCGAGCCCTGCCGCGGCCTGTGGAGACACCGGTGGTCCACCCCTCTGCTGGACAGTTCCAAAGGGCATGAGGACACCAAAACCCAGCGTGCTGCCCTATCCCCTTTGGCCACGAGCTGTGGTGGGCTTTCTCCAACCTCACCACGTCAAAGTCTCCCCTGGGGCTCCTGCCTGAGCTCACCTCCAGCAAGAGCCTGTCCTGTCCACGCTGGGCTTGCAGGCAGAGAGGCTCAGGAGACACAGAGGGTTTGGTGCTGCTGCTGAACTTCCAGATGGGACTGGCACTGCAAGGCTCATTAACCCAGCTCTTGATCCTTGCTGAGGTGGGAAGCGCTGCCACGGCTGCCCCTGTTCCCAGACTCTCAGGTGTGCAGAAAGCCAAACTTTCCTGCTCACCCCCACAGTACCCAGTGCCAGCAGGGGTAGCGATGGCCAAATAAACACACAGGCTCGAGACTTTGTCAGCAAAAGTAAAAGGCAAAAGCAAAAGCACTTTATTTACACACAGCAAATCTTCTATACTATTCTACTGCTGTCCATAAGTGTCTCTGCTACCCATCATTGGCTGGGTGTTCTTGTCCATCAGTCTTAGTCCATCTCCTGATAGGTGGACATCATCTCTCCTCGTGCTGCCAAATCTCAAAACACACTCTTGCTATTCTTGGTTGTTTTCTTCTACTCCTTCTGCTTTCCCAGGCCTGGCCAAGGACACAGGGGGTGTTTTCTGCTGCTTTCCCAGGACCTGTGGCTGCATGCTCTTGAGGCCGAAGATGTCCATGGCCCGGTGTTCTTCCATAAGCAGGCAGTTTGGGAATGATGGGCGAGATGCCCCCTCTGCCACCCGCTGTGCCCTTGGTGGCAGCTGGTTGGCAAGGCTGGCCACGAGCCCGCCAGCGAGGCCATCTGAAGGCAGCAGCACAAAACCCCCGTGGGGGGGGGTCAGCACGCGTGTCACAGAGCTGCAGCTTGTTGGCATTGTCCCCAAAGCACCGAACACGGGCTCATTCATTAGGTGGAACAGCTCATTAGTGCGCTCCGGGTGCCAATACCCACCGTGGTACGTTGGAGCTTTTGTTCTGCCCCTTTGCCAGTTTAACTTCGAGCGTTTCCTGCCGAGCAAACACACCCCACTCACGTTTGTCCACGGAGGTGCTTTTTTATTTTGCATTTAAGCGTCTTCCTGTGGTATCACAGTATTCTCTGAGCCCTCCAAAAGTCATTTTTAGCGTCCCTTTTCCTCGCAACAACCAGCACTGTCAAACAGATTGCAAATTTTCACTCGCTTGAAGCGCGGGGTAATTTTGCAAACTGGCAGCTGCAGCGAGTTGTCAGGAATATGGAACAGCTGTGGCCACGAACCTTCCCACTCCCTCCTGTTTTGCCAAGGCAGGTTAATTGCTTCTTCATGCAAGCTGTCACCCTGGATGCAGGAATTCCATGGGATTCGCCGGGCGCTGTGGCCTTTTGGGAGCTTTGTCCTCGCAAGGAGGATGCGAGAGTGCAGCGCAGCTTTGAGGGCTCCCCCTGCTTTGGGTTTTGGGTGCTCGTGTTTTCGTTCCACTCAACGGGTTTCCCCATACCAGGGGTAGGAATCCATGGGTGTATCTCTGAGTGCAGGAGTGTAATGAATTTGAAATGCCTGAAAATAAACACGGCTCTTCTTTTCGCAGCGACTCTGCTGTTTCCAAAGGGGATTAAATAAATAACAGCCTGTTACTTGATCACAGCAAAATGTGGAAGCTGAATTGATTTGGGGATTTAAGGGTGTTAATTTTGTTTGGGGGAATGCCTAAAGAAAGTGCCGTTAAAGATAAATAAATGGTTCTGATCTCTAGCTGGCTGCTGGAAAATATGTAAAGGTTTCAGGTCAGGTTTTTCACTGCATGCAGGCTTGGCTTTGCCTTGGGAAGTGCCTGTAAGCTGCAGAAACAGCCTTTGGCTGTGTCTGAGGATGTGATTACAAGGACACATTCCCCATCTCCATGCTGGGGGTCGATGCTCCCCTCTGATGTGCTGGGACATGTGGTTTTAATCCCCAGGGATCCCATTCCTGGGGCAGCCCCTCCCTTTCCCATCCCCTGGCCCAGGTGTGCGGGAAGGGATGGAAACTGTGCGTGTGGGCAGAAAGAGGTCAGGAATGTGGGACCGTCTTAGATTGGCTGGGCTGATAAGAAAATACTCGAATAGCTGCACCCAGAGCTTCTTTGTGATGGGAAAGCGGCTCTGTTTTAATGATGCATTCGATATGAAAGGGCACGGCGCTTCAGCGCGGAGCTCGCAATGCGAGGAGAGCAGATATGACAGCTGAGGCTTCACAGCGTTAGAAATAGGCCTTTCAGACTCTAAGACAAGAAAAACAAACACCGAAGGACAAATTCGTGGCTGGAATAATAGTCTGGTGGGTTTGGGGGGGACGTGCTTGAAATAAGCTTCTCTTGACAGCTTCTATATTTGTCTCACGCCGCCCACTTTTCATGCAGCGTCCCCATCCCCAGAAACTCCTCAGCTCCAGCCAGAGCTGGGGCTTCAACTCATTCCTCAAAGCACAGGCGTGGGAATTCTCCCTGCGAGCGCCTCCGCCTCGGCTTGGCTATGGCAGCAAAAAGGGCTTCTGTGGTGCTCAGGACGTGAAGGACCACAACGAAAACACACAGAAAGTTGTCCCCAAAAGGTAGCAAAGAGTTTTTTGGTCACTGACCAAAAAAAAAAGAGCCAGCTTGTGTTCAGGGTGGGAATCACAGGAACGGGAAATCAGTTTAAGAATGTGAGCTCGCTGTGTCAAAACACTGCTGCCTATATTTATATACGGGAGGGAGAGGAAGACATATAATATGTATGTATATGTATGTATGTATTTGGAGTTGCTTGGTTACTCAGGCAGTTTGACAGCCAGGCACAGCTTGGCATTTGTGCCTTTGGGAGGGAGGAAGGACATGGAGAGATGGACAAGCATTTGATGGCAACAGAGGAGCAGAATTTCTTCCCCATTGCCCTTCCCTGCCAGGCACTCTTCTCTTTTTCATGTTCCCCTGGACATACGTCGTGTTGCTCTGCGTTACCATTAACCCCAGAAATTAATTGGTGGTAGTTCTTTCTATTACACTCAATATTCTATTTCCTTGGGATATGTTTCTGTCTTCTTTTTGTCCCATCGAGTCCTGGGGACATTGTTAGTGCTCAAAGTCACTTAACCTTCTCTGTCTTAGAAGTGACCTGTCTGTATCTGAGCACTCTTTTTTTTTTCACACATTGGCTGGTCTTACCCATTTAAATGCCTTCTGAAATACATTAGAAGAAAATACACCATTATGGATATCTTTTACTAAGCTTTTGGTTTCTTCTCAATTTATTTTCTCTCCAAGAATTCTATATCTGCTTTCACTTGCCAAACCCTTGGCTTTTAGACTTCAGACTTTTCAGACACATCTCTTGATGAAATAATTGCTAAATAGTCTAAAATTGAATAGAATATCATTCCAGTTCTTAAACAAACTGACAAATTCCTTGCATTTTGTGGCCTTTTTAAGTAATGGCCAGTTTAATTTCCATATAACCACACAAAGCTTTGTAAAGAAACTGTGTCATATTCTACAATTTCACAAAGTTGAAGGGGTAGAAAAACTACCAGGATGACTGCTGAATAAATGACTGTACAAATAAAACAGCTCAAGCGTGTGACACACTCAACTTTCATAGTCTCCTGGTATGCAATAGACAGATTTCTATTTATATTTCTTTGCTATCTGGACCCACCATAAAATTTTCAGAGTTACTCATTCTCAGTTTTTGTTTGCTTTTACAAAACAAGATTTTCAGGGGATGTGACCAGATTTCTGCTCTTGAAAAGACTCACACATTTATTCAGGTACTGTGAGACCTCTAACTGGTCCCCATTTTCAGGATTGGGGCCCAAGTATTTCAAGCTGTTTCTTTTGTCTAACAGAGAGATCAGAATACAACAACAAATGTCTAAAGATGGGAAAAAATCTCCACCAGAACTGGAATTACTGAAGGTTTGCCTTCCCGTTGGAGATCCAAAGTCAGTGAGTTCACTGCTCTTCTGGTTTTCACCCTCGCCATTGTAACTGTATTTTCAGGAATGCAAAAACACTGAATCCAACAAAGTGTTTTATGTCGTAGTGGCTATTTACAGCCAGGGGAATATATTTGGCTGCTCTTTCTGCTGCCCTCTCTGGTTTCCTTTGACTCCAGGGAGTCTGTCCCCACTGTGTAGTCAAAGCAGAGTCAGTGTGGTTCACGAGCAGCCAAACTGCTTGGGATTCATTTCAGTCTTCCCACTTTCTAGGATTACCCAGACGCTTGTGATGAGTTTTAACCCATATCATTGTGGGGAGCTCTTCTGTTGGACAAACCTGACCATGGTGCTGCAGCCTGACCATGATGGCAGGAGGGAGAAGCCCAGAAACTGCCTGAAACACCAGTGCCCTCCAGGGACAGCCCAGCCAGGGGGGAGCTGGACAAACTGCATTATCTTCCCAAGCAATGGGCTGTATGTGCAAGAAATAGTTTGCTTTTGTAGCACTGGATTTGGAGTTTTGCTCTTCCTGCGTGTGCTGCTCCCTTTTCATATTAGAGGAGTGAGTGCAAAGGGCTCTGCTTCCAGAGCTGAGGGCAAGGAGATCTAAGCTGATGTTCCATTCCTGGGGGACACAACCATCCCCTGGGAACACTTCAGCCCCGTGGTGGGAAGTCTGACTGTGCCTGGGGACAGGTGGTGTCAGCCGTAATCTTTATGGCAGCATTTTCAGTGATGTCTTCCTTAAAACCCATCTAGGATGTAAGCTTTTCAAGGCACAGCTTAGATACTCTAAAGGCTTCATGATGCAGGGCTATTTCAGTACATTTTCATGTCAGGAAACCCCGAAAATATCCTGTCTTTTTTAAAAACCTCTTTCTTACGTAAGTCCCTCTAAAAAATTATACTTCAACCTTTCAATAACATCAACCAAAACTAATAGGACATGAGTGCATCAGTTCATCTGCTGTTGTGATAGGTAATTTTATATATTGGCTTGCTAAATAATAAAGTAAAATAAATTAGTTCCTATCAAACGTTTTCTGAATGCATTTCAGCCAGAGTTTATTGTTATTTATTCATCTGTTGGGTTGCATTTGTAAAAGCCAAAGCTGTTTCGAGAGCATATGTGACTGGAATAGTCTAAATGGAGAAGCCGTGAGTTGGGAACGAAGCCAGCAAGTCATTAATTAAGGAGCTGTACAGTTTGCAGTCAGACCTGTGCATCAAGAAAACTGCCTAAAACCAGTGGCTGAATTCCTCCAGCTGCAGGGGTGACCCCAGTGGTGTGTCCCCACCGGTGTGTCCCCCCTGGGGTGTCCCCACTGAGGGGACTGTCCCCACTGAGTCCCCACTGGTGTGTCCCCATTGGGGTGTCCTCATTGGTGTCCCCATTGATGTGTCTCCCCTGGGATGTCCCCACTAGTGTGTCCCCATTGGTGTGTCCCCCCTGGGGCGTCCCCACTGATGTGTCCCCATCGATGTGTCCCCATTGGTGTGTCCCCATTGGTGTGTCCCCCCTGGGGCGTCCCCACTGATGTGTCCCCATCGATGTGTCCCCATTGGTGTGTCCCCACTGGTGTGTCCCCACTGGTGTGCCCCCACTGGGTTCTCCCCACTGGTGTGTCCCCATTGATGTGTCCCCATTGGTGTGTCCCCACTAGTGTGTCCCCATTGGGGTGTCCCCTCTGGGGTGTCCCCACTGGGTTGTCCCCAGGTGGGCAGCACTTGGAGCACAGGACTGGCCGCTGTAGGGCCATGGGCAGTGACCACAGCAGGGGATGGGCAGCTCTTGGTGCATGAGGTGGAGGAGCAGAGCACGGTGTGAATGCAGGGCTGCTGCCCCATATGAGTCTCATGTCAGGGGCTGCCCACGGGATTGGATCTCGTGTGGTCCCAGCATCTCCCATCCCATCCCACAGGGCTGTGCAGGGTTCAGAGAGAGCTACACTGCAAAGTGTCAGCTTTCTGCCTCTCCCTTGACATGGCTTTACCCTCCCCTAAGGTACAGAATGTTCTTTGCATCCTCCCCACACTGCCAATCTGCTCTTCTGCCCACATCTGATGGTCCCCACTGCAGAAAGAGCTGAGAGGGAGAAGGGGAAGCAAATGGCCCAGCAGCTGTACTTTAAAACTGAAACTGCTTCAGATCCTCCAGGTCTTATTGCACGATGTTGCTTTTCTGGCCCCTCTCAAAAAGCCTCGTGCAATGCAGTCAGGAGAAGAGCCTGGCTAGCACAACTGGCTTGTGCTGTCACTACACGTGTCATCCTTCTAACTGCACTGTCAAAGCGTGACCCATACCCTTCCAATGGAAATGGAATTTTGTATTTTAATTATTCTTTATCTTGTATTTTGAAATATGTACACTTACTTAGCCAATTTGCATTTGAAAATGATGGAGTGGAACTTCACCAGAGAACAAATGAAAAGCATTTTCTTCTTTTACGTACCCTGGAACAGTGGGTGTGGATACAGAATCTGGTCCTCTGTGAGGTCTTTGCTTCTTGCCCAACTTCCAGCTGGAATGACTGAGAGACAATGTGATCTACTGACCTTCCTCAAGGTCTATAGTGATGGCACCCAAAACAGAACAAAGCACCCTAGCTGGATGCCTTTCCTGCTAATCCCTGAATCAATACATTTCCAAGATCATTATTGGGCTTTCATGCACTGCCAAAAGATTGTTCCAGCAGTTCTCTCATTCCCTGTGTTGTGTATCCTTCGGAATGTTCTACTTTATAAATCATTTTAACTTTCATTGTACATCTCGCTCCCCTTGTGTAACAATCAGAAACGTGGGAAGCCATTTCTTTGTATCTTCTCAAACAGGCACTGGAAACATCAAAGATAAAGAAAGATGGAAGAAGACATTGCAGATCAAGTTCTTTTGAGTCCTTGAAGTAAAGGCGGCGTGTTTGGGGGATGCTACCACGGCCTCATCTCCCACTGCATTCCCAGGAGGAAGAGCCAGGCTTCTTCGGTTGCCTAACTGAAAGGCACATGAACGACAACTTCCCACGGCTGAGATATTTATTTCGCGTTAAAAAAAGCCAAAGACACGCTAAAACTCCAGCATCTCACAGGCAAGGAGCACGTTGCAAATCCTCCAGTGCCAGCTCTGAACCTGCACCCTTACGGGTGGTGACTCTTGGCCAAAGGCCCGTGGGAGGTACAACCCCATCGTCTCCTGGGACATCGTGGAAAACCAACTGGCCGCTATTGTGAGCGAGAACAAAGTCCCGGAGAGCAGCAGGCACCTTTGTCTTCTAATTAACACCGATGGCTAAAGCTCTTTAGAGAAGGGACTTTGTCCCAGTGTGCGTTTGCGCAGAGGGAGCTGATCCGATGAGGGCAGCTGAATGCTGCGGGATAAATAATGAACTGCACAATAAACACCATGGGACTGGTTCAGCTGGGGGAGAAAAATAAACACAGCAAACAAAGGCATTCAGCTTGTTAGTGAGAAATCCCCTATCAAGGCCCAGCAGAGATTCTTACAAACTTCCTCAAACAGTCCAGCTCATAAATTGTATTCCATAAGTATAAAAAAGTACTTTGCACACCAAACTTTGTAATGTTGAGCAACCACCCAAAGGGCAGAATGAGCATAAATTTCCTTTTCTATGCATATTCAGTGTCTAATGTAAGTCTGACCTTTTGAAGAACTGGCTTTGCATAATCTTTCCATGCAGCAGCAAAGAATTACTGCTTGATCTCTCCCCAGCAAGAAAAAATTAGCAAAATATTTATTTCGACAATGGCTGTATATTAGCCAGCCAGGGAAGCTTGTGATGTGCAGGGAAAACATTTGTGTTGTAAACCATGATAAGGGCTGCAAATGCTGCCAGTGCTGCAGAGCTCTGGGCTCAGAGCCACTCTCCTGACGTTGTTATTGATCTAATCTAGTGAGATGATCACAGGAGATACTCCTTACGTTATTTAACTTGGATCCAGGCTTGGATGAGGATTCTTTTCTTTGCTTTCTTCTTTATTTCTGCTGTTATTAATATAACGTATCATCAGTGAATTGCACAGGTAAGTGGTCCTTGTCTCTCATGACACATTGTTAATCAAGAGTGATGAAGATGCTCACACACTTGAGCTATGTGACCAACCCCAGGCTCTGACTTGTCTGCAGGGATGAGCCACAGCAGCACAAGGATGGCAAGGACACGCAGGAGCATTTTGTGGGGCAGGCAGGGTCTCCCAAATCCTGCAGAGCTCTGGGCTGAACAGGAGTCAGCAGCCCTACTTCATGCACACACACACATTGAAGCCGGAGTCAGGGAGGATCTGAGACACATCAGCTCTCCAAGAACTTGATATCTGACAGGAGGGGAAAAAAAAACCCCACCCAGACAAAAAAAGCTCTGCCATTCTGACGCCCTGCTTTGCACAGAGATGCGATACTGGCCATCCGTCTGTCTGCACGTGGGTGCTGACCAGTCCTGAACTGGTGAGCCTCTGCCTGCTGAACCCATCATTGGGGTCTGGCATTCCTGCCCCTTCCACCCTCCAGTCCAATTTACTCAGTTTAGGCACTCGCAAGCAAGATTTTGGCATTAGTTGCAACAATAACTGTAGATTTAGGGGATAAACAAACCAACCCCTAACAGCTACTGGGTTTTGTTTATTTTTCCAAGCAAACATTTCTCCCTGGAACTCATCCTGGAAGCAAGAAAATCCATGAGACTTCCAGAAGCAAAGGGTGGAGTTGGACTCTGAGGAGGTCCCTTCTGGCCTTGTTACCGGGTTAGTGGGCAGCTTGTGACCCTGGTCCATGGAAAGGGCAGCCTTTGTGTTTGTGTGTACTCCCAGGTAAAAGCAGAAATTTAGGAAGAGTAAAACACACAACTGAGTTGTCACAGTTTCACAACTTACCACATCTTGTACGTTGGCTCTTTGGAGGAGTTTAATGTCTTTGGGTGGTGCAGCACTTTTTCTGTGGAAGGTCCCAACACGTACCTGGGCTGCCACGAGACCTCCCCTGCACACACACATACATCCAAAAATGTCAAACTCATCTCCTGAGTTGTCAGAAAGAGTTATCATCACAGCCTGAGCTCCAGAGCTTGAGAATGGTAATGCTGAACCATCCAAACAGGAGATGTCATCCTGTCACCATGAATGACAGATGATTATGGCTCTTTCTAGATGCCTGTAATTAATGCAACTTTTTAACTTGGACATGAACATCCAGGAACACGGTAAATGGGGAAATCCTTCAGAAGCTCTGGCTTTCTTTTCCTCTCCCTGCTTATTTACCCGACAGGTCTTTCAGTAAATTAAAGGAATAGCTGCTGTTGCCTATAAAACATCCTAGAAGGGAAGATGAAATTCAGAGCTCCAGATAAACGCAGGGATAAGTATCAGAGGTAGGCTGAAGGCAGGGGTCAGGCACACACCGTCCTTCCCTGCCAGTGTTCACAGAGGAGCCACGCAGCAAACGGTGCCTCCCAGTCAGGCTGTTATCTGGAAAATCAGCCTTGACTGCTACCAATCTCTCCCTTTGCCCTGTGACTCCTCATATCCTTTGCCATCGCTGCCTTTTATCACCTTTTTGCATCTATTTGTTACCATTTTTGCTCCCAACCTGTGGCAGGAGGTTCTGTAAGGGCAATGCAATTTAATGCACGGTGGATGTGCGATGTCGGCGCCGGGCTCGGGCACACGGAGAGTGTGGTGGAGAATAATAAATAACTCCCTGCTGCACACCCTGTACTGCTGGTTAACTACGTGATGCTGAACATC
Source organism: Grallaria varia (assembly GCA_013396735.1). Classification (NCBI taxonomy): domain Eukaryota; kingdom Metazoa; phylum Chordata; class Aves; order Passeriformes; family Formicariidae; genus Grallaria; species Grallaria varia. The sequence continues at coordinate 481,622 of VWZG01006017.1, read as the reverse complement.
AACCAAAGGAGGATTAGATTTTCCTGGTAATAGCTAAACAGCAAAATGAACAAGGTATCTAAGCTCTTCAAATAAAATCATGTATTTTTAATCTGTGGAAATTCAAATAAAGACTCAGCCAGAGAACCAGAAAAAAAAAAAAAAAGGCAAAACAAAGATTATTGAAAGCTTATATTTAAACAGTTTCAGCCCAAATATTTACTCATCACATGCACACACAAAATGCTGGTATGTTTTGCGATATGCTGGGCCCTTTAATTGCATAGGAAGCCAGGTTTGGGGATTCAGGAGAAAATAAACATGCCTCTTGCAGAATCCACTGTAAAGACTTTACATTTACTCACATTCCCATGTTTCTTTAACTTACCTTCCCCCTGACATGGGGGTTGTTTTGGGTAATAATCTTTTCATATAGGCCAAGCGTACAAGAAACTATTTGCAATTCATTTAAAATATGGATTTTGGAGTCTACTGTAAATCCCCTTTGCTAAGATAAAAAAAAAGCAGAGAGAAGAAATAACATGCCATTTAATCTTTAGGCTCATCAACTCCTGGAAGATTATTTTGACAGTTAATTTGATGTATTTAACTGAACTTCCAGTCTACCCTGCTTGAAGAAAGCCATCATTTATGACTTACTGTTGTGTAGGAGCATCCCAGACAGCTGCACTGTCTTTTGAAGAAATATTTACACGGGGAAAGGGCATATATTAATGTTTCCTTGCTGTTCAAGCTCCGTTCTAAAATCCTCAGTGCATCCTGTGTGCCTGTTCGCTGGCTCGTATCAGCTGCTTCTGCCCCAGGGAGTTGGGTAGGGCAGGATTGCTGGTGGATGGGGAGTGGGCAAATCAAAATGTATATCCTAAAAACCCCAAGAGGCTGATGTGCCCATGGGCACTGCCCCAGCCACTGGCACAGGGACATTCCCAGCCGTGGGATGTTGGTGCTGCAAACCAAGAGAGGCACAGCCAGCCTGGGCCACTTCCCCCCTTCTCTTCTGCAATGCAAGTGTCAAGGGATGCTCTGCAGGGACCGGAGAGGTTCCCCACCCCGAGGGGGTTTAACCACCTCTGTCCTTTCAGAAACAGCTGGAGGCTGTGGCCACACAACTTCTGCTTTTGCAGAACGTATTGCTGAGGGTTTGGGGACCAGGAAGGCAGCAAACCCCAAGCCCTGACAGCCTTGTCTGGAGGAGGGATGGCTCTGAGCTCGGTGCAAGGAGAGAGAGAGGACAGAGCTGTCAGGCTGGGGACATGTCCTGGTCACCACATATGCAGCCAGCACTGCCCTCCTTCCCTGGGGGCTGTCCTAAGGTGAAGCTCTTTGTGGTGTGAGACAGCAGGACTCTCCTGGAGCTGCTGTGGCTCTCGGTCACCAGGTACTCCTGCAGTAGCTCCCTGCAAGTCAGCAAACAAGGCAGGCTTTTGTGTTACAAATAACAAGAAGTAGGTCAGATCCCACAAACGCAAACAGACAGGGAGGAAGGCGCTTGCGGTTCTTTACACTCATCTTTGGGAGCAGCTCTGTAACAAGCACCAAAAACCCTCAAAGGAACTGAAAGGCCAGACAAGTGACGAGGTGGGCGAAGATCCTTCTGGGGTGTCACCATATCAAGAGCTCCTTTGTTAACAGGAAAAGAAGGGTAGTTGTAAAGGAGCCTTAGAGGAACAGAGGGACCGATATGCATACTGGATCCAACCCACAGGGAAGCCTGCTGTCTCCCAGGGGCCAGGAAGGGACTTTACTGGAACACTCTCCCATTAATAAGGCCCTCTGATAACTATCTCCTGTTGGTATATCAAACTGGCAGTGATGGAGTTTCCTGACTGTGACTGCACCAAGGCATGGTTAGCTGGCACCGGGCATCGCCTGTGACTGCCACACTTGCACACTCAGGCTGCCCCAGAGCAGGCTGCCCACTGCCACACTCATTTGAAACTCTAAAGATAAACCACATCAAACTGCAGCCCCTTCCCTTGGTTTAACAGGGCTCTCTGCTCATGGGTGATGCTCTGCAGAGCACGCCAGTGAATGGCACTCAAAGAAGCACAAGCATTTCTGGGTATATAGAAACAAGCCAGGCTCAATTTGTGGCTCATTGGCATTTTTAAAAATCCAGCTGATGAAGCCTTGTTATCCCTCTGTCACCTCGGTCTTGAAGCCTGAGCAGAGCAGGAGGTTGCCCAGGGGATTTAACACCTTTTGGATTGTGCCTGGCACTGCTGTGGGAAAAGGAGAGGGTGGCACCAGCCCAGACCTGTGACTTCATGGAGAGCCAGAGAGCAGGGTGGGCTCAGGGCAGTTGCCAGCAGACCAGGGTCATTCTCATGAGGCCCATCCAAATGTTCTATCCCCCAACTGCATTTTTGGGTATTTTTGGTGAGCAAGTTTTTGACCATGTGTGTTCTTATCCTTCCCTTTCCAAATGCACGATTTAGAGGAAATTATTTTCCCAGGAACTATTAAGACTGCAGCACCATTTAATTAAGCTGTTGTTTTAAGCGTGCTCTGATGTTTTACCAGCCTGTTGAAGACCTAGGAGACAATAAATACTTGTCTGCAACCTCTTTCTGTGTTCCGAGAGCACGTTTTAATTACCACCCTCCATCCCATTTGCAACCAGACATTTCACAAGCTCTCTGCTCTGGTGCAGAGGAATGATGGTACTTTTTGCCCTCCAGAAGACGCCAGACACTCACCTGGGAAGAAGATGAACAAAGAAGGCTCCTGGAGAGAAATAATTGAGGGCACCAAACAATTTACAAGACAGCATCCCACAGCTTGTCTGTTCACAACATAATAAACCCGTAAATGGGCCAGAACTTCAGATAGGAGGAACTGGCTTAGTTGTATTGAGCAAGGATAATAAAGAGGAGCCAAGTAACTGTGTGTTAATCACGTCCCCAAGATTCTTCTGTCTCAAAAATCTTGGGGTCAAATGGTTTTGTTGCCTGACTTTGACCTCCTGGCCCCAAATCACAGCAAAGCTTGAAGTGCAATCAGCTGCAATTTGCAGAAACTGCAGCAAAGGTGGAGACTCCTTGGAGTGTAATTTTCTTGTCTACTTTTTTCCTTCAAACTCTGTAGCATCAAAACATCTACAGAGCTGGCTGTAGGTACAGTGGTACGAGAACCAGCTGCACAGCAGCTTCTCACCTGGCTGCAGGTTTCCTCAGCATGGACATCCCTGTTCCCCAAGCCTGGTTGCCCATGAGCAGTTGCAGCAAGAGAAGTCAAAATTCGTGAAAAGTGGCAAGGCAGCTGCCCCCAGAGCATGATTGGGGATGCTACATCAGTGATGTTTGGGTCACCCTGACCGGCAAAAACCCCTCTGAGTTGTGCTCCCAGACCACAGACACTTCCCATCTTCTCAGGACCACAGAGCGAGCCTCCAAGGGAGCCCCGTGAGTGCCAAGTAAGTGAACACTGGAAGAGTTGAGAACACAAGCTCCTCTCATTTCCTCCCTTAATTTCTGACTTTACCTATTTATGGGTGCCATGGCAGGCACCCAGAAACCCTCACCATGAGATTTTCAAGGGCTGGGACACAGACAAACCCTTTGGCTTTCCTGGGCTTACAGCAGGGATTTTCACAGGGGGGAGGCAGAGGCAGGGCAGAGGTGGGTTTAACCCTCAACACTTGCCTCTGGTTTGCACCTGATCACTTTAACCTTCACTCTGCACATCCTTGGGAAGGACCAAACTGATTATTCAGAAGCAGTAAAGGGTAGAAAAAAAAAAATCTCATCATAAATATTCACAGGATCACATGCAATACAGAAAATCCTGTCTAAATGAAGGAAAATAAATTAGGAGAAGATACTGGCCTGCTGATTAAAACTTATCCCACCCTCCCCACGATAGGCTGGCATTTGTCTGCTCTTCAGGCACTGCAGTCACACAGACAGCCCCTCCGGCTGGCGGTGACATTAAAGGATGAAACCCCCTTGATTTTAGGAGGAGCAGGTACGGTGGGACTGACACTCCCTGATGTTTAGTTCTGCACAGGGCAGAAGTCATTTGCTGTGCAGCAACACCCAGCACCTCCTGCTCCCTCCAGTGCTCCTGGGGACAAGCTCTGGTGCCACCTCCCCAAGGGGGGATGGAGCTGCAGCAGCACAGAGCACCTCACCCCATTACAAACAGAGACAGAGTCATGATCCAGTTCCTTTTGCCTTTTTTAAGCTTCCTCAATGCGCTGCTGAGCCCTGCCCGGGAAGGGTGCCGAGCCCAAAGCCTGTCCAGCCCAAAGCCTGCCCGTACCAGGGCAGAGGATCAGGGCAAGGGAAACCCTGCAGGAATGGGCAGTGCCATGGGCACCAGCTCAGGATTGCCTTGCTGATACCAGAACCCCAGAGAGCAACACCATTCAGGTAGTGGATTTGCTTCTGAAACTCATACCTGAGAAATATTTTCAAATATTAATGATTGCTGGGCTTTAAAAAGCTGATTCCCCTTGAAATCACCCTTTGGTGCACACCTATACCTTTTTCATTATTGTAATTAAAATCAAACTTGTTGGCAGTTGTATCACTAGACCCAAATTTGATTCAAAGAAAGCAAAATGATGAAATACGAGGAAAAGGAGCTTCCCTTGCACTCCCAACCAAGCCCTGATTAATTTTTCATTTACAATTATTTTCCACGCAGCACTCGAGAGTTCAGGTAGTAACATTAAAAATTCCCTGTGCCCTCCGCTTTCCCTAATTAAAATTGACACCCCTCATTTTGAACCACAAACATAATTACCCAGTCCTCCTCGCCCGACTTGATAGCTGAGGTTGTTTGTTGATAATTTATGAGCGTTGGAGAAGATGAATAACAGAGCCGAGGCTCCGAGAAACCTCCCAGCTCCTGCCTTTGAAGTCACAAACACGGCAGCGGCAGGTGAAGCTGCTCGGAGGGTGCCTGGGGTCCCTTCTCAGGCCAGGCTGTGCCTCTCACCTGGCACAGTGATGCCCATGGCACGTGGGGTCCCTTCCCAGGCTGGGCTGTGCCTCTCACTTGTCATGGTGATGCCCACGGCACTCATGGGGTCCCTTTCCAGGCTGGGCTGTGCCTCCCACCTGGCACAATGATGCCCACAGTGGCTGGGGTCCCTTCTCAGGCCAGGCTGTGCCTCTCACCTGGCACAGTGATGCCCATGGCACGTGGGGTCCCTTCCCAGGCTGGGCTGTGCCTCTCACTTGTCATGGTGATGCCCATGGCACTCATGGGGTCCCTTTCCAGGCTGGGCTGTGCCTCCCACCTGGCACAATGATGCCCACGGTTTGTGGGGTCCCTTCTCAGGCCAGGCTGTGCCTCCCACCTGGCATGGTGATGCCCATGGCACTCATGGGGTCCCTTTCCAGGCTGGGCTGTGCCTCTCACTTGTCATGGTGATGCCCACGGCACTCATGGGGTCCCTTTCCAGGCTGGGCTGTGCCTCTCACTTGGCATGGTGATGCCCACAGCATGTGGGGTCCCTTCCCAGGCTGGGCTGTGCCTCCCACCTAGCACAGTGATGCCCATGGCACCCATTGGGTCCCTTCCCAGGCTGGGCTGTGCCTCCCACCTGGCACGGTGATGCCCACGGCACTCGTGGTCCCACTGCAGGTGTCAGGAGAGATCCCTCGGAGTGGCCCTTCTGGACCATCAGAGCAGGTCCTCAACTCTGGCTGCTTTGGGGCAGGAAAGCTGCCCTGGGGTCAGCTCGGGGCACCCCAAAAGGAGAAGGCATCTCTGGCGTGGGCACTTCAGTGTTTCCTTGTCCCTGTTTGAGAAGCTCCTGCCATGACCCTAAGCCAGAGGTCCAGCTGAGCCTGGCTTGCCTCAGTGGCATCACACCACACATGCCAAGTGACTCCTCCCACAGAGAGTCTGAAAAGCAGTTTCCCCATGCTAGAACGTAATAAAAAACCCCCACTCTCCCCAAAAAATCTTACCTGCACAAAATCCTGGCCACAATGAATGCTTCGGTTTGGGCTCCTGTAAAACCAAGCCCATGCAGCCCATTCATCCCTTATAATCTGGGTTTTTGGGAAAGCTTCTCCCAGCCCTGCTCTCCGGGAAAAGGATAGAATCTCATTTTTAGGATGCTACTTAGAGCAGAACAGCAAAGCTTTTTCTCCAAGAAAAGCCTCTGTCCTTTCCCGTGTTCAAAGGTGATGAGAACGTGGGGCTGTTCAGTCCATCAGCTTTTGGACAACCCAACCTACTGCAACTGCCAGGAACGTGGGGATTGGGGGCAAAAAAGAGAAAAATGGAGACGAGGCAGAAGCGCAGAGCAAGGATTATTAGAAAGGCATGTATAAATGAAACGGCACGCTGAGAGCTAGGCAGCACCACGGAGCAATGCAACATGCAAACAGGCAGAGCAAAGCATTAATATTCCCTTTGTAGCCCAAGCTTTCTACACGTTCACAGCAACACCAATTCAAGTGCACTCTGTTCTCCCCTGGACTTTCCCCCAACCAAAGCATGTTGTAGATCTACATCTTCTAAAGAAGCTGGAACTACCTGTAAAAAGGGCAAATGAATCCAACATGAATAATTTGGATCCTTCTGCTGTTTATAAGAAATGTAAAATATTTCAGAGAATGTGTGTATCTGCTCGTTGCTCCTCTCTGAGCCATGGGCAGCCCAGGGTGCCACTGCTGGAACAGGAGTGTTGCCTCCTCAGTGGTCATTGTACCCTCCTTGCTAATTTGGAGGAGCTAATAAATGAAAATCTGCCGGGGGAATTAAGACTCCCCTCCCCAGAGCTGACCCAAGACGATCATAATGATACTTGTTTGGCTTCAGCACACAGCAAAGTGCCATCATTTTAATCTAAGCTCTGTCCACTCAAGGGTCTCCTGGGTCCAATATCCATCAATCCACTATTCCCACTGCAACAGAGGAGTTCATCCCCCACAGAGAAAATAATTCCATGATTATTATTATTTTAGTTCATTTACAATCCCCCCCAAAAAAGCAAATGTGCTGAAAGAAAAAGGCAGAAAAGAGAAGTTGCAAAACTTTAAGGAATCAAACACAACTCTCCTCTCTGTTTGAAGTTATATTGCTCTGCTCTCAGTTTAGGGATGAATGAGATTTAGGGTTAGGGGTTTTCCCCCAAGATTTGTGGGTTTCATAATAAAAGTGAAAAAAAAGTCAAAACAGCTCATTTTGAAATAGTGAAATAATGTTTTAACCTTCAGAATAAGTTTTTCTTTCAGCAGTGCTATGAGGCAGCAGCATGGTAAGGCCAAGAAGAATTGCTGGAATATTTGGATATTGGTAAATCTACTGGAAAATTTCAGCTTAAAAATGCAACCTATTTCTGCTTCCAGCCACTATAGGGTCTTTCATCTGACTGCAGGTTTTTCCTAACATTTGTGTCTCTCTTCCCCTGTTTTCCCTCAGCTTCCTGATATTTCATCAATAACCAACAGGAAAAAATGACAAACTGCCAGAGAGCAATTAATATCCATCCATTCCCTTTTGCATCAGGAAAACGCTCCATTTACAAAGCAGCCCTGCATGCTGAAGCCAAGGCACACACCACAATTGTGCCCATTTGTCACCAACCCAACGCCTGCTCAGGGAGGGAGCAGGGACAGTGACGGTCCCCGAGGGCTAATCCTGAACCAGCACAGGAGTCTCAGCCCTGGGAGAAGCCCATGGAAAGACATCAGTGAGATCAGGGGAGCTCAGACCTGCAAGGGTCAGGGTATAGCTCAACACCCGACTCCTCCGTGCCATCGATCCTGCGCAGGAGAAACTGCCGAGATCTCTATCAGAGCTGCAGAGGAGAGATTTTCCTTCCCACGCGAAAACTAGGACAGGTAGAAGGTCACAGCAGAAGCTTTGCCTTTCCCACCACAGCAGGAGAGGTGCAAAGGGAGTTACAGAGGTTTATGAGGCTGCCATGGACAGGTCCTGGGAGATTTTTGGGAAACAGGGATTTTCTTCATGGTCACGTGCCTGTGTTGAATTAAAAAAGCACACAAGCCCTTGTGTGCACGGGTGTTGCCACCAGCTCTGGTCACAGGTTTGCCAGCAGCACAAAAACCAGCTTTAGGCTGCATCTCATTAAAAACAAATGAAAACAAATGAAATGGGCACAGTCACCACTCAGCCCTCCTTAGGGCTGGGGATGAGAAAGGGGAAACAAATCTGGGGCACATCCATCTCCCGATATGTCCCTTTTCCAGCTGGAATTTTTTGGTGCTGCTCCCTGGATAAACCTGTTTGAGCAACCTGCTACCTCGAGGGCATGTTGGGCAACCTCCTCGTGACTCATGGTCCATAGGGGTGCTCCAAAAGCACCATTCCCCGTGTCCCAGTGAAACACTTCAGTGACACGTCACATTTCTTTCCCCACCACCCAGAAGCTCTCCCATCCTTCTCCTGAGCTGGGACGGCCAAAGCAGGGTCTCCCAGACATGGACCACGTCAGGTTGTTTGCCACAGAGCTCTTTTAACCCAGCTCAGTCTCATGGCTGATTGGCAAGGGCAGATCCATCTCTTTACTTCTCGCAGTCCTATTTCTGTCCCTCCTGGAGAAAGGAACCCTGCTCAGACCTCAGCTTGGGAAACCACCAGACCTTGCCCAAAGCAGAGCAACTCAACGCTCAGAAGCTCATTTACAGCCCCAAGTGCATTGAATTGGCATCTCCCAAGGGTGGCAGTCTCAGCAAAAGCCTCCCACGTCACCCCTTGCCCTCCCCGGTGTCCCCTCAAGGTTTGTGTTGAGGGAGGAAAGTCCCACAGCTCGTTGGTGCTCGCGCCGCACCGAGGGACAAGCGAAACAAGGCAACTCCTCGGGCTGTTTGGAGAGCCAACAACTCTTGCAAAGAGCTGGCACCAAGCTTGTGTGAAAGGGGGGAAGCCTCAAAGCCCCCTGTCCTGTCCCTCAGAACCCCACAGCACAGTCAGCCCTACCCAAGCCCACTCACCAGCACGCACCAAACCGGGAATTTTACGAGTCAGGAAAAAATGAAAGTTGCTAAGACTGTTATAATCCCAAACACCCAGGACTCCTGGGGGTGCTTTTCACCGACAGGGTAAGTCACGTCCCCACTCTGCCCGGGGCAGGACATCCAGTGTGTCCCTTTGCTGGGGGACAGGCTGTGGCCAGCCCAGTGCCCGGAGCTGAGGGTGGCAGAGTGGAGATTAGAGCAATTTGGACCTGCCACTTTGATGTGCAGTGTTCTGCTTTGTGGTCTGGGACCCCCTTCAGTAAATAAAATCAGAGATGATTTCCTTTACCCGGTGGGATTTCTTGGGCTACAATTAGCATCAGAGAAGATTTTAAAATGCAGGAGTGTAAATTTATAGACACAGCTGTCAGCAAGGCTAAAAAGCCCTCAGCCCTTAAATTACCAGCATCCTTGGCTGTTCAGTGCTGATACGAAACCACGGCAGACACTGTGCTGGCAGTGCCATTCCCCAGGTCCTCATAAAAACCAAACCGGGATAATATGGGTAATACAAATAAAGCTGAACATAATGCAGTCTTCACAGTTAAAATTTCTTTTAAGGTCCACACCAGTTAGGCTTTCTATATAATTAAATCTATAGATTGCCTTCAAATGCTTACCTTGCAATTCCTCGAGCCCTGATGAAAAGTATGCTGTTCACAGCGACAAGATTTATTGCATCTAGCACTCTTATATTATAGCTGCTCTGCTAACCACAATAAACAAGATATGAATGTTATAGTTTCAGATTTTTTGTTAGGATTTTTTCTTTCCTTTCCTGTTAACATGACCTTTGGGGGGTTGACACTGCCTCCGCCTAGCTAACTATCCAAATTCCACCTTGATGGCCCTAAGGACAGTTCTTTTGTTTTTTTTGTTTGGGGAGTGGTTTTTCCCTTCACTTCACTTCTTCGGCGGAGGGGGAAAAAGACGGAACCCGTGGACGGAGGCTGCTCTTTCTGCTGCGAGTTTTCTTGTTTTTTTCCTGCTCCTAGCCCGTTTGGGCCCGGGGCTCCACTGGGATATACAATCTAATCTTCACTGCTTTGGACTTACTGCCGTTTTTTTCGCCCTGAGACACCAAGGCAACAGCGAGAGAGATCCCGGACTCCTCTGCCCACCACCTTCCCGCCCCGGGGTCAGCCCAGCGCCGGCCGGCTGGAAGACAAAGGACCACGCGGTCTGCTACTAGCTGCCTGCACGAGAGGTGCAAACCCCCCACCCCGTATTTCCACAGACTTATGGTTCAGGTTTTTTTTTTTGGTTATATAGCTGTTATCTGTTCTGTTCTGGTGGTTCACATAGACATATATGCATATATAACTATATTTAGTGGTTAAGAACTGTTATCTCTCCTTCTACATTTTCCCTTCAAAATTAAAATTTTGTTCTAAATTTAAAAGAGGCGTGATCTTTTCTTGAGAAAGGTATTCGAAATTGTTTTGGTTTTGCCCTAAACTAAGACAATGAAAAGCAATCATACAGATAATGCCATGGAGGAACAAGCACCAGCTTTGTTTTTAACCCTTTCACCTGCCTTTGTGCTGGAAACTCCAGCCAACCTCCCTGCAGAACCATCCAGCCCTGGAGGATTAAAGACCCTTTTTCTACAGTAATAGACTCAAGGCTTGGGTTTATTTTCTCCCATTTCCAAAGCACCAGTATTGTTTGGAGAGCTGAATTTCCCTCTGTCACTATCAAAGGTCACAGTCCTTGTCCAGAGGAAAAAAAAAAAATCACTAAGTAGAGCCAAGCCAGCTGCTGTGAAGGGGGGCTGGGAAGGAGTGCCAGGGCAGGACCGTGGCTGTGCCTGGGCTACTGAAGCTTTTCAGTGCATCAACCCACACTTAAACTCATTGTTTCTGAGTTTAAAGCCCATTCCCAAAGACTGGAGGCAGGTCGCAAGCAGGGCTGGGACATCCCATCACTGTCCAGCAAGCTGTTGACAGCTCAGGACACAGTAATTTCATTAATGAAGTTTTGCATCACAGGAGCCTGGATTTGACCCTGGAGACCTCTAAACATTATTTAAAGGGGCAATTTCCATATGAAGGTCAAGTGGAGATGTATAAGCTTAATCAAGACAGAGCTCAAATGTAATAGTCCTTCAATAACCACAAGCCTGAGAGTATTTTCTCAAATCCTGTTTCCCACCTTTAAATCTTGATCAGACCCAGAAATAAACACTCCAGAGGCCAGAGCAGCAACCAAAGGCAAGAATAGCACTGATAAAATTCTATTTTTTGCCATTCCCATTCATGCTGTGTAAACAATGAATCCGTATTGCTTGCACCTAATCAAATAAATAAAGCCCCGCTAAATATTAACACCCAGGAGAACAGGGAAGAAAACAGTCATTTGTTTTCTGCCTTACACACGGAAACCATTGGCCATTTCAACCCAGGGGAACGAGAAATGCTCCACAAGTGGGAATTCACTGCTCTCTAATAGTTTCTGCCCCCAAACCCCATTCACAAACAAGACAGAGACCGCAGAAGTGCTTCGTTGCTCCTTTGTATAGGCACAACTGATTTCTTTTCTTTCTTGCCCATTTTTTCCCCAGTTTTAAGTGTGCCTCTGGCCAGCCAGAAGAGAATTACCCTGGAATAATAAACTCCTTGTAAGAAATGCCAAACTGGGGCAGTGGCAGGAGAGGGGGCAGCAAGGTCTTGGGTTAAAGAACAGACCAAGTTGTTCTACCCAGGGTAGAAAAATTAAAATATGCTGGAAATAAATGTAAAAATAGACTGGGGTCTGCAGTCCAAACAGGGCATATATTTAGTAGTCGTGAATGGGAAAGAGCAGAATATTCCTGGAAATTGCTCAAAAAGCATCCAAGGAAGAGTAAAAAGATTTCCACGCAGAGATTTTTAAGGCAGGTTGCTATGGATGCTGGGAAGGGTGTTAGTCTCTGACCCTCATAACAAAACATGTTTACCAAAAGCCATTTTTTCCAGGAATTGCAAGGACTTTAATTCTGGAAACTTCCAAAAACCAAGTAGTTTGGAACACAGCACCCCAAAACAACGAGAGTTCCTTCATCATCAGTGATGACAAATAACCCTGGGAAGGACCAGGAGAAGCGACCTAACCCTTTCCTCGGACTGTCAGTCGGGGAAAACACTTCTGACAGAACTTATCCAGGCTCTTCCCAAGAGTTCCTGGAGGTGGAGACTCTCCCATCCATATCAAAGAAAACCAGTCACTCCTAATACCCAGTATGTGCCCCACATGCCACAGCTGAGCTCTGCCCCATCCACCAGGTACAGGCAAAACCAACACTCATCTAAGTAGGTAAAATGTTTTGGTTTGTTGTTTTTTTTTTTTCCAGGTTTGGGGGAGCAGGAGACTAATCTCCTGTGAAAATGACACTAATAAGGTCTGCATGGAACACCAGCTGGAGACAGGACCTGTGGGAGAGGGGCAAAGGCATGGCAGGTCTCAGAGCCCTCCAAAACCTGCCAGTGCCCACACTTCTGCCTTTGCAGACATGGTTCCCTCTGACATAGAATGGTTTGGGTTGGAAGGCACCTTAAAGGTCACATAATTCCAAGTCCCCTGACACCAGCAGGGACACCTTCCATTAAGCCACTTAGGCAGGGAGAAAACACAAATTTATTGGCATGAAGCGATCTTCTATGGCAAATATTTACCAGAGTTGCACTAAATACCCCAGCAAGCAGCTGATTTCACACAATAGGCACAGAGGCAAACTAAAGGATTGTTCTTATGTCCCAAGAAATGAAAAATCAGCCGCCACAGGGAGCAGCAGTGAAGCCGATGTTGACAGAGGTGCACATTCCTATTTGACCAAAGTGCTCCCACAAGCATATATCCTGGACATAAAAGCAATGATCACTGTCACCTGGTTTAGGTTTTAGTCTATTCGTAATTTAATAGAAGAATTTCACAGAGGTTTCTGCCTTATTGATTTTGCCTAATGGAACAAGCTCGTTTCCTGGGGCGCTGTGTACTGCGCTCTGCACAACACATCCAAAGGGCACCAGAGGGCCTCTGCTCCTATTCTGGTAGGCTGTCAGCTTTTAATTAATCCAGGAGCTCCGGGGCAAATTCTTAGTGCAATCAAAAAAAAAAATAAAATAAAGGTAAAGACAAAACATCAATTTATGCTCTGAATGCCCCTGTGCATTATGATCGTACTCTTGGAGCATTTAAACTGGAGGCTACAAGGCTGGACTGCTTGTAGCACTTGAGTGCCTGTCAGATTTTTTCCCTGTACGGCCTCTGCCAGATACTTTTTATCCTTTACAACATCAAATGCTTTCAGTAGGAGGCTGTCTTTGATGCTGATTTGCTCTCTGATTCTCCTGGCTTCCTTTATATTTGGAAGTGTAATGAAAGCCCTTGGCCTTAGCCTTTTTAAAAATGTGGTAGCAAAACCTATCCCTGCATTGCTGAAGGGAGCTCAGCAGAGGGTTGTTTTGGTATCTCCTTGTCTGGGACACCGTCACCACTGCACGTTCCCCCATAGAAAGTCTTCATCCTTCTTTGACATAGGGAGAAATAGGGTAGAATGGGGACCCACATACAGGGGAAGGCAAAGAAACAACACCCAAGCAGAGTCTGTGCCATGAAGAGGGTTTTTTGGTTCAAGATTTAGTGTTTGTTTCCTTCACATTTTGGGAGAAGCTCAATGGGACTACAAGGGCCTTACCTGGGCTAAAACTTTAGCCTAAATGGTGACTGATGCACAGTAAGAGAGCCACGCTAAGGCCACTGATTGCCATTAAGAGTTTCTCTGTGGGGGTTCAAGGGTGGTTGGAGCTACTCCTTCAAAGGTTAATTCATGTTATACCTTTTTTCGAATGCTTTTGTATAGACAGAACATCCCACGGCTGCACTTCAGAGACCTTGGCCAGGAAGGAACACAGTCCTCAAGCACCATGGGAGAATGGCCATCAGCAACCAGACCTTTGTCTCCTGGCCATTGCTTTGGGACAGGCTGCACCACTTCATGCCCTCTTTGATGAGACAGCAAGCACCTACACAATTTAGAGAAGCAGATGGACAACTGAGACACCTCGGTCAGAGCAGTCATGATGCCCAACTGGGCTGCCACCTCCCAGTTCAAATACCATGAAACATCACAAATAACAACATGAAACAGCAATGAGCTTGTGGTGTGTCCAAGAAATCCTCCTGCTCCATAAATCCTGCTGTCCATCATCAGCACTGGTAGAATAAACGGTTAAAACAGAGTATTGGGTGCCTGATCTTTAGTTCTTACAATACAAGTGGACGCAGGAAGGGAGGGAGTGTGTAGAAAGGTGCCCTATCCCTTGCAATTTCTTTGCCATCCATCTGCCTTCCCACGTGTTAAATGCTGGAGACGCCACCAGCGTGCAGATAACTGGATATTGGATTGCAGCCAGCCCCGCACAAGTAAAGGCACAGTCAGGCCCAAGATGTTTTCTGGCATCAGTATCAAGGTTCCCTTCTAGCAACTAAGGATGCTTAAAGGGCATCAGAGTAGCTGCCTGAATATCAGAGACACTCCCACCAGTGTTTGATTTCCTCGTGCAGTAACACGTGGTCAGATTCACACAAGGTTTGCAAAGGATCAAATCTGCTCTTTTCAAAGACAGCTGGGAATACCCCTGGAAAAATGTGAAAAACACAGCATGTGTTGGGACCGGTGCCTCTCCCTCATTATTCCATGTAAATACAAGCAATCTGACCCCTCCAAAGAGACTCTGCCTTTCTCAGAAAATGACCATCTGTCAGGCAACAAAGGGCGCTCATTATTTAAATTAAGAATCTATTCCCTGCTGCCATTCTCGCTCACTTCTCATTACTGCAGAGTCTCTCAAACACCCCATTCCCTGAGCTGGGGGAGCTGAGATCACAACTTACCCCCCTTCCATCACCCATAAAGGAAGCCAGAGTTTGTGGGCCAAGAGAGCCCTGGATTTGCCATCCAGGGAAGTCACGTGAGTCAGAAAATACACACAAAGGGCCCCATAAACTGATGGTGTAATAGTGATTTTGAAGCATGTTATTATGAAATTGAAGTTTCCTGGAGGGGTGTGGACGAGTGGTGGGACCACCGAGGGCTGGGACTGGCAGGAGCTGCCCTTGCACACCCTCTGAGCTGCTTCTCCTCATCATTTCCAAATGACCTGCACTGGGAAAAGGAGACAAGGCCACCCAAATATTGCAAGTCATCCTCTCTGATCCCCAGCAATGCCTTCTGTGCAGCTGCAGAAACGTAGAGGTGGAGGAAGTTCAGCAGAGCCTCAATTCCCCCACAACACAATTTCAAAGTATCTGCTGCCGAAGAACAGAGATCTGGGAGAGTTTTTCTTCCGAGTTCTTGCTGTTAATCAAGAGGCTTCCTCCTCTCCCCCCTCCCATCAAGCCAATATCAACAAATCCTCAGGGTGACATGATTTGCTAAATGCCACTTGTCACAGGACTGCGCAGCTCAGGGAGACGTGAGCGAGAAGGCAGAGCAGGGATGAGGCCACGGTGCCAGCACACCTCTGGGGCTCCACAGCTCTGCCCCAGGCTCTCCAGGCCTCCATTCCCACCTGGACAAGAGGCAATGGGGAAAAGCCTCCAGCCTCATGGTCTGGGGCAGGTAAGTAAATGAAAGGTTATAACATACGGAGGTGCTCCTGCAGTGTAAATAAATGAGGCTGCTCTTGGAAATGCCCAAGTCTTGCTTGGCTGGTGGAGCAGCTCCAGCTTGTCCCAGGCTGCCGTTTCCATCCCCAAACACCCAGGGATTCAGTGGGTATGAAAACACCCGACTTCCCTGTGGCTGGAACGACAGCAGGGGAAGCTCGTGCCAACCACAATTAGAGAGCGCTGGGGCTTGGGCTGACAATTCCCATCGTCTGGAGGTACTCGGTGGATTAAGAACTCTCTTTGCTGGAGGCAACTTGCATGGCCAGACACCAGAAATGATTGGTAAGTACTCATATTCCCTGTTGGAAAGAGCCTTGGGAGCACAAACTATTTATTAAACAATAAAACCCATCAAACTGCTTTGAATATTTTATGTGAGGGGAAATGCATTTCTATTAGTTTTAATAAGGCAAGTTTTAAACATCTCTGGAGGAAAAGGAAAGGGCCTGTTCAAAAGAGGTGCAGGTCCTCCACGAGCAGTCCCAGCCTGTGTTTATTATGGGTATTGTCACACTGCAAGATGCAAAAATAAGAATCAAAAATAAGAATCACACTGCAAGATGCACAGCCTGTTGTGTTGAATTGCTTTATACACACACAAAAAAAAAAAGAAAAAAGGGGAGGGTGAGGTTTGGGAATGCTGCAATGACATCAACTCTTCTCTTGATCAAAATCAAGACTGAACAAGTAGAAGTACGTGATCTTTCCAAGTGCTGAATGCCAAGTGACCCCATACCAGGAAATTCTGCAAGCTGTGTCATAGATTGAGCCTGACATCTATCAAGGAGAAGAAAAGAAACATTTAGTGACTGTCTGGGGGTTGGCTGGAACCAGTAATAGGTGACCATGAAGACTGGTCTAACTCCAGCATAGCTGCACTGCTCAGAAGCATGAGAAGAAATCCCATTAAATGTGACTAATCAAAGATTTGGAGGGGAATGGTCAAACAGTGCCTGCTGTTTGCCTCTGGCATGGCTTTTTCATGCTGCTGGATGCTTTTGAAGCTCTGCAACATGGTCATTTGTGTGTTCAGCGTCTGGCCACAAAAGCACCCTCGGCCTGAGCTTGTTCCTGCTGCTGCCAGCTACCTTCTGGGGGGAAAACAAGCAACAAAACCAAAAATCTCCAGTGCAAATTTAGGAGGGCTGAACAGAAATAAATCACAGAGCTCATCTCTGGAGCACTCTTCAAAAGAAATTAGCTGAAAGTAAATCAAAGGCTCTCATCCAAGAACAGCAGTGGAAAAACATCACAGGGACACCAGTTCAAGCAGTGACTCCAAGAGATGGGCAAGTATTGGCAGGAGAATATGGCACTTTGTGCCTTCCCTCCAGAAGGTTTTGTTTCTGCCACAAGATGCTTTGCCCCAGGGCCTGCCTCTAGGAACAGGCTGTTAAGTCCCAACTGCAATCACAAACAAGGCTTGCTTCCTGATGGCCCAGACTGCCCACACCAGCAGCCCCAGGATGAAACCCTGCTGAAAATGTGGATTTTCTATTGCACAAACTGGAGCAAAACCCTGAAAAAAAAA
Organism: Grallaria varia; assembly: GCA_013396735.1. Taxonomy (NCBI): domain Eukaryota; kingdom Metazoa; phylum Chordata; class Aves; order Passeriformes; family Formicariidae; genus Grallaria; species Grallaria varia. The sequence continues at coordinate 464,495 of VWZG01006017.1, read as the reverse complement.
AGGTACCTTCCTTCTGTTTTGGACTGGAAGAACCTCAGCACAGTTATTGTGTCCAACTGGGCACATCACTACAAAGCCAACCACAAGAAGTCCAGAGGAAAACAAAAACTGCCTGAAAATCTCATGGAAAGAGTGACTGAAGCGGGACTATTTAGCTGGAAGAAAAAGAGCAAGGAAGGAACATAATGAGCTTCAAATGGATACAAGTCTCCGTGCTAGGATTGAAGGTGGGACCTGATTTCCATGCTTGCCATGGATCAGTTGGGAAGAAATGAGCTTGAACCAGAGCAAAGAGCATAGAGCTTGGATGTTGGGGAAGAAGGTTTTCCTGCAGCCGAGGCGAGCAGAGCACTGGGTTAGGTTAGAAGGTTAAAGGTGCCCAGCCAGGGGATCCTTAAGCACACATTGAGTGGGTAACTGGTCATCCCTCAGGGCAGGGCTGAGCTCCCAGTGCCCCTTCCCTGGATTCCCACACACAGGGGCAGCAGCTCCAGTAACAGGGTTGGTTGGGTAGCTTGAATTGCTAAAGAGCATTCCATAGAATGGATTGGGTTGGGAGGGACCTTAAAGATCACCTTGTTCCAACTCCCCTGCCATGGGAAGGGACACCTTCCACCAGCCCAGGTTGCTCAAACCTCATCCAGCCTGGTCTTGAACAATTCCAGGGATGGGGCAGCCACAGCTTCTCTGTGCAACCTGTGCCAGGGCCTGCCCACCCTCACAGGGAAGAACTTCCTCCTAATGTCCCATCTAAACCTACTCTTTCAGTTTAAAGCCATCTCCCCTTGGACCTGCATTTCTCCCTGTGGATCTCAGCTTTACCAGGAAACAATGGAAAGCCGAAGAGCAAGGTGGGCAGACGGGTCAGTTGTGACACAGTGGGGACTCAGCAGTGCCCAACCTGCAGCTCAGAGGACCAGAGGACATTGTTCAGGGTCACAGGCCATGCCATGCCCACCGTTTAGTATCAGGGTCACTGTGCCAAGGGGGACAAGAGGGCTTGGACATCTCATGTCACAAAAACCCCTTCCACCCATCTCATGGCCACTGCCTACTGGGCAGAGGTCCTGGTTTCCCAGGGGACCAGAGGAGAATGCCTGACCCAGTCCATACCCCTCAGGCCTCGCAGCTTTCTCCTCCTTCTGCTTTCAGTTCACATTTCCAGCAGCAACACTTTGTGTCCCCCAGCCAGCACAGCGCCTTCCAAATTGGTGGTTAAATGAAAACTCCAAGAAACATTCAAAAATTTCATCAATGCCACTTGGACATATGCCTTCAGGCTGTTTATCTTTAAATGAGATGTCACATGTAATTTAGTGGCTATATTAAGTATTGTTTTTCACTTTTAGCTGCACTGCTGTGGGCAGCCCTGTATCAGGGCACACCTTCATTCTTCATTAGGGGAGATAAATGAAAGTGGCACCATTTTTCTGAATTACAGTCCAAATATCTGACATGTCAATATCATCTAATGGAACAAAGCACTACAGATTCCTAGAGCAGGTGTTTAATTTGCATGTTATTACTGACAAGCAAGATTAATGCTTTGCTAAATACTTATGCTGCAGTAACAGGAAAAGCAGAGGGGGCTTTACTAAAAATGGCAAACAATGACAAAATATTGTAAGTTCCTTTCTCTCCTCAAGTGATTCAATCTTTACAACAGAACTAAAATCTTACAGCCTTGGCATTTGTTTCTGCCTCCACACTGCATCTTGGGCATTTTTGGGTTGTGCCACCCAGAAGTCCCACAAGCCAAAGCCACAGGTCTGGGATGGCAGTGATGCTCTCAGGGCTGTTACCTGCTGCTCCCCTGCCCCAATCCTTCCCTCGAAAGGGCTTGGGAGGATTTGTAAAGAAACCACATTTAAACCTTATCCCAGAGACCTTCAGCCCCCCAGGATGTTTCTTTCTACACCACAAGCTGGCTCTTGCCAGGCTGTTTCTTACATGTGCATTTAACAGCACAACATCACGGGAATCCAAACGGCTTCTGGAATAATAACAATAAGAAAAAAAATAAATGCAATTAAATTACAGCTCAGGGCCATTTGCTGTGCAGGAACTGTTTGCTCTGCAAAGACTTGCCACCAAAATTCATCTTGTTCTAAGCAACACCCTGTGAACTCAGAGCCTCTGCCACTCTTCAGGAGAGCTACTCTGGATTTGTCCCACCACCAGCACTGTCATTTTGACAAGGATAGTGGGAAACACGCTTGTTTTCAATTTGTATGTTATACAAATTTGAAGTTCGCACTGTAAAACTTTATAGAAGTTGAATCCCCATTTCCTGTTCACCACTGACCAAACCAGACACCTTGTGCTTTGTCAGATGCAGGAAGGTCTCCAGGACAGGAATTGGGTTGAAACTCTGCTGTTTGACAGGGAACACATCGTTTGTCAAGCAAACCATGTGGTACCCCGGGGGAATCAGCCCCCCTTTGTTTGGGCACTCTCTCACCAACACTGCCCCAGGTACACCCTGCCCCAGAGCAAACCCAAAGCTGGAGGGCAGCCCCTCACCTTGGCATGAGCCAGCAAAGCCCTGCTGAGCCCAAATCCCACAGGGCTGGGGAGGAACAGGGGTGGAACCAGCAGCTGTACTGACAGGATGCCACCAGAGCACCCATCGGAAAGCTCTGGGTTATCACACACAGTGCTTCTATAGAGCAAAATCGAGGTGCAAGCCCAGCCTGAGAAAGGCAAGTCTCATTTCAGGGACACGCCTGCATTTGGGTGTTTTTGGCAGCAGGGTGAGCATGGGGAGCCCTCCCACCTCACAGGGAGGACAAAGCCCCACCATGCTGAGGCACCACCACTGTCCCCACTGTGTTTCCCTTTCACTCACTGCCCTCTTCACATCACCACTCATCCTGTGTGCTACGGATACATTTTTTTCCCTTGCCCTTGAACTATGGATTTAATAATTTGGGTTCTTACTTCCCCCTTGTAACTGTATGGGTGACATCAGAGTGATGACGTCAAGGGAGGGACCTGGGTTTTTCAGTGCTCACCACAGCAGTCCTACAGGATTTTAATAACCCCATCTTCCATTCATTTTTCCAGAAAAGGACTTTATTGTTTTGAGAAAAACAAAATAAAGGCTACTGTTCACTGGCTGTCAGGTTAATGGTTCAGGACAGGTCTGTGTGCACTGTAGAAAGCAAGAGTTCAAGGCACAAGTGCAGGATTTAATTGCATATAAAAAGCAAGAGTGATGTTCACAATCGTGAGCTGCCCTGGCAACAGATGCTTCAGCATCACTGGGAACCAACACCCCACCAAGCCAGTCCAGCCCAGCAGGCTGGCACACACCACATCTGTGTGGAGACAGGGCTGGTAGAAGGGCATCAGCCCAACCCCATCTCATAAACCAGACACAAGGGAACGAAGCTGCAGGGCCTGGGGAAACTCAGGCCAGAGGGGGAAACACTGTCCTGACATCTGCAACCAGCTCCTTCTAAGGCTCCTGAAAGCCTGTGACAGCATCTGTGCCATTGGGCCACTTCCACACCAAATGCTTCTAAAAAAACCCACCCCAACCCTTCAGCTCTATAGTGTCTCAAGGACACTCAGTTTTAGGGAGGGTTCCCAACTTGCAGGAGATGCTCAAGGTGGTCCCAGCCAGCAGTACCTTCCCCAGCCCTGGCACCAGTCCCATCAGAGCAGTCACTTGTAGCCTTTCAGCAGAGCAAAGCACACAGAGTTAACCCCTCCAACAGCTCTCCCTGGAGGCACAAGACCTTGAGTTTCCCACTAGGACACTGGGAGAGGGATAAGGAGCAGCTGAGGACACCACTCCTTCCAGCTGTGCACAGGGACACATCCTGAGGTCACACCCAGGCAGCTCCACACAGGACCACTTTGAATGGTTTGCCATGTGGCCACCAAACCAGGGGACATCCTGCCTTCCCTTCCCACCTGGGCCATCATTCACACAAGGCAGATGTTCATCTCACACACCAGCCTGGCACAAGACTGCCAAGTGCCTTGTGAGGCACGTGAAACATCCTGAGCCTTCCCTGCAGATTCTTGCATTAAAGAACTCAACACTTCTCACCTGGATCTCCTTTGGGTGGCTTGAGGGTACAGCTCTGCAGCTCCACGATGCTTCTGCCCTTTAAAACTTGAGGTCAAGACAAAAATCTTTAGTGTAATGATACACCAGAGACTCAGCCCACCTACAAGCTCAGCCCTGCTCCAAACACTGAGCTAGGGAGGCTGCCCCTTATTTATACCCACCCCAGGGCCATCAGGTGGAGTGCCAAGGAGCTCATCCCTCTCTCTGGGCAGCTGAGGGCAAATTGGGCAAAGGCTTTGGGGCATTATTGGCCCTGAAGTGATCAATGCAGCTGAGGACATCCCTGGGCCAAGGGGGCAGGGAGGATCCAGCCCCAGCAGCGTGACTGTCCCAAATGTGTCCCATGAAAGGCTGGTCCAGGGGAGGTGTCCCTGCTCAGCAGCACTTTCCCCATGTTTTACCCCATGGTTGGCATTGGCTTCATGAAACACCTCCTAGTGCCACGGAGGAAGGTCAGTCAATAACCAGCCCCTTCCTCGGTGGCCTCTGGTGCCTCTCAGGGAACTGCTGCATTCAGGGCCATTAAATAAAGTAAAAATCCGTGTTGCCAGGTTCCTGCTGCATTGCACAGCATAGGAACAACAACGAAGAAAATAACTCCACATTAATTACTATTGATTTAAATAAATGTGCTTACGTTATCCACGGCAGCAGCAAGTGGCTGGGGACAGGGACAGCCCTTCTGGAGGGCTGATGGTCTTCCCAGGGGCTCTCAAAACCTGGAGATAAACGGGACACTCCAGTCCCTCAGCCCTAATGGAAACAGAGCTCATTAATGTGATCAAAAACTTCAGTGTCTCCAACCCAGTTCTCTCCTGATGATGTGCTTTCAGAGATTCCTTTAATATTTGGGAAGGTAAAAGTGGTTTTACCAAAAGCCCTCCTGGGCCCTGGCACTGATTTCTCCCGTGTCAGGGTCCTGGTGGCAGCAGGAGGCACTTGGGGAGCCAACAGTCATTCAGAGTATTTTATTATTCTGGAGGAACAAAACTAGCGTGGTAACTGATTCTGCAGCTTCGGTTGTGGTTTTGCTTTTAATTTATTTATTAGCAATTACAGGCTGAGAAAAATGAGAGATAGCACGTGGGCTCTATCTAAATAACTCCTTTGCCCACTGCTGCACCTGTGCTATAATCTGCAGGCCTGTCTGCACTCTCAGTAAACTCTTTAAAGATTTAATCAAACAAATTAATCCCTTAACTCGCCTGTAAGGAGGCAGCTTATTTTCTGATTTCGAAGAGCCCGATTTCTGCCGAGTGCAATTTTAAATGACACAGTCCTTAAAAAACACCCAGATAAAAGATTTGCTCTGAAACGCCCAGTTTGTATCCTGGAGTTTGCTGTATATGAAATTGAGATCCATTGAAATTCCACCCCGCGCCACTGAGCTCTGCGAGAGGCAGGGGCTGCCGGGGGAGGAGGGGATGGGATTTAGCGGGGTGGGATCTCCTCCCAGCCCCACCACTGGCTGCTCTGACCTTGGCCAAGTCATTTAAACGCTCTGCGCTGTTTAGTCATCTGTAAAATTAGTATATTGCTATTTGCTTACCTCCAAGAGATACAGCGAAGGTCGCCGTTCGTGAAATACCTGGAGACCTTCGGGGGGAACAGACCTTGTGTCCTGTCTGCTGGTTCCTGAACAGCCCCCGGAGCCAGATTCAGCAAATCCTGGCTCTGTCAGTGACCCTGAGGGAAGAGACCCCAGTGCCATGGGGTGAGAATCCAGACAAGGGCAGTGGCTGAGACGGGTATTTGTCAGGTCTAGTAACAAAATACGGTCTCTTGGAAACTAACCTGGATCACCTCTGCAAGTAGTTCTGAGGTTTGAGTCATGAATTGACCTATTTTCACTTGAAATGACAAAATAAAACTCAGTGCTTGTGGAAACCCTGAGATGCTCATCATTTAAATGTGAATGAAACTGGAAAACCTTGAATTGATTCCCCTGGACGTTTTTCCTGGAAACATTTCCCATCCTCCAGCGCACGAGCACTGGTTGGATCACTGATGGATAGGATCTGATGTACATGGCAGCTGCTGAGCCCTGCCACAGCTCCTCCTTTTTGACCACACGTTTAGGATGCAAAGGAGTGTTAATACCTACTAATAGGCAGAAGGGACTGGGAAAAAAAAGCTTTATATAGAAAATTTAAATTTAAATTTTGGTGCTTCAGGATCTTTCAGCTTTTTTTTTTATAAATGCACCCAAAAGAGATGAGCTGGAGTCGGATGCCTTGGGTCTAATGCTGTGCCCAGTTCAGTCCTCTCACCCAGCCTTTGGCCAGTGAGGAAGAAAGTCCTTGTTGGACAAGCAAGGACCCATCTGGATGAGAATGCGATTTAGAGGCTGAAGTGCTTGAGGGAAAAGCAAATGGTTGGGATTAAACTGAATAGAAGCCAATACGTGATGGAGGTGGGCAGGTGTATGATAAATAAAAGAACAGCCCCACACTGCCGAGACGGGCAGTGCCCGGCGCTGCGCTGAGCCCGGGCTGCCGAGGGCTCCCCTTTACCTCCCGTGGGCACACATGGAAAACGGGATGCTGGGGAGGCAGGTTAACAGAGCCACCACTGCCTTCTCCTTTGCGGCCCTTCCTTCCCTGCGTTAAAGGCAGTTGGCACCGTTCTTTAATCCCGTGGGCTGCTGTTGGGAGGGCATCGCGCCGAGCCACTGGATTTTCCACCCACCTTCTCCGGGACGTGGGCAAGAATGAGGAGACTTTCTAAGGGCAGAAATCCTGAGCAAATGGTTAAATCCAAGCACAGTGACACCAGCCCCTGTCCACACACACCTCTCCCTCTGTGTCCAGCCCTGGGGGGCTGTTTGTGGGGGCTGCCCCATCGGCAGGACGGGGCTTCCCACGGAAATCGCTGCATCATTATCCTCAGCTCGGCTTTGAACCAGGGCTTTAAGAGTTTATACAAGTAGTAGCTAAAAGGCATGTAATAGCACACTGCAGCCAGTAAGCAATGAATTATTTAGAATATTTTACTAAGAATAATTGCTGGGTTTAAAGAGATTTTTTTCCCCCCACCCTCCCTGGGGCCAGTGAGCGCTGTCGTGGTAGTAATAGCGAGTAAAAGAGAAACCCCCAAAATACAAAGCCACCTAATTGCAGCTCCCTGGGATCAGCTAAACCACCACACCAAGGAGGAAAAGCATCTCAACTGTGGTTTCAGCATTTGTTTATTGAGTAAAGTAAATACACAACTGCAGACAATAAAGCAAATGCAGTGCCGAAGCCAGGCTCACAGCCCAGCTAGTCCAGGCAGGATCGTGTACAGCCTCCCACTCTTCAATTTGGTGTAACTCCCACAAAAAGGCTAAAATAAAGGCTTGCTGAGGTCCTGAGCCCCAGCCTGGGGTCCAGAGGGTGCTCCCAGACACGATGCCATGTGCACAGCCCCTACCCAGCTGCACTTCAGCAGAGTCACAGCACAGCTATCGCTAAACATTCGCTGCATTTTGAGTTCTTTTTACCTCACAGAGCCATCAAAACCAAGCAAAATAATTGGGCGTTTTACAATTAATTGTGTACTTTCCTCTCCCCTGATCTATAAGTGTTGTTTGCAATGGCTGGGCTGGGAGCTCCGACGCTGAATTTTGGCACAGGACTGTTTCCCAGCGGTCAGGGATGAGTGGCCAAAGGCCATGGCACCAACGTTGCCTTGGATGGAGCTGGGGATGGTGGGATGCCATGGCCTTGATGGCAGCTGGGGGGACAAAAAGGCTTGAACCTGGGAGTTCAATGCAAGTAACTCAGCTTTGGTGGAACTCAAGGGTATTGTTCAAATTACCTTCCCAGTCCTGGTCGTGCTCAGGCCAGGGCTGAGACTTCCAGCAGCACTGGGAGGATGTTCTGCCTGCCCAGAGCCCCCTCTTCTGGAAATTTATCAGCTTCTGTTTGCAAAAACATTAAAAATGTTTGTTATTCATCTGCTATATCAAGTTGAGAGCTCTGCTGGGAGACAGGGCACCAGAGAGGAGAATCAGAGGTTCAATGCCCAGAGATTTAAGAGAGGGGTTAAACTTGAGCAGAGCTGTCCTGGCTTTAGCTCACATGTTTTGGAAAGTCATCCTTTCCCAAAATTCCAAGTGAGAAAACACGAGTGGGAAGGAGACACTTCACTCAGGCCACCCAGAAGTCCACAAGTCAAGGGGAAAACAAACCCGCCCCTAAAAACTCAGTTAAAAAAATTCCAAGGATTTTCCACCTGCCAGTCATTTCCCCCGGATTGCAAACGTTTCCTCTAATTAATAGCACTCTGCTCTGTGAGTGTCTACTAATGACACGCTCCAGGCAAAAGACCCAGAGCAGGGAGCTCTCCATTGATCCTGGTATTGATTTTTTTATCTTTTTCCCCGTTGTTATTGTACATGCAAATGGCTGGTAATGACTCAACATTACGACCACTCTCTTCAAGTGACATTTAGGAAAAAGTGATTGAATCAGAGGGTCTGACAGGGCTGCTGCCCCTCTCTGTCCCTCGCTCTCAGCAGGGGTGACCCTGCTGGGCTGGCTGTGCCTCACCCCCCTCCTCCCCAGCAGCACCAGAGACCTCCTGTCAACACAAACCAGAAGAATAAAATAGCCAGAAGCAGCAAATAAATTTTCCTTGAATCTGGATTTAAAAAAACAAAAAAGAGTAAGGAATGCTGGGTCTGGGTGCTGGGAAGGGAGGCAGGACACCTGCAATCTCTGGTGCTCCTCCATCCCACACAGCTCCGGACTGTTCAGCAGGAAAGTCAAAGACGACAGATTTGCTTGGGAAATTCCTGACGTTTTCTCCCTCTGGATGGGCCAGAATTTATCACGAGAGCAGTCTTTGGGTTTGTTGGCATTTCTTTTTTGGGAAATCCTCATCACAGGCAGAGCCAAGTTTTCCCTGTGGCATCCATCGCCCACAGCTCAGCTGGTCACGAGGGACGGCACAAAACCCACTTAGATCCCTGGCTTTGCACTCCAGCAAGTAAATACTTGCTAAATAGCAAGGGATCCTTTGGGGTTTGTTTTTGCCAAAGTTCTGTAATGCTTTACAAATTGACTCCTGCAGCTGGGAGGTGGTTTGTTCTTGCTCAGCAGGTGATGGGGACACTCAGCTCAGGGACAGTCCCTGACAGAATGAGCTGCCCCATCTCAGGGCACCCCAGGACAGCAGTTATTGGAGCAGATGGAAGAGCAGCTTCTGGCTGGGGGAAATGTTGGGATGGGGTCAGACCTTGGCTCTGCTCCATCTTCACCATCCTAGAGAATGGCACAGAGGAGCTGTCTGAGCCCCCGATGGTCTGTCCCTGCAACAGCCCTGGATGCTGGGCCAAAATGAGCCACCACATCCCTGCCCCAGGAGGGTTTACAAAGAGCCAGGGGGTTTCTGCTCAAAAGGTCAGTGAGGTTAATGACACTGAAAGAAGGTCATCCTCACACGCTGTGATCCATTGAAGAGGCGACCCCTGCCAGCCGGACCCACAGAGAAAGCAATGGGTAAGAAGTGAGACAGAGGAGCCCTTTGGGGTTGTGCAGATCCCTGGAGGAACGTTGGCTTTTCCCAGCTGTCTTTAGGGAATGCGGAGCCGTAAATGCCAAACGCACATCACATTAGTGTGATGACTCTCCGAGATGTCTAGACTGCTGTTGGAGCTGATAGGAAGCTGGCAGCGTCCAAGCTCTTTGAGCCTTTCTTGCCTTTTTTTTCTTTCTTTCTTTCTTTTTTTTTTTTTTTTTAAACTGGTAATAAGATTCTTTTCATATTATGCACTGCTGGAAAGTCCCGTTTGCATGCAGACAGCTGCTGTGTTTATAGACACCATCCAAAATGCAGCTAAACACAACAGCTCGCTTCAAGCTGAGCAGCAGGCGTTTGTTAAAGTGATCATTTCCAGAGGGATCGCGGGAGCTCTCCACAATTTCCCTATTTTAGAGTCAAAGCCTTGTCCTTATGAGAAGACAAAAGCCCCGCATGGAGACCTGCCTTGGGAAGAACCTGAAAAGAAAATAAAATCCTTAAAGCTAAATGACAGCCCGAAAAGCAGCAGCTCCCGTTAATGTTAACCAGAAACACAGTTGCTGCACTAAACGGGCTGTCCCCTGTGAGGGTTTGAGGGTCATTTTGAGAGCAAAAGAAAGCCTTGAGCTTGCCTTTAGCGCTGAACAAACCCAGTACTTTGACATTTTCACCCACAGGTCTGCAGAACTAAAAAGCAAAGCAGGGAATTGCAGCAGAACTGCCTCCCTTTATAACGGAGCCCCCGAGAGAGGCGCTTTGGCAGGGGGGGCTCCTTCCAGGCCGATTGCCCCCGTTACAACACAACGGGTGTGACTGTGCAGAAATAAAACCCAGAGGAGGAGATGGGAGTTCATTCGAACACACCTTTCCAATGAAACACCGTTTTTTCCCCAGGTGGAAACCCTACATTAAAGCAAACCGGGAAATTACGGTCGAGATACAAAACGCAGTTGGGGAGGGAGAAACCCAGCTTAGATTCAAGGTGTTTACATTTATTTGGCGAGGCTGGTTTCGCTGCAGGGCGCTGCAAGCCCCGGCTCCCCCATCCGCGCGCTGGTTGTGCCTTCACGCCCAGCCCGTTGCCGGAGCCCAGGAACCCAATCCCAGGTCCAGAGCCCGTGGAATGCCAAGCAGCGGGGTGTGGGAAGAGGGGCAGGGAGCAGCCCCGCACTGCCAGGCTCTGCCCTCGGAGCTTCGCCCCCTGGCACGGGCTGTGCCACCGCAGGGTGCCCGCTCCGCGCCCGGCACGGGCTGTGCCACCGCCGGGGGCCCGCTCCGCGCCCGGCACGGGCTGTGCCACCGCCGGGGGCCCGCTCCGCGCCCGACACGGGCTGTGCCACTGCAGGGTGCCCCCTCCGCGCCCGACACGGGCTGTGCCACCGCCGAGTGCCCGCTCCGCGCCCCGAACGGGCTGTGCCACCGCGGGGCGCCCCCTCCATGCCTGGCACGGGCTGTGCCANGGGGCGCCCCCTCCGCGCCTGGAAAGGGCTGTGCCACCGCCGAGTGCCCGCTCCGCGCCCGGCACGGGCTGTGCCACATCGGGGTGCCCCCTCCGCGCCCCGACACGGGCTGTGCCAACGCAGAGTGCCCCCTCCGCGCCTGGAAAGGGCTGTGCCACATCGGGGTGCCCGCTCCGTGCCTGGCATGGGCTGTGCCACCGCCGAGTGCCCGCTCCGCGCCCGGCACGGGCTGTGCCACATCGGGGTGCCCCCTCCGCGCCCCGACACGGGCTGTGCCACCGCAGGGTGCCCGCTCCGTGCCTGGAACGGGCTGTGCCACCGCAGGGTGCCCGCTCCGCGCCCCGAACGCGCTCACCCCAGCCGCGCCTGCCCGCGGATATAGCAAAGGACGCAGCGCCCCCTCCTGGCGGGATCCGGCGTTTTCGAAATATTCCCCCTCACCAGCCTGTCATTTTTAAAGCGCTGGGAATTAATTGTATGGCTTGTTTTTTATAAGAGATTGGTCACAAACTACCAGAGAGTGGGACTCTGGTGGGGTTTTTCCTCTCCAGACGTTTGGGCTCCTGCAGCCCCAGCCCCAGCCCCGGCCCAGCCCCAG
>VWZG01006017.1:355494-452515 GCA_013396735.1 Grallaria varia | reverse complement strand
CCCAGCCCCAGCCCCAGCCCCGGTCCCAGCCCCGGCCCCAGCCCCTGTCCCAGCCCATCCCCAGTCCCAGCCCCGGCCCAGCCTGTGACAAGAGTTGGAACAAGACAATATTCAGGGTCCTTTCCACTCCCAACCATTCCCCGACTGTCTAACTCAGTTTTTGTGCGAAGGAAGCTGTGGGATTTTAGCTAGACAGTGACCTCAAACATGCACATTCCCGGGGCAGATCGACATCCCTTTTGGAACAGTCACATCTCACCTGTCCGCAGAGCAAGTGATACCCCACGAAAGGCACAGTGAGGGTGCTCTGGTCGCTATTTGAGAGCTCAGGGGCGATGCAGGGGAACAGGCAGCTGGCACAGGACCAGCAGAGAGGGAGGCCGAGTCCCACAGCTCGCCTGGAGGAACTATTTCAAGCATTTTAAATTTTAACCACACATGGCAGCATCTCTGTGCTCCAGGAAGAGGTCATCACAGAGAATCACAAGCTCCATCCCAAGTCAGTCCAAAATAAGAAACAATTTTTTCAAAACATCCGAGCTCTCTGCAAGCTGAGAGTCTGGAACAGCGCTCTTCCTCTGCCTCGGGGCAAAAAAATACACAGCGCTTTTCATCGCTGACCTTTACATTGTCAGGAAACTAATACAAGCAATCTTCCCCGAGGAGCCATAGGGAAGGTGAAAGGAGAACGTGGCATATGAATAAATGTAAATCCAGAGGAGTGCGGGGGTGGAAATCAACATTACATGGTGCTGTGCCTCATCGAGACTGCAATTAGGAGAGGAAGCACAGAGAAAATGAGATTCCAGCTGTGATACCATGTGGATGTACTCTGATGGACTTCAAGTTCCTGACCTGGAGCTCAGCAGCTACCCTGTAAAGAGGCATAGGACTAAGGGCTTCTTTTTCCCAAGTCCCAGCCCCATGTGCTGAAAACCTGCTGCCTCCAAAGGGTCTCCCCATATGAACCATTTGAACCAGTTCTGGCAATACATGGGCTTGGGGACCACGACCAGTGGTGAGATGCCTCAAGTCCAGCTCTCCCAATTTCCTGTATCCCATTGACTTCCTTAATTTCACTCACATCATGTTGCCATAACAGTGTTACTGCAAAGGGGACCAGACCCCTCCCAGTCCATGTGCTCTCTATTGGGGCCCCCTCGACTGTCCTGCTCCTCCATCCTGGCCTAGCAGGGACAGCAGAACAGCTCCCCACCAGCATCCTGATGGCAGCAGTGCTGGGATTGCCCCCTCTCCAGGATGTGCCTCTGGAAATCAGGTTTGTGCAAGAACAGCTGCTGGTCAGCACGGCTGTGCTCTCCTTTGGGGTGGGGAGAAAACAGATTAATCAATGAAACCAAATCCGATTCATTGGAAACTACAGCCATCTGTCAGCTTATTAATAGTCACAGGACTCCTGTAAAGCACTGGCATTAATACTCGGAGAAGATCTTTTTCTGGAGGAAAAGTTTAGGTTGCAGCAACTGCAGCATTGGGTGGGGAGTGGGGGTTGATGGTGGAATTTAAATCAGTGTATTATTTTACTTCTGCAAAATTAGTGTATTTCTCCCACCTTCCTCCAGTACAGCACCTCCCCACTCAGACACCCAAAGCTTTACTTTCTGTGCTTTCACGTTCTACTTACCCCATGGCTACTTCAGATTCCCGAAACATTCACATGCCTGCTCATTTCTAAGGAGTCTTCTGCCTGAGGGGAGCACACAGTAAGGAGGAAAAGTGTCCCAATAACCTCCCAGACCCAGTTTCTGCAAGGAACACATTCCAGCTTTGTCCGGTGGGAAGAGGGAAACTTGAAGAGGTTTTCACAGAGAAGCCTTTAAAACACTCTGAGAAACACAGCAGCACTTAAATCAGTGTATTTTCACTTCTTGTATCATGAGACTGAACAGGTGGGGGTTGGGGAGAGGAAATAACTTCCCGGATTATTTTAAACCATCTCCATTAATTTTGAGACATGCATTTAAACTGCAAGGGTTGCTCTTCCTTTAGTCGCAATCAAGTTATTTTTGTGCCGTGCTCGATTCTCTTGTGAGAACAGGCAGCTAAAATAAACACCACATCTATTCACATCAAAGTCTTTCCAAGAGGAATTAAAATATCGCTGATGTGGCCTATTTTTCCTTAACCTCCAGCTCCTTGCCTTTGGAGCATCGTGCCCGGAGGATCCCTCACTGCACCACCACGACTCGCTCGCCCCGACGCCAACGCCGCGGATGCTCTGGGGATGAGCAGCACCACGAGCCATTTCACATCCATGCCATTTTTCCCATGCCTGACCAGCTGGATGCAGCACAGCCAGAACACACATTCCACGTCTCTCTCCTCATGCCTGGGAAGGGGAATGCAAGGAGCCTTGTCCTTGCAGCAAAGTGGGCCCTGCACAGGGACAGCGCTGCAGAATTCCCCTCTCAGCTCGGGAATGAAACTGGTTAGGGGTGGGCAGCTCTCAGGTTGGTCCCCTGAGGATGTCAGACAGACTGCAGCAAACCAGGCAGGGGTAGGAAAGCAGCAGTAGCTGCTGGAGGTGAGAAGAAACCAGCCATGGTGACAACAGAGCAGGCGGCAGATGGACACAGCAGCTCAAGACCTCAGCCTGCTGTATGCAAAGAAGCAAAGCTGGAGCCTGAAATAAGATCCCAGCTCCAGCAAAATGGACCATTTCCAAGTATTTGAAAAGCTCCAAACAGCTGTGGGGAGGGAGAAAACGCTCAGAACCCGTGGCAAGGCAGAGCAAGACAGACACACAAAGGTCTCCTGTAGAGCAGAAGAGGCACCGAGGGGGTGCCAGCGCTGGAGGGCACGGGTGGGTCAGGCTGGGCAGCTCCACAGGCTCCTGCTGCTGAACCATGCTCGAGGAGAACACCCCTTCAAGATACTTGACAAGACGTGCCCACCCAGGAGACTCCCAAGGAAGCAATACCACTGTAAGTCATGTTTTGCGGGATCAGGAAGACATGGGACACTTCCCAGGGGACGGCAGTGACAGCTGTGCTTCCTCGGGGGACTTGCCAGCAGACTCGAGCTCCCCACAGCACCACCTGGCAGACCTGAGGATGCTGATGGCCAGACAGAAGGCTGAGTACGAAACTAAAATTGCAAGGTAAAGGATTTTAAAAAAAGCTTTGAGGCTTCGGGGAAGGCGTCCCTTCCTACTGAGTGCAACCAGTCCAAGGGCAGGGGCCGTGGATGCTGCTGCAGTCAGGGCCCCCCTGGACCAATGGGAACGGCACCAGGATCCAGCATTACAGGATTAGGCAGGGAATTATTCAGAGTTATCCAAATTCTTTTCATGGGAGGCACTTGAGGAACTCCAGAGCATCTGTAAGATTTTTTGCAGGGCTGTGCAGAGCTCTTGAAAAGCCTCTGGTCTATTATGTATTTTCTCTTTTTGCCTTAAGCCAATATCAGGCATTTCTCCATGGAATAATGTGCAGGCTGCTCAGCAGCATTAGCAGTAAGTCATTATTCTTTACAAATTGCAAGCCATGAATTTTAACAACTTCAAGGAAAGTGTTCATAAGTATTTTCTGAATTTCTAAGATTAGAAACTGAATAGGGATTTAGCCATAGCTTGTTATCAGAGCCAAAAGGCAGTGAGATTTCCAGGCTCCACTTTCCAAATAATGCTGCTTCACTATTGTGTTCTTGGAAGGAATGAACGTTTCAAATGTAATAATGTTAATTAGTTATAAGTTACAAGTATGTCGTGAATTGACACAAACCAGAAAATACCTCAACATGCAGAATTTCAACAGCTGGAAACTGGGTAATGTCAAATTACACTTTGCCTTGTGTAAAGAAAAAATCCATTTCATCTTTAATTTCTAGAAGTATTCATCAATTTCTTCTCAGCAAGGGAACTGTTCCTAGGATTTTAGTATTTTTCTTTTTTTTTTTTTTTTTAATATCTTTCTGTATTCTGCTTCTATTTTCCCTTGCAGATTAAGGGGACTGCAATATAAGCAGAATCCTCAGTATCTCCTAAAATATGTTGCTTTGCAATTCACTGTTAGACTACTGTAGTATTCCACTACTAAAACAAAACAGCCAACCCCCAAATTGACTCCTTTGGCCATATGGTTATTTATATTTACTGTACATTAGGGTAACTAAAAATTGCAGCTTCTAATATGTAACACCATAGATTGGAAAAGTATTGGAGGTGCCAATACTTGAATTTATGGGAACATATGTTTAGAAAGGCTAAGTTTAAAAAAAGGCTGGAGCTTTTCTATGAAAGGGGAGAAATAATCTTGTGCTTTACAATATCCGTGTTTCCAACAGCCTGGAGCAGCAGAACAGAGTCCTGCAGTTGGAGATTCAGGGGATGCACTGGAAACTGGGCCAGCAGCGTCAGTGGTACAGGCTGGTGGAGATGAGGATGAGAAATGCAGAGAGAGCAAAGGAAGATGCAGAGAGAAGAAACGAAACACTCCAAAAAGAAATGGAGGAGTTCTTTGAAACCTTCGGGGAAATTAACAGGTGGAAATAAACAGGAGTGTGTCAGTTCAAAAGGGAGCTGTGGGAGAAGAAAGGCCTCAGCCCAGGTTCAGAGGTGAAATAAGAAACCTAAGCGGAAAACCTGTGCTGTCAATTACACAGCAAGGGGATCCCTGAATTCCAGGAGTTCTGGAACACCTTGCTAATGCCAGGGATGCTTTCTCTCACCACTGGAAAAGGCTTTCAGATATTTTGCAGTACCCCCTCCCAAGCCAGCCTGTGCAGTGCATTGGGGAAGCACTCTGGGATTTTTTGGATAGAGACAAATACAGAGAAACAGTGGGACACACACGGCACCTCCCTACAGCTCCCACCACCACCCTGCCTGGCATCCAGAGCTCCTGTTCCTCTCACTGCAGGGATATTCATCCATGGAGAGGGAGGAGATCTCTTACAGAGCCATTTGCTCCTCTAGAGTGTAATTAGCTCCCTACAGCACTGCCATAAGAACATAAGTCTTCAGACTGTCACTGGTAGGGTTCCTCCCTCCTGAGCCATCTCTCTCTACACAAGAAATGTGTTATCTTGATGTAGCATCAATGGCACACAGTTAAATACCAACAAAATAACCACCAGTTCTTTCAACCCACTGCAGAAGCTTCACATGAACACACAGCATCAGTTACTCAAACCTGTACCAGACCAAAGTTACACTTTGTATGATAAAAACATGTGGTTCATTATTTGCTCTTCCAGCAAAACTAAATTAACTAAATTAAGAGTGGCCACCTACCTGAGAGCCCAGTGTCTCACTACAGCAGCTGATGGTTTGTCAGCAGAAACCTCAGAGATGTTCCTCCTCCCAGAGAAGAGCGAGCAGCTTGTTTTAAGATCAAATATGAATGATTCAAAAACCCAGAGTCTTACCGCACAGGGCTCCCAGAGCGTGACAGCCCTGCTCTATTCCAAGCCCCAGGCAATGTTTCATTCCCAAGTCTTCACTCCCATATGTCCCCTGGCCAACCTCCTTCAAGGACTCCTGTTTCTTTGCCACCTTACCTTCACACAAAGCAAGCACAGACGAGCAGGTTTTTCATTAGAATTTCATGCACCTAAATTATTGATATTTCTTTTTCCCACCTTTTTGAGACCTCATTGCTATAAAAAAAAATAAATCTTCTTAAGTCCCACTTTCCTCAAAAAATATGTGCATCTTGTTTAATCATATCACTCACTCCTTGCTTTTTTTAAACTGTCCTGCCAGCGTCAAGAACTTGCAGGAAATATTAAGAAAAGATATGGCATAAGCAAGGACTGTTTTTGGGTAATGCTTTGTAAAGCACTTCCCTGCTCACACATCATTGTCCTGCTTAATTCTTTCATTGCTGTTGTTCTGTATTTAATGGATTAGATCTTCTTCTGTAGCTGAAGAAGCACCTGAAAAACATCCTATCATTGAATACAGGGATGCTTTGGGATCTACTGGGCACCCCTACTTTATCCAGACACTCAGCTGCAAAGCCTTGTAGAGAAGAGGCAACAATTCCAAGTTCTCCACACAAGAAAGAGCAATGTTGCTGTAAAGATTATTTCAGACTATACCAGGGAGATCTTTCCCAATACCAAAGGCTGGCTGAGAGCCCTAGTCCTGGGACCAGGAAGGCAGCTGTTAATCCCTCCTTTAATATCAGAAACCCTCCATTAAAAGTCATCAGATCAAATCAGTAGTTCAGTTTTGCCTCCACACCCCAGGAGTCAGAGCAGAGAGGTCTGTGAGGTGCCTGGAACCCTCAGCACTGTCTTTGCAAAAATACTTGTATCATCCTCAAAATAAGCACAATGGAACTATTTTTTCCAAGCTTCTGCAATTTAAATAACAAAAAAAAACACCCAGCAAGTTTCAAAGCTCACTTAGCAGTAAAGACAAATGTTGTTAATACGTCCAAATGTTCCAGTTCACCAGGAAAGAGCTGCTCCAACCAATCTCTTAAAGTTTTTCTCCATCCAGTTTTCATGCCAACACTTATTTTTTGGTTATCTGGAAGCTAAAGTGGTAACTGAAACTTCATGTTTTGAAATAACTGATTTACACGACTAACATACATCATTTTGTTGACAGAAAACATTCTACAGCACAGGAAGTATCAAGAAAAAGAAAACATTGCTACAGTAAATAAGACAGACTGCTCAAATCTTTTAGGTATACATATTTATTTGTAATTGTACAGTGGCTTTAGTACTGTTTTACTGTAAGATTTCTGGAAAGAAAAAAAACCCCAAAGGAAGCTTCAGAACAAGGCTTTAACTAGAACTACAGAACTAGTTACTGACAGTTTTCCTTATGAAATTCTAGTTTCCTAAAGAGTATCAGTCCAAAAAACCAAGGAAACATGACTGCTGTCCATAAAAAAAAAAAAAAAAGCCTAAAAACTTTGTAGTCATCCTAAAAACAAAGTCCAGCATCAGACAGAAGAGCCACTGCATTGAGAGGAACATGTTCCTATTGCACAAGCATCAACAATTAGATATGACAATCAAAGCCTAATTTCATAGGCAGAAGAGGCCACATGTATCTATATAATTAGACTTCAAAGCACATTTTTCTTCTGAAATTATATACCATACTGTAACCAATATTAAGGCCATAAAATCAGAACACTGTAACAAGGAATAGGGCTTGATGCTACTTTTTGTGACATTTGGTGAACATGAGGTGGGAAAGAGGACCAAAGCAACAAAGGATTCTGAGGGGAGTTAAACTTGAAGGCATTTCAAAAGAAATTCTCAAAGTACTAAGTTTTGGAGGGGGTTTATTTTGATTTATTGGATAAAACTGGATTTCATAATAAATCACTCAATGAGCCTATTATACTCTTTAATAGCACGTGTTCTGGCATACACTAAAGAATATATTCTCTAGAATTAACATTTTCGTTTGTACAAAAACAGTTAATGACATCTACATGTTATTCCCTCTTTAAAATAGATGAAGATTTGTATAATCTTTATAAATTATCTTGAACAACCAGGTAAGGCCTCCCTGCACTGAGTTAACTGCACACAGGTATCTCTGGTTTTCACTTAATTAGGCATCTTGATCACACTACACTGCTAAAACCACCTGGGGAACCACACTGTATGATTTAAAGAAAAGGATGGTTTGGTATTGCTGTCTGTTCTAATTGTGTTCATTTTATTAGTGTATAAAACACCTGAAAGCAACAGCTCCAAAGAAGCAGTAGCTACCATAAAAGATTAAACATTTTACTTTAGGAAAATCTGGGAATCTGATGAAGCTGAAAATGCACGTTAGTCATTTTATAAAGTTTGGCTTGCCACTAGTTAAGAAAATATAGGTATCAAAAACAGACAAATACACTGCTAACCATCTGTTACATTTCCTTTTAAAAAATTAGCACCAATTTAAGCATCTGAATTCATAGAAAAGCTCGTGACACATTTGGGTTTCGAAAAAAGATTTTCCCCATTAGAAGACAAGACAACAGCAAATGCTCACGGGGTATTGAGGAGCTCTGTGATCAGAAATAACCATCAAATGCTCTTCGTGCCTAATTCCCTTCTCCTCTGCTTTTGTTATCCCAAGGAGCTACAGAGAGCTGAGCTACAGACTCAGCCCGGGAAACAAACACACAAGTACTTGCTTAAGGACACCCCAGAAAACATCAGGGTTTTGTGGAGTATTTCAGAGCAGGGACAGTGTCTTCCTGTGGTGCTCACAGAGCATCTGCTGCAGTGGATTCCCACCAAGGAGGTGTCCTGGCCTTACCACAGCACAGACAACTATTTTATGATGCATAGACAAAAGTTAAGAAAAAGGGGTTTTGTTGTTTAAAAAAAGAATCCCAGTGCTCACAGCTGGCTGGGCTTGTGATAGGAACAGACATTGCTGTGTCTTTATGTCTTGATCTAATAGATGGCCAGGTAGTCACACTGCTAATCAAGTCACCCAGTTACAGGATATTTCTCAAATGATCTCGATGTGTTAAATTTCAGCCCATAAAAAAATTTTTGATTTCAAATCTCTGAAAACAGGTTTAAAGAAACGTGCTGATTAAACCTAACAGAACAGCAAAGATTGCAACCAAAATTTAAACACATTAAACATCTTATGCCATTCCTTTTTACACCATATCCTGGTTGTATTTAGAAGAATCCTAAAGTGCTTCAAACCCAGCAATTAATAACGTTGATTTCTTTTGTGCAAAACTGCAAGCACCTTTTCAAAAAATAAGCAGCAGCATCAAGGAATAAACTTAAACAGTTAAACGTGTTTTCTCTATTGTGTTTTGAATTCTTGGACCAAAATCATTTGCCGTGCTTTCAATAACAAATTGCAGAGGAGTGCATTTTATTAGTTCAATTTGATACTGGACTTGTTATACACATACTGTTTGAAATGGCGGACCCAGGTAAATTTATATCCACAAAGCAACACTGTGGGATTGAAATCCAACAACTGAAATTTTAGCTACAAAAATAGTCATTTTATAGAACATAAACAGAAACAATCTCTCCACTTTCCTCCAAAACTAATATGAGAAAAGATGGTTTACTTAAAACATTAGTTTAGCTCCAAACATTTTTAGCATGCAGAGAGGGCGAAAAACAAAACTCATTTAGTAAGTTGTGTAATAAGCTTTGAGAACAACACTATCACTCACGTCATAGACAAACTGAAAAATGTAAAATAATGAGACAGAATACACTTTTTCTGTCATATTTCAACAAGTTAAAAAAATAGTCAAAAAATAATCAAAGACACTCTGGAAAAGCAAAGAAATCACTAGATTCATCCATAGAAACTCAAGTCCAAATTCTGCATCCGGGTGCAGGTGTCCCTGGATCAAAACCAGTTTTGAGCAGGAATTACACAAGACATAGCCCAGGAAAGAATTTGGTTCCCAGTAAATGGCATCACTAGGTTTAGCATCAAGCCCTGATAGAATCCACATGACATATGTAGAATATACAGACAAAGGCTGGTCAGCATTTACCCCTCTATGCTGTATTGCTGCCAGACTGAACCCGCGCTCCCCAACAGCATCGTGATCATAAAGGTTTGCCTGCACTTCAGCCTCTGACCTCCCCACACCCAGCTCTTGGAGACTCCATACGTCAGCTGTAATTAAATGTCTGAATCCCATTTCATCCATAAAATTATAATTTTAAGGAAACGTACTTAGCATTTTAGGTCCTTCCTTTAGGAAAGAAAATTAAACATATGGAATCACTTTTTTTCTTTTAATTAATTTGGAATAAATGTGTATGCTCTGTTAAGATGTAAAAAAAGTCAAGAGCCCTCTGGCTCCTAACAGTTTGGGAAACTCACCAACCAACCAGTTAATTTCTAGCTAAGGTTGAGTTTTTCATTATTTTGACAAGAAAATGTAAACCCTTACTGGAAACATTATGAAACTTCAAAGGCTGTTTGCAAACAGTACTTTCCAGCCCTTAGACTAGTTTTGGTACGAGCCATGCAGACAAAGCCTTAATTTTGACATTCATTTCTCGTCTTTTTCAATAAAAACCTACACTTGTCATATCACAATATTTCCTCAAAGCACTTACAGGCTGCTTACCCAGATTGTAAAACACCAAGCTTCCCTTTCTGAAGTTTTTTTGAAGAAGAATGATATGAGCACAGATGAAATGAACTGTTTAAAACATACTCCATTTCTGCAATGCCATTCAGCTACTCAGTGTTCATATATTTAACATGTTTCTGGTGAAAAATCTGATTGATAGCCATAGATCCCTCTCTTTTTCAGGTGAGCAGTTAAGACTGCAGATTGTATCTATGTGAACCACCACTTATTCTAGTCATATTTCATAAATTGTATACTGCAAGTAGTGTTAACACTATACAAAGTCTCTCAAAGGAAAGTAACATTCATGTTTACAAAACTGAGCAGTTTCCTTATATATATGTATACACACACATATTCTTAATCTTTAAATACATATAAATATTTATAAATGCCAAAGTGCAAAAAAATGGTCAATTGCATCACTTTACATACATGACTTTAGTATTAGGAATACAAGTGATTATATTGCACACCAAACTCTAAATTTTTAACCCCCTGTCAAGTTACATTGCATTTTGCTTTCCATCACTGAGGATTCTCATGGCACTGACAACCATTTCACAACCATGGCACTGAATTTCCTCTGCTGTCAGGAGCACAGAGATCTGTACAGGAGCTGCACGCAGGGCATTTAGAGCCTACACATGCACAGTGGGACAGCCTGGGAACTGCAGCATGCACCTGCTCTGCACGGGGTGGTGGGAGCATCATCTGCAGACGTGCCCTCTGGCGAGCAAGGTGCATTTGCAATTTGGTTCTGAATTAAACTGGAATCAAAATCCACAATATTCACAGGTGCCTCATGCATGCTCCGAAGGCATGCTGTAAAATTCTAAAGCTTCAATGTATGCCAAAGTAAAATTCTAAAGCTTCAATGTATGCCAAAGCAAGAAAACATTAAAAAAAATAAGGTATGAAACAGCTTTTCCTACAAGATTTACAAATAAACTCAGGGTTGTTTGGCTTTTTTGTTCCAAGAGTACATATTCAAGCTAACAGTATGTACTAGGAAAAGGTCAGATAGGATAGCTGTGTTAAAAACATTAAAAGACAATTTGAATCACAGAATAATTTAGGTTGGAAGAGACCTGGAGGTCATCTGGCCCAACACTCTGTTGCTCCAAGCAGCCCAAGTCCAATTGGAAAAATTCAGCTCTGAATATCCAAACATGTGGGGCAAAAGAAGTAAACCTTTGTTAAGTCTTCTAAAGCTGTTACTTAAAACAAATTCAGCACACTGTAACTACAGTTGAAAAATTTATAAGTCTTGAAAAATAAAATGCAGTAGATGACTTCCATAGTGAATCACTCATGTTCATTGTGAACAGGTGTCTTCAGTAATTTTAACTTTCACAAATAACAAGGACTAAAAAAAAAAATGCAAAAGACGACTTGTACTCTTCTGCTATATGGTAAATAGGTATTTTTAAATGTTTTTCCAGTGACAAAAATGCACTAAAAATATTTCACATATACTGTCAGTATCCAAAGATAAAATTAAGTTATCCACAGGTTTAAAACCAAACAATAAGAAAAAACCCAAGCCCCAATATCCTGCAATTCAGTTAAGTCGAATTTTAAAAATTAGAGGTTACAGGTGACTATTCTGAAGTTAACATTAACCGCTTTGTTAATTTCTATTTGTTTTAACCTTCAGGGACCTTAATCTTTTTGCTACAGCAAATGAAGCTATTAAAAAGGGTACAATTTGAATATAAAAGCAACATTTGTATAAGGAGAAAGTGCTGCTTTTCTAATTGTAAGGTCAGAAACAATGGATAATTTTCTTTTACAAGAGAAATATGTCAGTAATGCAGTGGCTGTCTGGGCCAGAGTATTTTAAAAGTTCTATTTATATATTCAAGTCAAGAGTATCTGGATCAACAGTGAAATATAGTGCCTTTAAGAAAGTGGTGGTTTACCTCATCTTGTCCTTCTCTATTACTCTTACAGGTCTAGAGTTCAGTCACACACATGCACACACGAGACCCTTTAGGGACATGTCACACCTGTGCACTCCCAAGTGAGCGGCACAAACTCACAAGTGTGTCATCAAGCAATTTAAGACCTACTCTACTGCAAACACATTCACTAATTCAACAGACTGCAATGTAACAGGCAATGTTTGTATTATCTGAGTCTGAAAACTGCATTGGTGAGTCTGAATTGAAATAGCAAATAACCTCCGCCTCTTCTCTGACACTGTATCTAGAAAATATGTATTAAATATGATTTCCTTCCCCAGTACAAAGAGAGAGGTTTTCCTAAGGCGAGAATAGAGCTGAGCTCTCTTAACTAAATACTTAATTTACAAGTGACTCAAAACTACAGTATTTTTATTTCTTTTCATTACTTGATAGATAGAGTGGACCCATTAAAAAAATGGAAAATATTTATGCAGCTTTTTCAGGCTGCAAGTCTCTCCAATTCATCTCTCATTTTATCAGAGTTTGCAGTGAATGAAGAGCATCACAGATACCATTTCCTTCCCTGTTTTGGTTTGTTCAAGGACCAGTATCATAAGCTAGAAAATACAGAACATTTTAGCACACTCTCCTCTTCTAAACAGGCACTGTTTTACAGAAAAGTCACTCATCCTTCCTCCAGATTTATTTAAGCCACTCTATCTTCCATCCACATTAAAAAAACTGAAAAGGTTATGAGACACACTCATAGGTGAAATACAAAGTAAAGGCTATATTCTTTAAACTTCACATTTATCTCTTCAACAGGAAGACAGAGCTGTTGGAAAGTAAAGATAGAAAGGGCTCAATAAAAAAAAAAAGTGCTATCTGGAAGAATAAGTGCCCTTTAAAGATAGTACTGAGAGCATTCAACGTGTGATTTCGCACTTACATACAACACTCCAGTTAAATAAAGCAAACTGCCACAGTCACACATCGAAACAAACTTCATAGAGATTCTACATTCAAAAACCTATTAATGAGCAATACTGTACTAAAATGTAAACAACCACTGTGTCACAGAAGCCTGCCAGTGGGGACTGAAGACTGATTAACCCACTGAAGAGGAGTTATTAGCTAAAAGCCTATTGTAACTGCTCACCTGAAATAGGCTGAAACAAAGAAAAGCCTATAGTAGTGTCTAAATTCAATTTTTCTTTTCTTTAGACATTGATTTGCTTTCATTCTACAACATTAAGCAGGCAATTTCATAACAACTGAGTTTAAAAAAAACCAGGCATTACTTTAGCAGAACATGCAGAACATGGAGTTTTTCTACTTGGTTCCATTAACTCACAAGCAATTCAGGCCCAGTGGAAATAAGAGCTTTTTTCCAAAGTCAAGTCTGCAATCACGGCTGATCATCGACATCCTTCGAGGGGTCCTGTCAAGGCATCGAGGCTGCTGTCTGTGTCTGAGGCCAATGTTTGCTCTGTTGACATGGATGAAATGTCATTGATAGATGATGACTGGGAAGGGCTGGTGTTGCTATTCACTGCTGCATCTGTGCTAAGAAAACCAAACATAATAAAATCTGAGGCAAGACAATATTGCAGACACAAACAACCACACTCCTGGGCTCTGAGCAGCACCTTCCCCACAGAAATCCTTAGAAAATCAAGAGATCAATAAACAGTGGAAAAACAAGCACCAAGGTCCCTAGCTAACAATGTAGAGTGTGAATAGTGACCTGAGTGTCACGAAATCTAATAGTTACAGTTTTTAAAGATGGTAGAATACTCTAATTACTGAGCTATGAGAGCAGCAGAAAACACCAAGGATTCAACCATGGGCATAAATATTTTGCACTACTGAATGTTCTAATGGAGCCCTGATGCTGTTTAGCCCTGCATGAAAGGGGTTCCTGCAGAACCAGCATCAGTTACCTCTGCACCAGGTGATAAAACGTGGTACCCACTATTTCATCTGAGGACTGTGCCCTTTGGGGAGAAGGCAGCTCAGAGAGCAGGACACACAAAACCACTGAAGTTTTCCTGCAAGTTCATAACAATTAAAAACTAGAGCACGTAGATCTCCAAAGGCAAATCAGTCTAAGGAGTCTTAAACAACTCAATTTTGCCTACCTGGATTACTAAGCAGGATTTCTTCATTCCCCAGTGCCACAGACCAGCACTATGTGTGACAGTTACAGGAGAACTACTGAAACAATGACTAACCTGAAGGCTGATCTTTTACCACACCATTCTTGCTCCTTTCTTCCCAATCCATAACTTCTTTGTATATTAATTCTGAGGAAAGAACGGTGGGAGGAAAGAGTGAAGTGATAGAAAAAATACTGTAAGAACACATAGAATTTGTGTACAATTCACGTATGTATCAAGGTACAAGAAAATGGTTAAGGGTCAGTCTGGAAATACAACTGGGGAGATATTTATTTTCCCTCTATTTTTTTAAAGGCCTAGAGCAATGGTAAGAGAATTCTACAGATTCTCAGGCATCACAGACTGACATTAGGAATGTACCAAAATCAACATATGTAAACAGAGTAGCTGTCCATTTAAAAATAACAACATCTCACCCCAAAACTTGATGTATACCTACAATGCACTAATATTCACTGGAAAAAAAAAATCAATCAGATTTGGATTTAAAAGTCTGATTTTACATAAAACTTCTATGGATATTTAACTTCAATAACAAAACCATACACAAACATCTCCATGGATGTATTGAGGAAAGTCTGGAGATTTTGAAGTGAGTTAAACAGTTAAAATATTGCATTAAAACCTCATTTACTAATCAAGGGCAACTTAGGATACAGGCACCTGAACAACAACAAAAAAAATCACAGGAGCTTTTTTATCTATCCACATCTTAATGTAACTAAGAGTAACAATATTTAAATACATTAAGACCTCTTTAATTCTGAACAATGTTTGCATATGGATTCAATTAGATTTAGCTGTCCATTTAATTTTGCACCTTGCAATAATCAAAGACAATTTGAAGTGTGCCTACCTGTGCAGGCCCTAAAGATAATATATGTCTATGTAAGCCAGAATCAATATCTGAAATCCATAAAGCTGTTTTACAAAAGTAAGCAGCTTTCAAAGTAGTCAGCAAGGATGTCTATAACACTTGGTCTTGTGATGGCAGATGTTTAAAATTTGAACTGCCGCACCATTTAATGTTTTTGACTAAAACTATAAGGTGGAATTGATTTCAATACCACAGTGCTGTTTATCCTTTTGTTTAAGTCAACAGTTCAATTTATTTGGTCAATAAATAAGTAATGAGAGAGAAAAAAACCCCATACTAAAGAACTCTTCTGCTATTTAAATCTTCTGGAACAAATGAACTAGTAAATACTGACACAAGATATGGCTTAAACAATGTACACTGAGAAGAGGCATGTTTCTTTTCCAGAGAATCCTCTATCAAGTTAAAAACTGTATCGATCACAAACACCTCAGAATAACAAAAAGGGAAGGAAAAAAAAGAAAATGCAGTTTTTTGTTGAACAGACTTAAAAATGTGACGTGTATATGAACATATACACACCTATATATGTATTCACACCACACAGAACATGTTTCCAGGACTGATTTCTTTTCCTGTTGCCACAGGCAATACTGCTTATTTGGAATAGTGGATTCCACTTAGTTACACACTGCAGCACATGTGCACTGTGAGCCACACATTAATAATCCTGGATATTACAATAAATGTGATTTGACATGCTCACTTCTTACCTTTCCATTCTTCAATTGCATGTTCTCTTTCTTCCAATTGTGCATCATAGATTTGAGGTGGAGGCTACAAACAAAAGAGAAGTCTATATAGTGTCTAGTACATCAAGTTAACACAACCAATCATAACTAAAGTATCTAAAAATGACAACTTTTCCAGCATATTTTTACCTTCATTGTTGGCGGTTTATTTCCTATACCTCAAAGACACATTCATTTTACAACTCCAGAATTTGCTTTGAAAGGCTGTTTCAAAGCATCAACTAAAATTAAGCTCATTGTAAGGCTTTATGGGGCCCTCAGAGCAAGTCCCTCCTTCAAAAAGCCCTGGATTGCCACCAAACAGGCACCTCTTTCCGTAAAGTAAAAGGAACTACCAACCATCACTTTCAAAATTCTATCAAACTCCCAACCAGCTGCTGTTCTTTAGATGTTTCTGCCCCTAACACTGATCTGAAGGCTTTATGTATGACTTCTGTGAGCCAATTAACAAGTTCAAAGCATGCTCTGGACTAAAAGATATTTTTTCAAGTTATTTAACTGGTATCTTAAAGATCTATTTTAATTGCAAACTTACAGCTTCTGCTTCAGCTGGATCATACCAGACAGTAATATAAGGATGACGTAAGGCTTCATCTACAGAAATTCTCTTGTCTGGATCTACTACAAGCATTTTTGACAATAAATCTCTAGCTTGGCTGGCTAAAAAACAAAGGTGAAAAGAACACACATGTAAAAGAGCTGTAGAGTTTAACTGCTGACACAGGAAATGAATACTGGGAACACAGGACATGTACAGTAACAGATTTCACTTCTGGTCTAGAGAACATAATAAGGTGAGTTGTTGGGATATTTTTAATGTTCTCAGTAATTATCTAAAATCAAAGCGTAGTCAAAATGAGCTATATACACATGCCAACTAGAGAAAGATAATGAGCAATAGCTCCCATAACAACTATTACTTTCAGAGAACATTAAGTGACAGGCATTATTCGATGGATTAAAATTAGGAGAATTAAACAGAATCCTGAGGATGGGAAAATAGTCTCTATTTAGTAGATGCTACTAAGATTCCAGAACTTGTCATAACTGAAAGAAACAGAAGGTATGCAGCTTCTAATGTAGACATCTATTGTAACAGACATTTTATATTAGGCTTTTAAATTAAGTGTACTGCAAACATTTTTTTAATTCTGCATTTAAACAAAAATTAACATCATTTTAAAAAAAAAAGAGAGAGAGAGAGAGAGAGAAAAGAGAGAAAAAACCTCGCCTTACTTTTTAACTTGTCACGATCAGATTCTGATGGAAATATCCAGTCTGGGAAGAGCTCTTCAAATTTAATACCAGGATATTTTGGCCTGTTTTCTACATAATTCCTCACTGTAGGCTGCAGTTTCTTCATGAAGTCTGCTGATGGTGTTCCTAATTGTTCAATAACTTTATTCCATTGATCAATATCTGCACCAGATCTTTAGGAAAATCAGCTGAAGAATTTGAACTCCACACTATACAAAAATATCACTTACAAAATCTGAAAAGTTAGTGAAAACTTGAACAAAGGACACAAACATGAACTTCATTCTAGCACCAGCAGTTTCCTCAGCTGCCATGCAAACAGCTACTCTCCTACAAAAGTAAGATTCAGATTTTGTAATCTGAAGGACAGGCTGGAAATGCTGCATTGGGCTAAAATGTCTCTTCCTAATTATTATTTACTGGTTAGAATTGAAAGCAATACTTTTTAGGAGTCCAAAAGAAGTTTTATTCGGCAATTGTATCCATAGTAAAAAACTCTAAGGACAGAAAAGAAAGGCTGCCATGGAATCTTCTGAAGTGCCACCTAACACCAGGAACACTGAAGATTCTTGAAGGCACAAAGAAATACACAAAACACCCTAAGGCACAAATACATCCCATCGAAAGTAAGGAATTTTGTGCCTGTATCCTAAGGAAATTAAGCTTTGGGTTGCAGCATTTGTTTGTGGGGCACTGGCTGGATGTTCGGGTTTGTTTGGTTTTTTTGGTTTTTTGGTTCGTTGGGGTTTTTTTGGAGGGTTGTTTCTTTTTTTCAACTGCAGAAAAGGTTGAGGAGTTCTGAAGAGCAAAACCAGATTCCTATAGGGTTTTAGCAGGTTCTTTTTTTTTTTCTTAAGTATATCAGCCACAGTAGTACTCAAAGATTACTCTGTTCTTAAATCCAAAATTTAAATATCTCACAAAAAGAGTATTTACAAACCACAAGTTTAAACTGTGCCTCATGTTTCTTCAGGACTGTCCCTGCCCCAGACATGGTGCCACTGGTTACAGCAACAGCAGAGCCTGCTCTGAACCAGCCTAGCTGGGATAACAAACCTCATTTATCACACCAAAAGGCACTGCATTGATATTCCTGATATTTAAGTCTACTTAGATTTGCACTTCATAGTTTTTCCTGGTAAAATGAATGTGCAGTTCTAGCAGAGCCTGTCCATCATAGCTAAATTCATAATCTAGCACTTCAACCTATCCATTCCTACAGACAGACTGTGCAACAAAACAACAAATATGCTGTACTTTGAATTAAGATGTATTTACAAAACACTGAGGTGCCTTTATCTCAGTTAGTGTGCCAAGAATACAACTAGAAATATATGTATAGTCACTGCCTCACGCTAAGACTTTGGACTTCTGACAAAAAGATCGAAAATTTTATTTGCTTATTGAATGAATTCCAATGGAAATGCTGTAATTAAAATCAAAATTGAGAAGTGAGTACTGTTATCTCTCATGCTAAAACAAAGCACAGACAAAGAGAAAATGGACATACATCAGGAAATTTTGTTCCTGGATGAGAAACTGATTTCTGTGAGGTCTCCACCAATCTACATTCAAGAAGATGCTTTTCCTTTGCGTAACAGCAACCTAGTTAGCCAGGTAATCAGAGTCCAGTCTAGTGAGGTCTCAGGGGACTGGAGGGAGGGCAGAAAATTTAACAACTTATCCCACTTAAGAGGTAAAAAACAATGTCTCAGTTGTACTCTGGAGGAAGAGAAGTTGAAAACAGAGTGCTTATCATAATCCCAATAAAGCATGATTTTTCCCAAGAAAGCATGAATACCCTCATGCTTTTTTCATCAGTCAGGCAATTAGTCTCCTTCACCTTGTGGGCAGGAAGAGCATCAAAAACACTCTGGTGCTGCCACATTTTTCCATTATTTCATCTTAGGTATCCATGTTGTCTGTTTTTACTGCAGTTCTCATTTCTAGTAACTCAGGCTGCCACAGCTCCACTCAGGAGCAGGTTCTGTGCATCCATCACCCTGGCAACACAGAGCATTTTGTTCCATGCAGAGCACTGCTGCAAAAATTCCAGAAATCCCCATCCACCAGCTGGGAAAA
This sequence comes from Grallaria varia, assembly GCA_013396735.1. Lineage (NCBI taxonomy): Eukaryota > Metazoa > Chordata > Aves > Passeriformes > Formicariidae > Grallaria > Grallaria varia. Next base: position 433,390 of record VWZG01006017.1, on the reverse strand, counting down.
TACAAATTACTAAGAGTAAGTTTCAGTGCAGACAGTCAAGGGCATAGCACTGGGCAATATGCTGAATTTGGCTTCCTCCTCTAAATCCCCAAATACTAACATATTGTAAAATTTAACTTAAAAACAAACGAAATCCAAAAAAGCTTCAGCAACACAAATATTTGTCAGTATTTCACATAAAAGAAAACTGAAACTCTTACAAGAAGCAGAAATCCCTATAAGCACAGCTATGCACTTCCATAGCAGGGGGAGAGATCCCTTGAAACATAGACTGGTGAACCTTCAGTGATCCCAAGAGAATCACAGATGGTAACTTGCAAGTTCAACAAGTATGGACAAAATTTCCTTCATTTATTCATGAATAAATCCAAATAGCTCATGCTAACAACATGCAGGTGAAAGACACATAACATACATGAAGAATTGTGTTAGGTTGGTCTGAAGGCTTCAAAAGGTAAAATAATAAGTATAGAAAGGAAGAAAGGCAGGAAAAAAAAGGACTTATTTAACAATTAGTCATTTGTACTACTAAATAATGCATGATCAACTGCTGAAGATTAGTGTTATGAAATTTAGCATTAAAAATGGAAGTCCCCCTCTATAAGATATGTAGGTATCTGTGAACAGGTACGTGGTATTTTTAGTGGTGGTCTCAACTGCATCTTTCTGATGAACAAAATTATTACACTTGTGTCAAAATCTTAGAGCACAAGGAGCTACATATGACCCACAGCCACTACCGTGGTTTGGTTACATTGGCTAGATTCTATTTATTGACTGATCAATTTTGAATGTTTGGTCGACAACATCACTACTTTATGAGAGATTATTTTAAATGACAAAATTGATTCTCCTTCAGTTTTCATAACTGGAACTTGATAATGAGTCAAATGTTTTAAATTTTGTTTCTAGGGAAATATTATAAAACATAATCAAAATCTTAAAAGAACATCTTAATGAAATTATTACTTCTGTTCAGTTAATACAGTGTAAAAGCTGGTTTGTGATCCAGCGATGTATTACTGAGATTTCCAATCTCTAAAGCCTGTAACATATATATATATATAAATATATACGAAGGTTTTCTTTATTTTTAATACAGTACCATTTCCTACAATTACTATTGTATAAGAAAGCAGAATTTTACCAAGACAGGTTGCCCAAAGAGGCTGTGGCTGACCCAGCCCTGGATGTGTCCAGGGTCAGGTTGGACAGGGCTTGGAGCAACCTGGGCTAGTGGAAGGTGTCCCTGCCCATGGCAGGAGGTTGGAATGAGATGAGCTTTAAGGTCCCTTCCAACCCAACCCATTCTGTGACTATGATTCTATGAAATCTTGGTCAAAAATATTAGAGGGAGAAATGGAAGAACAAGAATCTTGTAGAAAAAGTAAGCCCCTCCCCTAAAAAAACAAACCTCTAGAAAGGAAGCTTTTCTTTTTAGATTAAATAATATTAATAGGAAAAGACCTCATGCAGTGTGCTTGCCATTGGGACATCTTTGCCCAGCAAGCAGTAATAAGCAAGAAAAAAAATCTGGTTGAAACTCAAAAAATTGTGCAATAAACAAAATTGGTCTACAATTCAAACAAATCGTAAGCAAAATCCATGCAGAGTAAAAAGTGACTTTGTAGGCTTTTACTTATAACACTTATCTACAAAGAAAAAGAGCAAAAAACTCACTAAGAATATTTTTTGTCTTCTAAATCTAACAGCATCCTTTCTTAAACTACAAAAGCTGAAGCTCTTAATATATATTCATTCTATGGATTCAACCACTGCAAATTACATTAGAGTCTCCTAAGAAAATAAAATGCTCAACAATTTGGTTAATGACACTAAATTCAAATAGTACAGTGGTTCTGTTATAACATATTATTGAAAATATTGTTTATGCTTTTATACTTATACAGATCAAAATAATTGTGTTTCTGTTGGAAGTGGGACGGGATTCAGGGATGACTAGGGAAGGATACGATCAGTGCCTTGGAATATCACACAACCTTTCACCAATTCTCCCATGATGCACCCAACTGACCAGATATCAACTGAAAACAAAAGTGAAATGATCAAATTATGAAGTATCATGAACAAAAGTGAGGAAAACAAACAAAACCATCTAAGCATCTACGATAAAACACAACAATGTGGAAAACCAAACTGCTCACATGAATTTTCAATCGTATCAACACCAACTGACAGTTCCTAAATTTTGTTATGAGCATTTTGTAAAATATAATCAGTGTTCACACTTGTGAAACGACTGTGAAGAAGGATACAATCTCTTCCTGGGAACAGGACTTTATGGAGGACCATTTCTGCCATAATGCACCCAACAGACCAGATATCCACTAGCATATGTTAGGTGCAACAAGGACAAAAGATTAAAGAGATTTTTTTTAAATACCACAATTATTTATTTGTAAACTCACACTGTATTCCTACAGTCCTGTAGATAATTTATTTTTTTGTCCCAATCAGAACAGTCTCTACTAAAGTTTTGATCTACATCAGCACTTCCTGTATGTGCATTAATTACAGTGTTTTTTTCATTATCAAAGGCCCAACAAAGGTCCCTTGTTTTACACAGCCAAAATTACATGTATACAAACCTCATGGTATTCCCAAGCCCTTGTGAGAAAGCAAAAAAGACCTACTAACATACAAGTACAGTGCTAATAAAAATCAGCAGGTAAAACCCCAAAAAATGCAGGACAACTTCCATGCCAGCAATTTTGTTGGCTGAATGTTCAATATATTATAGCTGTGTTGATTTTAATAATATAACACACAGCCTCCTTGAGCGCTATGCAGATTTAAGAGAGTATAAGACATGGTTTATGAAGGGATCTGCAGCAGATTTTAATAACCAGAGAGGTAAAAGGGGACAAACCGTCAAAGGAAGATGCTCCAGAAGAAAATCATATTGATCAAAGGGTTTATTATTTATATACTGATGTTTCTTAGTTTGGGATTTTTTTTAATATCAGCCAGAATCAAGGGGCCCAGCAGTTTTTTTGAGAATAAAAAAATGGCAAAAAGATCACAGGCAAACATGTGAAGAGATACAATAGCAGGGGAGAGGGAGCAGCAGATTTTATATGGAGAGAGGCACAGAGAACTATTACAGTCCCTAAAATTGTTACACTGTAATTTTTTGTTACTTCCAATACCATGATTAGAATACTTTAACAACAGACATGACAGGGGGAAACCAGCCCTCCCTCCTCCTTTTAAAGTTATGTTTCAAGAGAAACACACTTTAGACAGAAGTAAAGTATTCCTCCAGTAACTTACCATTCTCCTTATATCCCATTCCAAGGATAACCTCTGGTGCTCTGTAATACCGTGTTACTACATATGGAGTCATCATAAAGTTAGTACATGCTGTTCTTGCCAGTCCAAAATCAAGGATTTTTAGCGTACAATCTGATTTTACTACTATGTTGCTGGGTTTCAAATCCTAACAAGAAATTACTCCAGTTAAGGAAGGATTAACATACAGAATAATAGACATACACCCCCCACTCCACAGTCAATATAAGCTAAAAATTCACTTTACTAACAACTGCATTTTCCTGCTCTGGTGTATCTGTTAAGGTATATACCCCCTTTCCTTCCTCCCTGTTTCAGAACAACTGTGCTCACAAAGAGTATTGTTAATGATCTCCTACTACCTACTCTGTGGATGATACCAGCTGAGTGGAGATGCTTGATACCACATAGCATTTGGTAAAGTAGGTAAGACATTCTTTCATGATCCAATTCCATATGGATAACCTGGCATAAATTTGCATCCATCAACTCCATCACCAAATATCTAAAGCATAAAGAAAAGAAAGCAGTAAGGAAACTCAAGTCTTACTTTTCATATGAAGTTTGAGCTTAGCGTAAGAAATGTTTCATAAAAGTCTATGATAACATAACTTTGCTAACATAAGTGCCAAAAAGATGATAAAAACCCATGCATTCCCACAGTTACAAAATTATCTATTCAAATAGTATATTAAAAATTAATTCAAGTGTTGAACAGTCCATCACGAGATAGTAAAATTCCACTAGTTTTATAAACAGTAATACAGGGAATAACTATGGAGCATGAAAAGCTAAGATTGATTTAAGTTGAAGCAGAGATTGCAGATATTGCAATGTAAATTCTCCCTTTGACTGTATTTTAATCTAAAAAATTAATAAGAAAATGAAGACAAGCACAGTAAAAACTAAGAATCATAGAATAATTTTCAAGTTAAAGTATCATCTGCTTACCCACTTCAGTCACACACTCCCCCCTCATTTACCCAGGAAGCCCATTCACAAACCGTAACAGCATATTCATGGAACCTATAGGAATATCCCACCAATCAAATGGCCACGAATCCTTTCTAGATCAACTGACATGCATGGCTTGACCAAAACCAAAATATATTCAGTTCTTAACTGAGGCCAAAAATACTGTTGTGTTGATGTGACTGGTACAGTAAAAAAATGCTCTCAGGTTATCCAGACCAAGTTATTATCCTGAGGTGATCCATGTAGCTAAAGGACCACACAAACAAACCAGATGCACATGCAAGCAAGCAAGTATGACAGACAGATGAATAAAAGGTAAATATCCATTTCTTTATTTCCCACTTCAGCTTTTAGCTACCCTTCATTTTCAAAGCATGAAGTCTGCAGGACACTGGAAGTACACTTCCAGTGCTTAGGCCAGTATTTGTCAGAGAAATTAAAACAAAAATCTAGTACTTACACATCCTGAAATTCTTCTAGTGACTTCTGTGGTGTAAATACATTTAATAAACTAATTATCTATAAAATAAAAACAAACATTAGAAGAAACCTCTGCTTTAATTCATATAAAACTCCACTACTGCAGAAGTTACTATTCAAAATCAAATGCACACTGTTACTATATGCAATTTGAATGTTACTTGGCTGCACTGAATTCCCATATGCTGAAAAACTGCCAATTCAGAAATAGTTCCAAACTGCAGCATGTGTGCCAAAGGAACCAAGACAGGGAAAAAAAAAAAAAACCACCTCTTTTTTTTTTTTAAAGTTATATGACCCTTTCTATCTCCCTCGCCAGTGCCTGAAATATAACCCATTTTCCCCTATAAATAATAATCTCTTATTTTAAATCACATGTTGTGCAAGGAATTTTAGCCAAGGCTGTCCAACACCACGCGCACGGAGGTGCCCCACGCCATCCCATTAAACTTAGATTATGATGTACTATTTCCAGAACAGCTAAAATTACTGTACTGCCATCCTTAATAACCACCTTGCTTTTATTCTGCTACATGTGGGCTTCATCAAAAACTTAAAAATCAGCATTGAAAGGCTAATTGACTCCTGGAAGTCTGAGACCTGACTGCACCACTTCAGTGACCAGCCATGTTTCTAGTTCATGTTAACACCAAAACATAAGAGTCACATAAATCTACATTCTTGTATTTGAACACCCAAGTATTGACATCAAGGCTTATTTTAGAAGGTCCAAAGATTTTAAAATTCACAGGTGTTGTCCATAGTATTTCACTTTTGTTTATCAATAAATTGTTAGACAGTGCTGCACTGCTGCAAACCCCACCAGTTAAATACTGTATTTAATAAAAATCTTGCCTAAGCTCAGAAGATTTAACTAGAGTGCAGTCACAAGGGCCAAACCCACTGAAGAACCCACCGCTAAAGAGGCTTTGTTGCAGGACTTAGAAAGGGGAAATGCAATAGAGCAAGGCCAGTTCTATGATGGCAAACACATCCCAACAACACAGCAAAAACCTCCTCCCCCTGGCCCTTCATACCCCCGAGAGCTCACCCAAAAACTTAACCATACATCAGGCAGGATTGCATTACCCAAATCTTTCCAGTCACTCCACTATTTTTCCATTACTCTGGTTACCAACAACAAGTGAGAGAGCAAATCTTGAGCTTTTCTGACAACTGAAAGTAACTGAGGGAGAGAAATACAAAGGCCAACTTACGTTTTTGTGATTGACGCATTTTAAAAGAACAAGCTCTCTGTAGGCCCTTTTTGCGTGGGTTTGGTTCTGAAAAGGACGACTCAGCTTCTTCACAGCAACATTTATTCCAAGGACTGTATCAAAGGCAGCACTAGAAGTGTTCAAAGACAAACAAGTTGAAGTCTGTTTGAGGGAGAGGAGGGGGCAAAAGGGAGGCAGGAGTGAGGAAAGAAATCAAGAATCGAGACAAAGCATATCCACTAACCTGTTTGTACTAACTTATTTTAATTCAGAAAACAAACACCCTTTAAAAACTACGTATCCATTAATAAATACAAATAGGTCAAACAGAAGCCACTGACATTCATCAGAAGTCTTCCTGTGCTCGTTTCTGTCTTTAGACTCAATCTGCTGACTCAAGACTCACATTCAAAACTGCAAGATCTAAAAATATTTTAGGCATATTTGAAATCAAGAAGCATTGAAATTGCCTAATCTGTGCATTTGGAATATTTTTGGGCACTTTTGCTGACTGACAATCATTTAGTATTTGGAGTAGAAATTTCTCTTTGCTAAAGGAGACTCACAACCATGACTTTGTGATCCCTTCTACAGGCATCAATACTGTCCCTGTGTGTGGATACTTCATAATGATATAAAATTGTAGTGCCTAGCAGAAAATTACCTTGATCATCTGCTTTTGGGGGGAAAAAAGCCCATTGAATTGAGAAATATGGAAAACTCAGATGGAAGGGAGCAATACAAGGGTTTAAAAGTGAACATTATCATTTAAACCCTGTTTTTCAGTTGTGCTTGTTCCTTCCCTCTGCAGTTCAAGGTCAAAACACAAACTTGCTCTAATAACTGTAAGAATCGAAAGCTAAATAATCTGTATAAGTAGAATAAGACTAAAGTGAGAATATTCTTCATTATTAACACATAGACTATTTGGCAAAATATATGTGATTTCATAGCACATGCTACTCAGGAGTTCCAGTCTTTAAATAGTTCCAGTTTTAAATATGGATTCCCACAATACTCTATTTCCATTTAATGTTACTTTCATAGGGTAGGAAAGAATTCTCATTCACATATTTTCCAAGCACATTTAAGCTCTTTGTGAGCTCCTTTCCTATCTCATCGTGATACATACAACACCAGAGTTAAAAGGACCACCACACACTGGTACTCTTACAGAAATTACAGCTCCCCTGACAACAACAATACTCAAACTGTATCAAGTTTACCAGCATAAAGTCACTGCTTTCCCTCCTGGAAAAAGCATCATCACAAAGCAGAGCTCACCCATGAGATGTTGTGTTTTCTTGGAGCCCAAATTTGAACCAATGTGCCACTTGCACTAAAGGCTTGCTAGCATTTATTTCAGCTTAGTTCTGTGAAATCCATAAGTCATTATTCCATACTAGAATAGGCACCAGGAAGTTGAAGACAAAAATTATTTCAAAAGAGTAACTGTGTACCTAATTATTCCATTTGAAATAGATTACAAGACTTCAAATATGTTAATATTTAGGAACAAAGAAATGCAGTAAGTTATATACATGTGCACTTTGAATACAAAAGACAAAAGGTATTTCTCTCCTAGCCTGTTTGCAGTGTGAGCTACAAATAACAGATGAGTTACTTTTTCACCTTCCTAGAGCTCTCATTTACTGTTTTTCCTAAGTGTGTACTCCTAAAAATACTTATTTTCCTACATTTTAATATCAAAGTCAAAACTACACAGAAGCAATACGAATGGAGTTTCCCATCAACATTCTGTGGGGAAAAAAGGCAAATTTAGACCTCTCCTAGCTGAAGTAACACCTGTGATATTAAAAATCTCATAAAAGAAATGAAATCCAGACACAAAACTCCAGAAACACTTTTCCTATTTTTTATGTTAAACATCAGATCATAAAAAGCATCACATCACACTAATGACTTGACAATTTTTCCAGCCAAGCATGTCAGGATAACACTTATCTTACACTGAGTTTTCTACATTTTACATATCCCTTGGGTACTATAAGAGATTTTAGGAGAAATTAGGATTTTGCACCTTCTCCAACTTGAAGTATTTCACAGAAAGATGAAAGTCTACATCATGTTTCACTCGGTTATTTCATAAACCAAATAGTTTCAAAACAAGTCAATAAATCAAATCATTCCTTCTTCCTCTCAAAACATTGACCTTAACACTACCTGAACTTCATTTTGAAGCAGAGACCTAGTTGAATTTATTTGGTTTAGAAATTAATTATTTCTAAAGAAAGGAGAAAAGTTTACAGCCATCTGACATTCCTGCACACCATCAAAAACAAGCATAACTTTGAGAACATTAATACCTGGAAAATGTCAAGCCTACACTAAATCTTATCCAAACACGAATGACCAGGATCTAGGAAGACTATCCCCTCATCACTCAACCCACTGAAGAAGAATGAAATATGGTATTCTAATTTGGCTTATTTTTCACTTATTAGCAGGGCAATAGAGGTATCTAAATAATCTAAAAATAAAGGCATGCTCTCACAAAAATGCACTGTTTTCCTACTTATATAACTTGCTATGGATATGAAAAGGCCAAGACAACATGGGCAGGTGCTGTAGAAGGAGTTGTTCACAATACATGAGTCATCACACTAATTCTGCAGATTTTATAGATGAAGACAAACTGCAGGCTGGATTTAAAGCACGAACAGCCCACCATGTGTTGTGATTAAGTTCAATATCAGAGACTTCCCGAGTACATCTGTTTGTTCCCCTGCACATGGAACTAAAAACCACATGCATAAACATTTGTGCTGTTACCAAGTTTTTCCCAACAAAACAGGGGCTGGAACCAAGTCGTGTAGAATGGATTGCTGCAGTCTAAAAAACATTTGAAAGTGTTTACCTTTAGCTGGCCCAGAGGTGTGGTGCCACACAAGAGACTAAGGTTCAGGATCAGCCTAAGGGCTCTCCCGTCCTGGGCCAGTGGAGGCTGGACACAAAGCTGGGGTGACACCAAGGGAGAGCTGGCCAGCCCAACCCCTCACACAGCATCCCTTCCTGGTTAATCCATGGAGTGACAATGACACTCATCTGCCTCATGCTGCCAGTTAAGGGCAAGGCACTGCACTGATGGCTCCTAGAAATGGACAGGAGTGACCGGGAATAAAAGAGGGGGAAGAAAGGAGGGGCCATGGTGAAGAAACCAGTAAAATCCAGAATCTCTTGTCTTACACTGCAGTATCACAACTACAAGGGGAATGGGAGAACTAGAAACAAAGTGGTTAATGAGAAAGAAAGAAATTTGTGGACCGTTTTAACTTATGCACTTACACAAATATTAATTTTCCCTAAAAACAAAACAAAAAATAGGTTTGCCCATGAACTATAGCAAGTGATTGGTTTAGAATTTACTTAATCCATAACCCTGTAGCAAGAGAATTTATCATCAGTATTTGCATTCTGGTGCCTCTATGAGGAATACATTTAAATTTTGTTTTAGAAATGCAGCTTTTTATATTTAAGTGAAGTATTTATTACTCACCAAACAATGCCCTGTGCCCCTGATCCTATGGGCTTCAATTGCTGGTAACGTTTTAGGACAGTGAATGTTGAATCTGCAACTTGAACACTGTAAAATTGACTATCACATTTACTGTCAGTCATGGTGTAGTGTCATGTAGTTTTCTCTCTCAAGGACCCGGTGAAGTCTTCAAGATCTTAAAGAAAAAGAAAGTAAACAGATGTTCAATTTCTCATTAATCTCAGGCAGACAAGATGGAAAATACATTATACATATTTTAATACATATGAATTTTTTAACAGCACATCATTAAACAAACATTCTTTCAGTTTCTTGTATTACCACTGCTATTGAAAAATATTTGCAGACAGACAGCAATTAGAGCCTTCACAGCTTTACAGCAATGCATGTTCCTACTTCAACCCCTAAACCAAAAAGCAGTTAAGTCAACAACTGTAAAAACAAACAAAAGCACTCAAATCCAACAACCCTCTACTCCTTGAAGGCTACTCCACAACTTAGAATTACTACTGCGTGCTAGGACAGTATTCATTTCTGTATTACAGGAATAAAAAAATCCAAAATTACATTTTTCAAACACTGAGAACACAGATAAAAGTAGCAGCAGAAATCCATGGAGTTCATGGCCAGAAGGGAAAGTGTCTTAATAAAAGGCTTGATTAAAACTGCAAAACAAGTTTGAAACAAAACTGCCCCCCAAATCCTCGTGGCTGCTGCAGTTTCTCCAACACCCCTTTCAACTTAGTTCAGTAGGAAATTCCAAGGAGGGCTCTGCCTCCTCACCTCTGCCAAACAATGCTTCCCTGACGCAGACCTATCCCAACACATTCTCCCTTCAATCTTACACACACCTTAACACCCTGTGTCGTCAGTTTGTCACCTTATAATGCTACAGAATTATTTTGTGCTATAGTTTGGAAGAGACTTTCCTGCCACAATGGAGAGTAAGTTACATCCACCTGTCAAGAATGAATTAGAGGTAGGTAATTACATGAGAGAGCACAGTAATGGACTAAACCTCTTTAGCTCTGAAGTGCTACAGTAACAAGAGCACAGACAGCCAGTTTTCCTGGACTTCCATCCCTCTTCCAAACCTTACAAGAAAATTACCTCAGTAATTACTGAAGAGGTCTCTAACAAATTCTCCCATTTTTAATTTCACATTCACTATGACAGATAGTGTCATTACAGCCCAGAGTGATTTGCAGAGGCAAGAGTTCCTCAGAACAGGAAATGAGAGCAGCTCCCCTTCCCCCAGAGCAGCTGTGTCCTGCATGGTTTGGTTCAGCTACAGAAAGAGCAGCTTGGCCCTCTCTCTTCACCAGCCCCACACAGTATTTGTGAGCCAATGCAAAACAGAAAAGCCCCAAGAGCAACTCAGATGCCCACCCCAGAAGGGCACAAAGCCACACAAACAAATTTTGGTTGCTTCAAGAATTAGAACTTGGATCTGTTTCTTCTTCGATGCACATAGAAGGGAGCAGCATCTTTTCCATGTTTTAAGCCAGCTGATGAACTCCAAGGAATCTGCAAAAAAATCAGTGGAAGACCTACACGTCCTAATAAAGACTGGGCTTTATAATAACTGGTAATAGTTAGTCTTAATTGATTCTCAGGAAATGTCTGGAGTCCCTTCTAATTTCTCAAAATCTATGCAGTATTTTAAGAAGTAGATATTAAACTGGGTCATCCCCAGCAGAAATTTAGACAGACAGTTTACTTGGTATTTCCCCTTAGTAGCTTAAGAAAAAAGCAGAGGAGAAAGGATCAGCAAAAGCAAAATGTGAGCTACCACCTTTCTGCTCCCGTCACAGCTGTAAAGGGGGAAGGAGGAAGAGAACTACATCCCCTGTACAACAATTTTAGGGGCAGTCAGAAGCAGTTCCAGTCAGCTCACACTAACATGAGACCAAAGTGATGCCTTAAGAGTCTTTCCAAGTACATCACAGGAAAAACCCCACTCTTTTTTCCAACCCTTTTTACTGCTTCAAAGTTGCAGACTCTGAAGTACCAAATTTTTTGACGAACAGTCCCTGAGCAGCCATGGTATTTTTCAGTGTATCTTCATTACTGGAAGAAAGGTACAGCTGGAAGGTCAAGACCCTCCCTCTGAAAGGACTTACAGTCAGAATCAAAAAAAGCACAGATTTGGCATAAGCTGGGTATCCAGTTGCAGGTTATCAACCTGTTAGTTACACAAGAACTATGCTGTACCTCTTCAGGGGTTAATAGAACACTTTTCTATAACAGATATTTAAAAAACGGGAAAATTACATTATCCTGAACTAGAGAAATCCTCCCTTTAAGGGTCCTTGTCTACACAAAGCCACTTTTTAAAAATCATTTAGAGATCCGGATAAGCTCTTTAGACAAGACCCAAAAAGGGAATGAGGCATCAGAACACACAAGTTTTATGTATTCTGACACCCTTTGCAACTCACCATGCTAAGTACCTCTCCATGAGTCCTAATTTTTACTTGGGCTACAAGTTGCTCGGATGCATCAGGACATATATTATATCAGACAGACACATTAATGCAGAAAATCTCCCCCTATTCTCTTATTCACCCTTGCAAATGCACTTCAGATTCAGGTGTGCCTTTTTAAGGACTATCATCCAAGCGTGCTGGGGTTTTTTTCAAACCCTTACAGGAACATATATCAACAGGTAGGCGTCCAACTACAAATCACGGTGATTCACTCCACTACTCACAACCCCCGAGCAGCCCGCTACAAATCGAAAGTGTAACACGGCAGTCGCTGAGTAATGCCAAGGGATGACAGCAGAGCTCAGAGGTTCTCTGTAGCTGTCAGCTCTTGGAAAAGTCGACCTCCTTCTTTAAGAAATCCAAATTCCTACTGACCAAGCAAAGACTTTGCCACTACCTCTTACAGCATCACTCAGCTGTTACACACACACACACACACAAAAAACACCGTATGCACCTCAGCGTTCTGCCAAGGCGAGCTGCAGGAAAGAGGGGAAAACTTTCACCGTGCTCCTGCTGCGAGCAATCCCACTGTTTATGTAAGAACCGAGCGAGAGCGGCTTTCCCACGCCTTCCCTTAAAACTTCTGCCGAGGAACTGCTCCGGCTCCGCAAAGCCCTGGCTCGCCTGGGCCGAACCCAGCGGGACCCGCACCCCTCGGTCCCGCACCCCTCGGTCCCGCAGCCCCCGGTCCCGCTGCCCTCCAGCTCCGGAGGCTGCCAAGCACGGGGCGAGTGGCTGAGGGGAGGCGGCTCGCGGCGGGGGCCCGGGCTCTGAGGGAGGGCCCGGGCTCTGAGGGAGGGACGCGGGGAAGCGGCGGGGCCGGGCCCGGGCAGCGGGCCCATGGAGCGCTCCGGCTGTGCCCTCGCGGCGGCGGGCGGGACCCGCGGGCGAAGCTCCGGCCGGCCTCAGGCTCGTCCCGCCCCGGCCGCAGCCCCACCGCCCCGGGCCGCCCCTCAGGGCCGCCCCTCACCTGCGCGGGCCGCGGGTCCCGCCGCCTCCCGCCGCCCCGGCCACAATGGCCTCCCGGCGCTCCGCACGGCGCGGCCGCCGACTGACGGCGGCGCGGACCAATCGCGACGCTCCGCCGGCGGAGCTCAGCCAATGGTGCTGCGACGAGGGCGGGGCCTGCTGGCCGCTATATAAGGGCGGGCGGCGAAGGGCCGCAGTGGGGAAGGGGCGGCTCGGTCCTGCCCTCCCGCGTGGCGTCATTGACCTCTGTGACGTCATTACACACGTAACTTCTCAGCAGCGCCACGTCACGGGCCGTTGTGGCACCAACCCTCGCTGTTGGCTCCTCAGAGTCGCAGGGAAAAGCGATTGCATCACTTGCTAAAAGACAGAGTTACACATAGGTCAGACTAGCACTGTGCTTGTCAATATGATTTGGGTTTTTTTATGTGGATACAAAATGTACTAGAGAGCAATTTCCAGTAACTAGTTCCTATTTCAATCTGGCGAACACTTTCAAGCTCTTAACCTAAATGAGCATTCAAACAGCTCCATTAAGACAGAAACCTGCAGAGGAATATCATAAAGAAACCTTTTCCAGTTAATAAAATGCAGAAAAATTAAGTGTTATGGGTTCTGACCCTTTGGAAAAAAAAAGAAAGAGGACTTCATGTGTGTATCTACCTTATTTATTTGGAGGTTTAAAGGTACTTCCTGCTGCAAGTTAGTGCATAGCTTGCAAAGTGTGCTTTTGCAAATATATGTTATTAAAATTGGCCTTTATTCCTAACTGGAAGATGTAGTGAGTATTCCCTTATGTGCCAGTATAGGGTGTTGGGAGTTTTTTTTTATATACTCTGCTATCTGGAGTTTAGATATTGTATTAAATGCAAATTTGTGGGAACTTTTTCTTGGACAAGGAGGCAACTTTAGGACCATGAAGAGCATGTGTAAAAACACAGACACAGCTTCTCTTTTCACCTGCAGGAAATTTCTTCCCACGTCCATCTCCCTCAGCAGAAGGTAAAATGTAAAGCTTTAATCAGCAGCTGGTGTGAAGAACAGAAGGACCTGCAGAGATGACGCTGCTGAATCAATGTATGATGGCTGGGAAACATCTCAGACCTGAGATGGGAAGTCATCAAATTAAAAATAAAAAAACCCCAAACCCAAACAAACAAAACACACACACATACAAAAACACCACAAAACAAGAAGAATTATATAATCTTTTAATTGTATTGTAATTTCATTGAACCCTCTTCAAACAAAAGTATCACTTGAAAGACATCCAGTTTCCTTATTCTGTTGCACTGTATATGTTATGCAAATAAGAGCTGGGGTGGCACAGAAAACAAATCTTGTTCTGGCTTTTCAAATTAGCTGAAAGAAGCAGAAATTTTGAACATAGCTGGGAATTTACAGCCAGAGAAGAACTTTGCAAATGACTGGTTAAATATGAAACACAGACACAGAGGGGAGGAGAGGAAGGTGGGGAAGAAGAGGGACAACAAATTTCCAGTTTGAGGCTGAAGAAGGGAAATCCCCAAAAACTTTACACAAGTGTCAACATGCTCAGTATTTACATTCTGAGCATTACCAATGTTACAGATAAGCAATGTACTAAAAAAATAACTTAAAAAAAAGCTATACAATTGTAGTTATAAATATTATACCTTTAAAACTAGTTAAGTAGTGTAGGCTAAAAAAAATGTTCACAGTTACTCTGGAGAGAGCTGTAATACATATATATTGCACAGTAGAAAAGTTCATTCAGTATACCATGTGTAAACAATTTTTGTCTTCTTTGGCAATTCCAGGACTTAGAGGAATATTTGTGGTGAGCAAAAGCACTTGGGTACAAGGCACATCAAAAGCTTTTAAAGCTGCAAGATAAATCCTTCTGACACTTTCCAGTGAGCACTGTCATTCTCTTCAGGAAAAACGTGTACCTACCAATTCAGAACAATACATTTCTACAAATATAACTCAGAGGTCTGGTGACAAAAACATCAGCTGTTCTTGGCTGTTATTCTACAGTAACAGATTTGGCCAAATTTCTTGGAAAGTCCACCTAGAATGGAGAGACAGAGTTTCAGTACGACAGAGGAATAGTGACATTCTGCATTTGACAGTTCATTTAGTGTGCTTTTTCAGACTTCCTAACAAGTTCTGCTTTATTCCAGACACATTAACACACACAACAGACCATAGATCTGCAGGTAATGACTCGCACTGCGCTTGAATTCATCCTTGCTTCCAAAAGCCTCCTAACAAACACATATTTGTTTTGCACAGGGTACCTTTCCAAACCAGTTGTCATTACCGAACTGACACACCTACACAATAACAAAACCAAGCTGTAGAAAGCACTGACCTACTTTAGGTTAAAGTACAATCTCACATTTTAAGATTTAGTGTCTGAAAAGTTCCATCTCTATTCGTAACGAATGAAACTAAGCCAACGACCTTTATAATTTTTTAGAACAGCAATTTAAAAAAACCACAAAACTGAAGAATTGGCACTGAAATGCCACCTCTGCCACCACAGTTGCAATAAGCTCCACTAAATATTATCATAGTTCTTTGCTACATATGCCATACAACTGGGTCTCCAGCTTTACACTGGTAGGAGGAAGCTCAAAACTGCACAAACTGGAGTGTTAAATACAGGAAACACTTACATCATATCCTCTGAGAACAGCCAGGTGGAATGAAAGCAACTGGAGAGGAATGACACTCAAGATCCCTTGAAGGCAGTCAACTGTGTGAGGCAGCTCGATGGTTTTGTAGGCAAATTTTGAGCTTTCTGTGTCTTCTTTAGAACACAGAATGATTGGACGACCCTGAAAATCAAATTTCGCAGGGTTAAGTGAAGAGCTAGCCTAGAACTGCTTTGAAATATTACTTCTCAGCATGCCTTTATGTGTCTGAAGGCACTCAAGTAGCTAACAAAGGCAACGCCAGTCTTGCATAATGACTTTTGCCTTTCACCGTATTGTGAGACTCGGATGTTTTAGCCCTGTAGAGTTTTAACATTACTCCATTTGCTTCAAAACAAAAAACCCTAAACAAACACATGACCCACATGGAATTATTTTAACTGCCGGTGTTAACCTGTAATGACAACCTACAATGCAGAGCTAGCACCTTATTTATAACTTAATGATTAAAAAAATCAGCAGTACATCCTTTTTTGGAGGCAGAGTCAGCAGCAATACAAGGGCACAATCTCTCTCCCCACGACCCTGTGCTAGTTGAACATCCTACCTGCCGAGCAGTGACCTGTTGCAGAGCGTTCTGGCACTTGGAGAAACAAGGATCCTTCATTATCACCATGATAACAGGCATTTGTTTATCTATCAGGGCTAAAGGCCCGTGTTTCAGCTCACCAGCCAGGATCCCTTCAGAGTGCATATAGGTGATTTCTTTTATTTTCTAAAAAAATAGGAAACGCCATCAAGTTACTGGTGAATCAGATGAGAAACGGCAGCCACAAGAAGCAAAACACCAAAGCTGTACCTCTGCCACTGAAATGCAGACATACGGTATGAAGTTGGTATTTTCAAAGCTCCGTTATTAGTGCTCACACATGGGCTGCCTGCTGGGATTTCCAGCAGGCTGTGGGTGGAAGCAGAGCCTGCCCAGGCACATGCATTTACAGATAAAGAGCTGGAGTAATCAACAGGAACTTGAAGAACCAAACACCCAGCACAGCCTTGGCTATTGCAGTCTGCCCTCAACGCTTCAAATCCCTGTGAGACATGGATTTGTGTCCATTTCACCAGAATATTCTTAACATAATTCATGAGGTTCCTTCAGAAGCATCTTTTCTCAACATCAGCACATTGTATTCTTCTGATGTTATTTTCAAATGGATCAGTAGTGTAAATTGTTAGGGTTTTGTTTTTAAACAGACTCATTAAACACTGCATTTATTATGTGAAAGAAACAAGAAACTGATATCGTATCCAGGTTCATCTTATATATGTGTTCAATTAAAGGCTCCTAGTTATAGATAGCAGCTTTATTGCAGCAGAATTAAGCTGTAATGAAATACTAGAAATAATCTATGTTGCAGAAGCCACAAAATCTCATTTTAAATAATATCCAACAATATTGAGAAGTTCCTACCAAAGCTCCTTCCAGACAAGTGGCATAATTATACCCACGACCCATAACCAGCAATGATCTTTGTTTGTACAGCTCAAGAGCCAAGTCGTGTATCTTCTCATCCAAGGACAAAACTTCTTTAATCATCTCTATTGAGGCACACACACACAAAAACAAAGAACACATTACTTTTTTTTTTTTAAAATGGAAAAAATGGTTTGCTAATTGTAGGGTTGTTCTAATTATCTAATAGAACAAATACATTTCATTGAATTCAACCACTAACTTAGCAACTGTGACTGCAGTTTAAGGATATTTTCTCCAGTCTTATTTACAGAATAAATTTAAAGCAACTATTGGCTTAAGCAGTGCTCATGATCCCATTCGAATTTCTAAAGGGAATAGTGAACATCCATTTTAAAGTCACCTTGAATTAGTTTCCTTTTATTTATCCTGATTTCAAGTGGAAGGCTTTAAAAATTTCAAGCTACCAATTTAGGAGATTGAGAAGTATTTCTCATACAAAACTACTTTATAGCAGCTAGAAAACCAAACCTGTGAAAATTTCAACCTTCCTGCCAAGTTTCTTGGAAGGGCACTTGTAAAATTGGCAGGTAGTGCAGAAATGAATAGTCCATTTTTCTCATATTGTCTCCCGTTGAGGAGAGGGGGAGAGTGAAACTTAAAATAAGAAAGAAATATGCCTGAGAAGTGCTTTATACTGCAAACATTCCCCCATGCCTCCTCAAAGCCAACATATCAATATACCTGGCAACGATTTTAGTCCACTAATGATCTCCTGTCTCCTTTTCTGCAAGGAAATTCTGTCTTCAGACATCATTAGGCCAAACATTACCAGAGACACGAACTGGCTGGTGTAAGCCTGCAGACAAAACAAAACATTTAGCAGCTAAGTCTGCAGTGAGTTAATACGATCTCGGTTTGAACTGCTACAATTAAAACTTTAATTGGATTCCAGGGGGCTGAAGTATGAAAGTCAGACACGGCGCAGCAATTACCTTTGTGCTCGCCACACCTATCTCGGGCCCTGCATTGATGTGCACTCCACAGTCGGTCTCCCGGGATATTGAACTTCCAACTGTGTTGGTGATGCCCACTGTAAGGGCACGGTGTTCTTTGCAATACCTCAAGGCCATAAGTGTATCTGCAGTTTCACCTGGAAAACGTTTGCATCCGGACTTAGGTTGGCAGAGGACAGCAATGATTCCTGAAAAGCATCAGATCCCACACAAGCGTGTTCTAAATCAGTGTACCCACCCTTACACAAGGCAAAAGGCAGCTCACCTGACTGGCTTATGAAAAAGCACACGTCGTCCCTGAATACAGGAGTGTTTCTGTCCAGGAAGTCACTGGCAAGTTCCACCATCACTGGTAATTCAGTTAATTCTTCCAAAACTTGTCGAGTCTGTATTTAAGCAGCACACAACACTTGTTAGCATTGCCACCCATTAACATCTCGGCACCTTGTGAGTCAGAGATAATTTAAAGGGATTCTTATTAGAAAAATAGGTAATTAGAGCTCACCAGAGCTTTAAAATCCAAGGTGAAAAAAGTCAACTTCTAATGGCATTGGAGCATTAATAAAGAATGTGGCACAAAGGAAAACTAAATAAAAGGGTGAGACCCCTCGATGACATGCAAAGTTTGAGACAGAAGAAGAAGCAGATGAAGAGCTGTTGTCTAAAACCCCAGAAATTAAGAGTTCTAAGTGCATTTAGGCTGAACGTACAGCCACTGCAGCGTGGTAACTGGTCCCACAGCCAATAATGATCAGCCTCCGGCACCTTCTGATTTCTTTCAAATGATCCTTCAGTCCCCCCAGCAGAACTGCAAACAAAGAAATACGTGTATCAGTGGTGCATTTCAGTTTCTAGTTAGCATGTTTAAATTTTCCAAGCCTGGTCCACCTCCAAGGCCTGCCCTGAGTTACCTGTGCTGCTCTCGAAATTCACCCTTCCTCTCATCGTATTGACAACTGACTCTGGCTGCTCAAAAATCTCCTTTTGCATGAAGGCACTGAAGTTCCCTGTTTACAAAAACAAGACATGGTAACGCTTAGCCTTGTTATTTTAAGTCTATTCCAGACAGAGAGAGAATTTTCAAGACAAATTGTGGTTATCAAGATAATTTGACTGTATCAGCTTAAACACAGCTGCCAGAGCAGGCAAGAAGAAAGGAGAGATTGGTAGTTCACTCTGGTTGGTTTCATTTCCCAACACTGGTCAGGTAACTCAATTAGTCTTTAAGGAAACTTCTGTGTTCCACATAAATTCTTAATCAGTCTTTACAGTCAAACTTTGCCAACAACTACAACATTACTTATATTTTCAAGAAATACTGAAATGAATAGAAGTATCTATGACTTTTCCAAGGCTAAAATGGGTTGGGTCCCAGATTGTCCATCCTCTCTTGGTCTTAAAACTTGGAATTGTCAGCTCCCAGTATAAATAGTCTAAATATAATGTGATTTTCACAACAAATTGGCACTTGTCTGCCTTATCTACACAAACAGTAACCATCCACTTTTTATGATGCCCATTCACGGATGTTTCAACCCACCCTTCATGATTTGCTGCAATTCCATCTGCAGGGTCTGGATGGCCCGGGAAGGATCGTCGCTGGCCGAGCGCTCCAGACGGTGAATCGAGAGCTTCCCGTCAGTGACTGCTGCAATGTCATCGTCCTCCAAGAAAATCACCCTGTTGGTGTGCTCAATGATGGCACTGCCGAACAAACAGGAGCAAGGCAAAGCTGTCACATCAGAGCTGGTGACAGCACAGCAGACAAATAGCCCCGGCAGCATTTCCAGCCCCGCTTCCATCTCGTCCTTCCGGGCAGAAATGCAGACAGAGCCATCGCAAAGGCAACGGCTCCATCTGCTGCTCCTCCTGCACTCTTACAGCAGAAGGTTCAGGAACCACTGCAGGAGCTCCTGCTGACCTGATCCTTCCTGCCAGTGTCCCTGTCAAGGTCACAGTCTTGTTTCTGAGAAACTGCACCTGATGTCCAGGTAGCTGCCACCCTCAGAACCACACCACTGTTTCCTCTACGGTCTGCCCAAGCACTCAGCTGATGGTGTCCCTCTTACCCGAAGTCCTTTCCTGCAGGGGATGTATATCACGCAGGGGTCAGCAGCTGGCAGATACTGCCCTTGTTTGCAGTTCAAATGATGACAACAAATCCTGGCATTTTACAAGTACCTGAACCTGGGGGCTTTATGAGGTTACCTGGTTTTAAAAGCTATTCCATCGGAAAGCAATTGCACAGCGGCAAGACAGCGTAAGATTTCCTGAACTATCTAAACAAAACTTCTAAACAAACCCCAGTATTTTCAGAAAAGTTTAAATACTTTTACTACCTCGCATCTGAAGCAAAGAAGAATTCTACAGCCTTATCCCCCACAGCATGAAGGCAGGTTGAGCTGTCCAGTCTTTTCACTCGGGAATTGCAGATGTTCTTCACATTCTCAATGTTGCCTGTTAGAGAAACCACACATTTTAAATGCAAAACCAGTGCTGTTCAAGTCAGAGATTACAAAGTACAGGTTCAGGGTATCAGTTACTCAAGTGTTTTGGGGGGGTGGGTCTTTTACATGAACTACACATTCAGTGGTATAAAAATACAGTATCCTCAGCTAAGAAGCTATTGGGGGCATCAGCTGGCACTTTTACAGTACAAAGACCAGTTAACCTAATTTCTAATCATAAAGTAACAGTAATTTTAGTTCTCGAAAATCATCAACTTACATGTTCTATACAAAACAGGAACCTGTTCAGTTGAGAGCTTGTACTTGCTCCTGACCCCAATGAGCAAAGGGCTCCCTCTCCTACAAAAGGGAAAACAGGCAAGTTGATAAAGGGAGATGCGAACACAAAGAACTCCAAGGACATCTGTGAGGATGAAAGACAATATCCCATCTCCTCACCCATGATCCTAAAGCCATTACATGGCAGGAGTTAAATAAACCTGGCTTGCTTCTCTAAGATTTGCCAAATATTATTAAAGAAAAAAGTACCGTGCGCCTTGGTGATTCTTTACACATGAAATACATCCAGGTAGAGGAAAATGTATAGGATGAAGGAGGTGTTTTCCTTCCAGTAACCACAGAACAGCTCAGTAGAGGCACCAGTTTGAACCAAAGCTTACTTTGCCTCTGAAGGGAGCCAGCAATAACCTCCAATTTAGAACTGAAATACTGTTACATCCTTTAGCCTTTCAAATTCAGAAATGTCAACCATCACAACTGCACCTCCAAAACCGCAGAATATTAAAATAGTTTTTAAATTATCTTTAATTTTTAATTATATGGGTCACTTGCCACACATAAGACCTTGTTCAACAACAACAAAAAAAAAAATCACAGGAGTAAAAGAACAAGTCATTCTCCCTCAACACCTCAAATTACAAGATTAGCTTCTCTTAATGCCCTCAGTCCTGAAAATCCAAACCTGAACCACATATAGAATAGCTCATTTCAGATGTTCTCCAGTTAGAGTGATGGTACAGTTGGCTTTTTCACAATTTTAATTGCAGTCCTATTTTAGCCCACAGAAGCAATGGCTTTTCAGGTTACAGTACAAAACAGTCTTTATTCCCATTGCTACTTCACTAGTTATTTTAATATCTTTACATTTCCCGAAACTTGTTTTCCAAGTCATAAATAAAAGTAGAACTTATACAGAAAGAAATCGTCAGTACTGTGACAGTTACAGGACTTGTAATTTGTATTGCCTATTACTATGATGGTCTTTTAGCCCACCTGAATATACTTATCTCATTCTTTATGTGAAGTAAAATTGAACAATGCCCTTTTCCCTCCCCTTTTTGATACAGGAGAATTGCTAGCACACTCTTAATTTGACTTCAGAAACAGAAGATATGCTGAACTTCTTTACTGACTCACTGAGTTTTGGTTAATTAAGCACTTTAAACATCAATATTCTAGTATCTTGAAGAGATGTCAGCCTTTTTTAACCTAAAGCATGAATTATGTATAAAATGGACTTTTACTAACCTGGTAGCAACAGCTTCACCTGGGTAATGGATGCTCTTGAAAACCAATGCAAAAGCACCTTCCTGGAAACCACAAAAACAAAAGAGGGAAAAGAGTTAAAAAAAAGAAAAAAAAGACATCCTAAACAGCTTATCTCAATTAGTTGCATCTCATTAAAGTGAGGCCCCTCTCCCTGAAGAGGCCCTGAAGGAACACACTCTAGTGCTATCAGGGGTCTCTTCCTGGAGGCCAAACTGAGCCTTTAAAGGAATTGGCCAAGGAGCAGAACAAGCCAACATGGACATTAACAGCGCAACAGCTGAAAGACCAGGAAGGAAGCACTTAGCCTCTCTCTGTGTAAATAAAAAACAATAACTTCTAAAACAAGGGTTATGAAAATGTCAGAGATGTTACCCATAATCAACATGAAGGCTGTTAGACATTTACTTTAAATAAGACTTTTAATAAAAATGTCCACACAGGGCATCCTCATGCATGTTCAGCTAAAAAACTCCCAGTTACTATTTCTAGTCTGAGCAGCAAATTGTCATTAATGTATTTCAGAAACAAAACACACACACAAAAAAAAAAACCTCCACAACGTAGGAACAAAATCCAGAAATAACTCTACAGAACTAACACAGCTGGCAAAGTGGAGGAGTAGTCCCAAAGCAGGAGCAAAGGCCCCCCACCTTGCAGGCAGAAGAGAGATGGTGACATTCCCTCCTCCCGTGGGGACTCCAGTCACACCAGGGTGCCCTTGTTCTGCACCCAGGGGATGCCACCCTGCCCCTCTACCCTGTGGCTGCACCGCTGCTCCCTCCAGACTCCCCGCGTGTTCCAGCCCTGCTCCAAGGAATCCTACAGAGCTGCTTTAAAGAGGAGGCAGGGGAGGTGAAAAGAGTGCAAGAAACTGCAGGAAGGGGAGGGAAAACATCTGCCTGGAGACCCGGCGAGGAAACAAAGCCAGCTTTCTCCAAGTTTGCAACGCAGCTATCAAAGTTTTTAAGCGTTCACATACTGAGTAACAGTAGATTCCCAATTCCCAGCCTGCAAACCAGGACAGCTTGTTAGATCTATTTCCAAATCAGAGAGCCAAGGCATTGGCCCAGCTTGAATCGCAGCAGTGTTTTTACATGATCAGATTAGCCTTTAAGAACACACTGCCCTTTATGAGAAATTTCAGCCCCCAGAGGCTCCTATGAATTTTTAAAAAATTCGACTGCTTCATTAAGAAACTGTGATATCTTGCTAAAAAACAAACAAAACAAAACAAACAAAAACCCAAAACATCAGATGACAAAAAACTCAACAAACAAAATCCACTGCTACTTGCAATTTAAAGATTTAACATTAAAAAGGCATTGAACTCTCCAAAATTTTGATCTCATTTCTCGGTCTATTATGCAATGTTTAGAGGCCTAGAAGTCTTACTTGCAGCACCTTCTAAGAATTCCTGGAGAGGCCCTAAATGCAGAAATACAGAACGCTCAGGAACCCCACAAGTAGCTTAAGCTGTAGGACAGGAAAAAAGCAACATCCCACTTACCAACTGTTGAATAACTCTTTCTACCAAGGCTGAAAAACTGGTGTCCTCACTCTCTCTGTTGTCATACATGTATTTGATCAGTTTGGGGATTGTTTCTGTGTCTGTTTCGGATTCGAATTCATAGCCTTTGCTCTCCTGAGATATCATAGAGGAGAAGAAGAAAAGGCGTGTTCACCCTGAGACAAGAGACCCTGGAGTCTGTCCGTGGCCTCCCCCCCGAACCAGCACAGTGAGAGAGATTGCTCAGAGCACCACACGGGACTAGGGGAGAGAAACGACTACAGCCAAACCACAGGGACTTATCCTGTCACAGATTCCCTCTGGGAAATGCAGGAGCACAACATGGGCTGAGCTTTGCTGAGCATCCGTCAAGCAACGGGAGACAGGAGGGATCCCACTGCACACACCTCTCAAAGGATCTGAGCACAAACTGCTCCCCTGCTCAGAAATACTCTGCATTCAGCATTACAGCATCACACTGCACTTCACTGCCCACTGAGTATCTGTACTAGGCAGGCTCCTCCACACTACTATTTTATATCTGATATTGAGAAACCTGAATTCAGGTTCCACCAAAGACATGCAACATCTGACAGTAGTTGGTGAAGCATTTACTTTTTAGTTTTAGAATCAAGTTGACACAGACTCACCAGAAACTTTCTCAGATCCTTATAATTTGTGATGATTCCGTTATGGATAACAACAAATTCTGAAAGGAAAAATATATATATTCATCAGCAGTGAAAAATTAAGATATTTAACTTAGAACACAAAATTAAAGGGAACAAAATAACCCCGAGAGAGAGCACTGGAAATTACCTCTTCCAGCTTTCAGACCTACAGTTTATCACAACATGGACAACAGAAGCTTACGAATTCTGAAGGCAACTCCAGATCATTAAGGTAGCTCTAAACTACACCCATTGAAAGAGCACCAAGCTACCTCAAGTGAAAAATTACATGAAATCTCCCTTTCCTGGCCCAGGCAATACTGACAACTTTACATTTGCAATCTTACCTTTCAAAACAAGAATGTTGCGCTTCAACTAACTCGCAATTTTCAGAGAACAGATGTCATTAATTTTTTACAGAGTAACTTTAGTGTGAAAAGAGGCTATTTTAGTGTGAAAGTGTTTAAGACAGAGAGAATGGCAACAGCTCAGCCCTAAAAAATAGATACCATAACAGTAGTAAGAACTTATGTGCTATGTGGACCGAGTCATTTCAGATTCCTACTGTTCAAGTGCTGCAGAGATTACGTACCATTCCTTTTATCTGATCTCTGAGGGTGACTGTTTATTGCACTTGGTACTCCATGGGTCGCCCAGCGAGTGTGAGCAATTCCAAAATGGGTTTCAAAATCCGTTTTTGAATCCAGGTCATCTTGTTCTATACACGAGAAATTCAGTTTACTGGACATTTTTAATGCTGCGTCTCTCTCTCTTTCTCTCTCACACACACACACAAGCAGTAAAACACAAAGAATTCCTACAAGCAAAAACCTAAAAGTTATCTTCTGGCTTTGTTTTAAACCGTTTGCTTTCTCGACATTACACTTCAGAAAGTTCATGCTACTGTGATTAAAACTTTGCCAAGGCTGGAGCATTTTCAGCCAGTTCAGACCCCATTACTACGAATTATAGTGTAAACCTATTAAAACACAACTTGGGCCCTTTGCAGATGGAGGCACTGCATACAGCAGATTGTGATGACAGCCAGCTGCTTGAATGCCCATAAACTCTGTCAGAGTGCACGTTGCAGCATTTCAGCCAGAAATCACATCAGTAAAGCACCAAAGGAGCAACCCCAAGAGGAGAGAGTGGACGGATAATTTCACAGAGCTGTAGCTAAAGATCAGCTTTGCTTTTGAAGGGCAGGTTTGAGGGGCACAAACCATCTGACTGCTGTTGGATTTTACGATGCACTTATTTCTGATACAAAATCTATAAGTGTGATTTTATAGTCTGGTTTTCTGCTGAGATGCAGATTATATCTGACTGGGAGGCCAAAGTAAAGGGGTAATTTTTAAGACACTTACTGTACAACTCTTCTTCCAGGGCCTTTACTTTTCCTCTTTTCTTAACTAGTTTGATGAATCTTTCCTTATCTTCATTATTATTTCCATCAATTGCCACTCCTACAGCATAGGACACAGTCATAAGTGTTATTTAAAGCATGAAATACACTGGATGAAGGCTAAGAAAGTACAGACAAGCACCAGTGAAACAATTATTTGTAAATTATCCTTCAAAGGGATATACTCGAAGACTGTTGCTAGACCTGTATATGTTCAAATGAAAGTACATGAAGCCTAAATCCACTGCATAACCAAAACATACATAAGCCAACTCAAATTCTGCTTAAGGACAGACCAAAATGTTTTGCCTGATGAAATGAACCACCCCAAATTTAGAAACAAGTTGAATCTTCCCCACCCATCCACTGGGGCTCACATGCACAGAAAAAGGCTGGGGCACAAACTACATGGCCCTGTATCATCTTCTTCATACCTTGTTTGTTTTGCTGATGTGTACTAAACCTCAACCATCTAATTGCAGAGCTAAACACCCAATTTGAAGTCCTGAGGAAAGCTAAACTACTCCAAGAATCAAGCTAATTAGTTCTGATCTGTCAATCTGCGGAATAAAGAATAAAATCCAACACGCTAGATGTTTAAAGTACCCAAAAAATAAGTCATGTAATGAGGTACTGGTTGCTAAAATTAATTTGTTGAATTGGTTTACATACCTGCAGAGTCATACCCTCTGTATTCCAGTCTCTGTAATCCTTTTATCAAGGTTTCATATATTTCCTTCCGAGTACGAGGCACTCTGTAGTTCAGATAAGCAAAAATTCCTGTTTAAAGAGAAAAGGGGAAGGAGGGGGCGGGGAAGAAACAAAGATTTTATTTATTTATTTATTTATTTATTTAGACTTTACATGCCTTCAGACTCAATTTAAACCCCTTTAAACTAATATCAAGGAGAGGCCCTAGAGGCACTCAACCTCCCATTTAGTTTAATTCCTCCTAATGTGTTTTTGAATGGAAAGAGTTCAAATGCAATGAAGGACTCGGGACCCTCATTTTCACCACACAAAACATACACTTTCCTGGCTAGTTTCTCTCTCCTCATGTTACCCACCAAGAGTTAAATGAGTTAGGAGAGGTTAAAAAAATTCCACTTTTCACGAAAACCACAGCTGAAAATGGGAACATTGTGATCTATTTCATATCCAGACATTCAAAGAAGGAATATATTCACCACTGCTAGCACAAGGAGACTTTTGTAATCCAAGTCATGGCCTTAAATACCCACGGGTAGGTACTAGGCACAACATCTATTTCTGAAAGGCTCCGGCTTAAATCCTCCATACAACAGTCACTTCAGCGAAGAAAACACGAGGAAAGGGCAGAAGTCAATAGGACAGGACAACAAAGGGAAGAAGAAACAGGAGGGACAAAACGGGGTCACCCAAAACCCAAGCGCTCGCCCTCTGCGCTGCCTCCACACAACGGGGCTGCCAAAGCAGAGCAGAGCCAGCAGACCCCTGGGCTCGCCCCTCTCGCGCAGGGCAGAACTCACTCCTGGCCTGCTTGGCAAACAGAGCCTGGGAGAGCCTGAAAGCCAGACCCCTCTTCCCTTGAATAGGCCAGTCATCAACCAAGAAGAGGCCTTTTTACTTTGGGGGTTGGTTCCCCACCCTAATTCTATTTTTTTTTTTTTTTTTTTTCCTGGAAGGCACAAGTACACAAGCGTTTCTTTAGTAGAAGGATTTTGTGGGTGTTGTTTTATCTTTAGAAAAGGTGTAATAAAAGGGTCACCTGCAAAGGAAAACACAACCATTCCTTTCCTCTGCCTACTGCTCTTCCAGGGACTCTGATATTTATAAGGATCCATTAGGCCCTTTTATTAACTTTTGCAACTCTGTGCCCCAATAGAACAAACAAAAAAACCCCCCCTAATTTCACTGTTTCAACAGTTTCTCCAAGCAACAAGTCAGGACCGGAGACTACAGTTAGAAAAAAACCCCAGACTTCAAGAGCTCAACAGATAAGCAACTCAGACCAGTGTTTTAGATAGAGAAAGCCTTTGTTTGAAATTTAACACCCTCTTCCCCTTCAATTAAGGCTTTTGAACTGTAAATGGTTGTAGTGAAGAAGCTGTTACAATGATACACCAATAAATCTCCCTTATAAATATTGTTGTGAAGCCAGTTACTCCACTAGTTTCAAAGCCACTAAAACTGCTGATTTGACAGCGAGACGAAGAGACTGTTACATTTGCCTCGGAATTTATTTTGGAAAGATCAGAGGGTGGAAAACGCTTCTCTGCTTCAGAAGTGAGATTTATGAGGAGTTGAGCCTGATTATTTCTAGAGAATCCAACATTAACAGAGATATTAAGACAATAGTTGCATTTAAGGAGCTTTTTGGGAATTTCAACAGCCAAATGCTGTTCTTCATGGATGCTTTGAAAAAAATAATGCCTCTGGTTACGTGCAGTCACTTTAGACTGAGAGCCTGTTGATCATTTTTCCAGGCAGATATTTACCGTTCTCTGGCACTGACCACGAACCTCAAGAGCAGCATTCTTCAATTTCTTCAATACAAATTTCTCAACATCATTCCAAAAAATTGCCACACACCTCACTTCAGATCCAGCTCTACTTTCCAGGCCAGATTTCACAACAAATTTCAGACTCCTGAGCCTTGCATGTTCCAGGGGGCATCTTTGACTCCGCAGAGCTCCAGGAAGAGCCTTCCTTGGGGACCGGGCTCACAATGCTACCAGTGTGCTGGGATCCTTCAAAAGATCCTTGTTTCCACACAATTGTGACTGCACTTCCACACACACACACACACGTGAATCGGAAGATGCAGAAGTCACCAGAGGCCATTTACAAAGCAAACAATTGCAGCAGCCTGATTTCAAGGAGCACGTTATAAACTCTCTCAGTTAAAGGAAATCAATCTTACTCTTAGCACCGTTTTTCTACTACGTTTCTGTTTCATGATTTATCCACTTGCATATTTTTTTCCCTCCTCGGTCACTATTTTGGCCAGGTTTAAAGCACATTACTCAACGCATGGAGCAACAGTTTCTGATAAAGGCTTCTTGTAGCTTCATTCCTCCTGGAAGCACCCCAGCAGGACTGACTCCTAGTTGAATCATACTCATGATAAGAAGTTTAAGATGCTAAGCAAGTTACTTCATAATGACCTCCCCAAGGTACTGGATGCCATTTCCTGAGCTTGCTCCCCAAAGGACACTCAAGGGCACACAGACATAAAATCCAGTGAAAGCATCTAAAAAGTGTTTTACTGGGGCATTGCTCTCTTGAACTGACTATTGAACCTAGTTTATAACTTCCCATAATTACAGAGTTCGCATGAACTAGGTCAATCATGTATGGCTTACCTTTAGAATGGGATACTAAAAGCAGAAACAGAAGGTAGTTAAAACAAGTCACTAAACCAGATTCAATCAGATGCAGACACTGGAGGCAAGGCACTCCCTTCACATGCATATCAAGAGTTTAGAGTTTCTCCTTTCAGGACTGCAGGTAGAGCATCAAGAGCAGGAAAAGTAAACTGAGTTGGTTGGGTTTTTTTATGTGGGAAAATTCCACACGAACTCCTGGGATAGCAAGATTTCACCAAAGTCAAGAAGGGGGCAGCCTATACTTGAAGTTTGAGCAAAATTATTT
Organism: Grallaria varia; assembly: GCA_013396735.1. NCBI lineage: Eukaryota > Metazoa > Chordata > Aves > Passeriformes > Formicariidae > Grallaria > Grallaria varia. The sequence goes on along the minus strand of VWZG01006017.1, from coordinate 404,064 downwards.
TTTTAAATAAAATTATGCCTCTGTTGGGCTAAGTACATTGCTAAGGCCAGAAGCTTAGATTTGAGAAGGGCCCAGTCTCAACTTCATACCCTCAACCTGTTTTAAAACTGTTTAAGAGCATCTTAACTGTTTTTTAAGCCCTGTTTACTTTTGCTATATTGTCTTCTTGCATGTGAGTGTAATAACATCTCAATTTTGTTTTCCTAAGAGCATGTTTATAGTATCATTTATGACCTATCTATTTTCAAAACATAAAGCAATGGATATAAATATTTATGTGCTACTTCAAGTCAGAGAAAACACAGCAGGATGTATTAACAGCACTTAACCTGGGAAAGAGATGCCAAAATAAAAGCAACCGAAAAATGCAATTTAGGAACTTGGTCCTAATCTCGAGAGCTTCTGCACGTCCTACAGCAGATCAGCATAGCAAGCTGGGGGACATCTTTCATGAGAACAAATGTCACATAAAAGGGTCCCTAGAAGTTGAAAACAAACCAACTAGCAGTGGTCTCACTACACTGCATGGCCTGCCCCTCTTTGCCATTTCATACTGACTCAGTCACTCCACCCCAAGGTTCGAGGTTTTACCAGACTCCTTGGACACTGTTAACACCCTCATTTCCCAATCATTCTACAGCACAGAGATGCAATTTTATATATATATATTACGTGGCTTCGTTCTTGCCATCAGTACCTTTGGGTGTCTTAGGCACTGAGCCAAGTCTCTCACCTGAAGGGGGGTCGTTAACAAGGCGCAGAGTTTGCATCATTGACAGCGATCGGTCACGTAGGACCTCAAACAATAGGACCTCGAACTGCATCACCTCGTGCTTCCATTCAAGTGGAAGAGGCTCCATGGGCTGTTTCAGAGCTTACAGTTTAAGAGGATGTGGAGGCAGGGAAAAGATACCCAACTTGGAAAGTGCAATTCTGGGAGCAGTAACTCAACTCGCTTTCAGTCTGCATCTCACTAAAGACTAAGAAGTTACAAATGCAAATTTTTCTACTTCCAACAGCAGTATCCGTGCAGACCTGAGAGGAGGTGTCGGCCATGGGACGAGCAAAGTTTCACTGAAGTTTCCTCCGTAACTAAAAACAATTGTATCGGCAGCTTCTGAACCCACACTTGGATTTTTAATCAGATCCAACGCCTATCTGAGCAACTGTATACACGACGGAGGAATTATCTTCACCATCCTATCTTTAGATAACGGAAGGTGAATGCACTCGCATCAGGTAAGAATTGCGCCGTGAATGAACTCGCATCAGGTAAGAACTGCGCTGTGAATGCACTCGCATCAGGTAAGAATTGCGCTGTGAATGCACTCGCATCAGGTAAGAATTGCGCTGTGAATGCACTCGCATCAGGTAAGAATTGCGCTCCTTCGCTGCCTTTGTCTGAAAGCCACGAAACTCTCGCTATCGCCGCGGCTGGGAAGTGAGTCACGACTAATCCCTAGTCCTGGACTGGGAGCGGGAGGAGCGGCGGTAACGCGGCCCCCGCCGACAGCCCCGCGCCGGGGACGGGCCATTCCCACCCCAAAGGCTCCGAGGGAACCCACCGCCTCTCCGACGGGGCGGCTCCCCCTGCCCCTGCCCCGCGCCCAGCGGGGATGCCCGCCCGGCGTCCCGCATCCCCGGCGGCCCCGGCTGCGGGACACGCCGCCAGAGCAGGGCACCGGCCCCGTCACTCACCGCACATGGTGGCCCCGCACGGCGCTCTCTGCACAGCCGCTTCCAGCCTCAGCCCGCCCCGGGGCCGCAGCTCCGGCTCTTATAGCGCGGGCGGGCAGAGCCAGCGCTGCCTCCCCGCCCACGGCCGGGGCGGTGCTGCCTTGCCCTGCCCTGCCCTGCCCTGCCCCGCCGGGCTCGGGCCCTCCGGAGGCTGCCAAAGACCTCCGAGATCTCCGAGTGCCACCTTGGAGCCACCGCCGCCTTGTCTTGTCAGCGCATCGCCTCCTCCGGCCGGTTCTTGAGCATCCCCCAGGGATGGGGACGCCACCACCTCCCAGGGCAGCCCCTTCCAGTGCTGCACAACCATCCCCACGAAGAAATGCTCCCGGATGTCCAGCCCGAGCCTTCGCTGGCGCAGCTTGAGGCCGTGTGCTCTTAAACTGTCAAGACAAGGACGAATCCCATGTCCACGTCCATGATCTCGGCGGTCTCTTCCAACCAGGCTGGTTCTATGAAAGCCTCAACTCCTGCTCAGCCTCCGTGGGCTCTTCCATGGACCTGGCAAGGAAAAACAGCTCCAGGAACCTCCCACCAGCCTCTGCCTTCCCTGGGTGGGCTTTCTCCTGGGGGCAGACACGGCGAGGATGAGGAAGGGCACGGCCCCCGGCATGGGCAGCGTTGGCCGCAGGGCACCCCTCGGTGCAAGGACCAGTCCGCAGGCACGGCCCAAGGTGGGCTCAAGCGTTATCTGCTCCCAAAGAAAGTTCTCTTCCCTCGGGGAGCGGCTTCGGAAGCCCCCCTGGACTGCCGGCGTTCACAGAAGTGGCTCAAGCTGCTGTTTGAACAAAGGTGGTTTTTAAAAATATGCAGTTTCCCAATACAATCTCTTCTTCCTTATTAAAAAACACCAAAATATCTTATAGACGTGATCGTAGTTATCCACAGAGTTATTGAAACCCAAGCCAAAGTGTCTTATTTAAGGTAGAACTTACTGGCTCATTTTCTCTGGCATTCCTTTTTGCAAGCAATTTTTTACATGGAGTAATGGTTCCCTCAAACATTGTCACTTTTCCTCTTGCTGAAAAGGATAAAGATTGGACCATCAATTTAGCTAAAAAATAAAACCCCTTTTTGTGCCACTTTAAAAGAGGGAAACTATGTCTCAGTTTTAAGGTAAAAAACAAGATTTGGAATATTTTCAACTCATAAAATTAAAGAAAACAAAAAGGAATAAAGTAACTGTATTTTTCACTGAGTGTGTGAAACAGCTATGACACCATGCCCAATAAAAACCACTAATTTTTTCCTTCCCTCAGTCTCCTAGAATTAGACCAAACATGATTTTGTCACTTTCAGTCCCAGTGCTGTCACTGGCTTGCCATGTGACACCAGGCGAGTAATTTTGACACTCCATTCCAGTTTTTCTTGCTTGTTTAGGTAACTTTGCTCCTCCTCTAAAGTAATCTCTGATCTTGTTTCCCCCAGTGCAGCCTGAGCGAAGGGTGGTGTTCCTAATCACAGCTGTGTGCTAAATTGCATTGCTATTTATATTAAATTATATACAATAAAGGTAAACCTTATTTTCTCCTGTGCAATGTGCATTTCAACCATGAGTGATGCAGACGGTGTGAGAGTAACACTTTTTGTTTTAACATTACTGCAGTACTAATTGCCAAAGATCACGAGTCAGAGCCCAAAATTCCACTCATGCAAGACAGTTTGTGTTTCCATGTGACATTCCCAGGGAGAAAACTAAACAAAAATGAGACTGAACTGCTAAGTAAGAACTGCATTAGTTAGTGATTAATGTGTCACTTTGATAACTTATCAGTCAACAGTTCCCAGATGCATCTGTCTGATGCCCTTTAGTTTTTTCCAGTACTTTTTGGAAGTGCATTAGAGAGTACAGTAATTCTTTTTACTGGTGGGTTGTTTGGCTTGAAGGACACGTCTTACAGCACTCAGTGGGAAGGGATCAAACTCATCCCATCTCACCTTACAACTTCTTGCAATCTAAAAGCCAGAATATGTGGAAGTATCACTTGCTGTATTCAACACGATAAAGATCCAGCAATTCTGCCATACTTTGGAAAAGTGCTCTTCTCAGGAGACCACTAAAAAAAACAAAACAAAACAGATAGTTTTGACCAAAAGTTTATAAATCGTAGCTTTCCCATTTTCCTCCCAGAAGAGACAGGCAACAAGGAGGTCAATTGATGCATCTTCCCTCCAAAGGCTCAACACAAATCTGAAGTGACACTCTAAGGATCAAGGATTTTTGCCCAGCTACACCTTTCTTTTTTTCTGTCTTCAGTCAAGTGATCAAAACCAGAAATAGGAAGTAGTAGGGCTCAGGATGGAGACCACTGTAACACTGTTTCAGCATCGGGTAATGAGGAAGTGACCTGGGGCACAAAGCAGAGAGCAATGAAAATCCTTCAGCATGTGGCTGGAAAGAGGAGGGATTTAGGCTTAGGCTCCCTCTGAGGCTGTTACGAGTTCTTACAGCACTTATGATCTGCCCTGAAAAGCAGCCAGCAGCAGTTTAAGGACAGATATTCCAAACTGCATTTGCATACTCAAGAGGTTCAGATACATATCTGAATACCTCGTTCTGTTCCTTGTTCCTAGACACCCACGGGGACTGAGTTTCCTACCGAGGAATTTCAGTAAATTCATCTGTCCCAGGGAACGAAAGCACCAAACCACTCTCGACAGTAAACAGGGGCAGGAAAAACCAGTGGATATGAACTGAAAATGGGAAGAAATACGATAAATCTCGGGAAAAAATTCGGAGGAGCAGTTATGTGATGGAATGGGTGGCAGAGGCTGGTTTGTGGCCCTTTCACTGGTGACCAGGCTGGAACAGACCCTGTCCTGTGAGGCTTCTGTGTATGGTGTGAAGGACGAGGGGCGACCAAATGGCTGTGCCTTCCAACTCCAGCACTTCCATGATTATAGCTGGGTTATAAAGCTCCTTTTAAATTGCCCTTTTTGGACTGCTGATTGAGCAGCTACAACATTTTCTGAGAACTAATAGCCTGTTGCTAGATTCATACTAGAATACACAGCACACGTTCTTATATTAACAATGACAATCCATTATTTTGGTCTATATTATATATTTATGAATTAGATATAATTTGTATATTATGAGTTGGTTTTGCTACAAAATGTGAAAGTTGAGAGCCCAAAAGCAGCCATTGCACATCACAGATCATTATCCCCCTCAATTAGGCTCCTGCACTTCTGCGATTTTTATGTATTACTCCAAATAAAAATATTTATAGCATTGAGAAAAATGTGAACTCTCCCATCACCATCTCTTTAATCTTAACAAAATAGCACAGAGTCATTCCCTGCCAAGGCTCTCAAGAATATTTGGGCTGAGAGCTTGATCTGGTCCTCTCTGATTCCTTCCCAGTGAGAGAAGGGTGGCTGCAGCTAACCAGGAGTCACTCCAGTGAGGCTAAATTTCACCAACGGGATAAACCAAAGCAAAGGGCTGACCTTGCTGGCCCCTGGAGGAGGTCAGGTGTGCTGGGCTGACCTTGCTGGCCCCTGGAGGAGGTCAGGTGTGCATGGCAGAGCGTTGGGGCGCTCCAGGACAGGACACAGCTAGGGAGGAAAGGCCACCCTGCACATCCATCTCAGCTCCACAGCCAGTCTGGAAGACAATCAGCAAGTGCCTTTGAAGGGAAGATGGTGACACCTTTCTTCTGCCAGAAGTTCAAAGGAGAGGGGAAAAAAATGTTTGTTATATTGATGGTTCTTTCAGCGGAGGTGACAATTAGCTGCTCACCTAGGATCTGTCTAGGGCTAAAGAGATGGTATTTTCAGCTTAAAAGTACATAATACTAATTAACAGCTTTTAATTTGAGAACATAGGAGAGTTAATAGTCATTTGTCACCGTCAGATTGTTGTCTTTGAAATGATAAAAATTATGTGCATTTGGAAGAGTTACATGCAAATGTGAATCAACATCATACCTATGACTGAGAATTAAGTCACCTTGACTTAATTAAATCCTGGCTTTTCAGCTGAATTGTCAGGAGGAGCATATGCAATATAAAACCAACCCAGCTAATTAACTGTATTTTAAATACTTTAAAAAGCACAAAGGCACATTTAGTAATAACTCGTCTAAGACACTGTGTTTTAAAAAGCATTAAGTGGTTTCCTGAGGTTTTGATGTAAATTCTTCATAACAGGAGTTAATGGCAAGTGTCAGGGAGAAAAATAAATGCTTGAAAAATTCTGTAGAATTTTTCAAGCAAACCAGCTCGTGGTGCTGGATTAGTTTTGTCAGCATGTTGTGTGGTCCTGCAGGGAAAGGGTGAGAAATGCTGACAGAGCAACGCAGATATCTGCACCCCTGCCCCATTTCTGGCCATCAGGACCATCTACCCACCTATTTTTCATCAATACAAGATTCTCTAAGATTACCCGGGGTTGAAGGGAGCAAAGCCAGCTACTCACAATAGCTGGGGAAAGCACATCCATGCAAGAAGTCAAAAAGCTTAAAAGCCAAAGATTAAAAAACCATGACAAGAAACTGATTCTCTCCAGTAACGCCCCAAAACAAACCTCCAGTGGGAGTGTTGGAGCAACGAGCTGCTTGGAGATTTAAAAAGGTGTCGCAGCTGCTCCATGTGGCTGATCCAGCTACATCCCACCACACACTGGGCACAGCATCACCTCTGTCTTCTGCCCTGAAGGAAAGCCTCGTGCTCCTTCCCCAGCTCCCATAGAGCCCTCCTGGCATCAACCACCTTCCACTCGCAGTAACTCGGTGCCTCCCCAGCTGCCCTGGCTCACTCAACACCACAGGCAGGGGGAAGTGTAACTCCTGCACTGCTCAATTTTATTTCTAAGCATGCGAACCTATTTTGGTAAGGACCATTTCATTCCATTCCTGTCTCGATTTGTTTTCACAGCTTCAATGCTTCAAGGATTTTATGCTGGCCTTTGAAAAGAACACCTCTGAGGCTAGAAAAGAGTTCTGCTGCTGGCTGCCCTCTGCTTTGCCCTTTAAGCAGTTGTCTGGCAAGAAGCTTCTGATTCTGCAAATAAAAACCTGTTGTTTTGCAGAACACATACCTGTAACTCTCCACAAAGCAGGGCTAAATAAGTCCAGTTTTCTCCACCATGTCACTCCCAACATTGTTTCTGTCACCACTGCCCAGCAAGAAGCTGCTACAGCAGCAGCTGGAATGAACTGAAAGGGAAAAAAGGGTGCTCGAATGCAAGTTGCTTCCATACAGCTCCAGTTATCAGCAGCTCGAGGCTGAAAGAAAACAAATCCAAGTTTGTAAAAGCAGCCCATATAACAAGATGCATCTGGCTTTACCTCACATGTCCAAATCTGCCATCCCTATCACTTCCCTCTCATCAAGATAGACATCAAAGGACTACATACTGGGAACTTAAACACCACCTCTTCTCCTTTTTCTCCCATTTGTGATTAAATAAATAAATGAGGGGGGGAGCCAGATTAAAGCTGCTACAACAATTTTTATTGTATATTTAACATTATGGCTGCAGTGTTAGCCTTTGTTTTAAAAGAGGATGAAAGCAAAGTACATGGAGTCCAAGCACAGGTGACCAGGGATTCCCCAGCTTTAATAAAGGCTTTAACAGTTATGTTAGACATGTGATGCTACTGTTTAGCAACTGACAAGCTCTTCTCATAGGTAGGTTATTCTCTGTCTCAGAGTCATAGCTGTTGTGCTGATGTTTTGCTCTTGTCTACAGATATTTCTCCTTCTTATGAGCTTGACACCAATCAGAGCTACAGCTTCTTCAAGCTGGTCTTGTAACAGCTTAAGAACCTTGATCTTTTGGCAGCTTATTCAAAGAAAAATGGCATAAACTATGGTTAAATAGAAACAGTAATTTTCTTTCACTGACAATTAATGGCCCATCTATATCTCTGTTTCTAGAGTTGTGGGGTTATCAGATCTGCCATAATCTCCCTGCTGTCAAAATCAGGTTCGGGCACATTTGCATCGGTAGAAATAAAGACATTGCACACAGAGGATTCCAAGATAACTTTTCCATCACCGGCCATATGCAAAAGGGTTTTATGCAGTTCCTCCACACTGGGGATTAGGAAGCACTTAGGAAGAAATAATGAAGGGCACGGGTTTGTTTACTACACGCATAGTATTGCTACAGGACGGGGTGATAGAGCTCACTGAGCAGAAGGTGCACGTTGATAAATGAACAGAAGCAGCACTGCACACCCTGGGGAGGTGCAGGATGTTTTCCTTAGGTCAGCATGAAACGGAGGCAAAGTCGTGCAGTGAAATGGCAGCTCCCCCTCGGCGTCACCTCAAGTGCACCTCCCACAGCCCCTACCTCTGCCCTGCCACCCATGTCTGTCCCCCACATCTACCAGCTACACAGTGAAACAACTCTTACGTCCAAGCTATGAATCACACTGTTTTACTGCCAGTAAAAATTCCTTGTATTTTCCTTCCCCCCACTCCCCCAGTATAGTTTGCCTTCTATTAGGCACAGGACTTTCATATTACAGTAAAATTAGAAATCAGCTTCAGGGTTCACTCACTCAGATGGACTCCATCTCCTCCTAACAGCTCCAATTACTAAATGGATTTAGAACTTCATGTTTAGGGTATCCCAGGAGATGCATGAAAGGCTGACATTCCTCTAGGAATGTTCATGCTCTTGCACAGCAAAGTTGCCTTTGGCAACCAAAGTTCCTGTGGTATTGTGATTGGGATCTGGGTCCTCTGGTGTGAACATACCGGATGGGGTAAGTTGAGGACAAGGTTTTGCTTCAAAACTGCAGATTGACCGAAAGCAGAAGATTCCATTTACCTCATCATTGTATCTGGGCAAGTGGGAGACAAGAGGATGGTTTTAATTGTCAAGCAGCATCACCACTTTAACTGTGCTTATTTGACTCTTGTGCTGAAACTGAGCACATATTTCTTGAATGCTTCCTCCTGCTTCTAGAGTTTGTAGAGAAAAAAATATACTGGGACAAAATTTAGGGAAGAATCTGGGGAGCAGGGGTAAGAGAAAGTTGCCAGAAAACTAAAGAGGAATAGTTGTTTTTCTATTTTAGTTAACATCTCATAATGAAGTGATTTTACTCCTAAAAAGAATATTCTACCCCAGTTATGACATGCAATTTCAACTCAGGTTTGACACCTTTTTTTTTTTTTACATGCTGCACACTCTGACAGCAAAGACAGGCAGTTTTCAATTCAATTGACCAAAACTGGCTGGCAAACTTGAAACCAAAGCAGCCAAATCCCTTATTTGTACAGCTGTGAGCCCCGAGCCCTCCTCCACCCCAAAACGATCGTGTTGCAGGACACGGACTCTGCATCAAGGCAGGCACCTCCAGGTCCTGCAGCAGGACACGGGAGGGTCACAAGTCTCTTTTGGCTTTACAGGCTGTGACAGCTCTGCCCATGCTTTGGACAGAGTAGTACTGAAGTCTGCCAGCCACAACAATATTTAAATTACAGACACAACATTGCTGCAGCCTAAGAGATCTGAGAGCAGCACAGTCACTTCAGGCTCTGAGCTTGGCCACATGTGTTGCTGTAACAGAGTTTGACTACATTTTGAATTAACTCATACACAGATAGGTGTTGAATTAAATGTCCAGCATTTAACTGGGGTGTGTGCATTTATGAATCCACCTGGCATGAAAAACTGAAATTACTTCTGAGCAACCTAAAAAAATGCAGGTTTAACTTGGATGCACTAAAAACATCATAAGTGCATGAGAAATTTTCAAGCGAGGAGCCACTGTATTTTACATCACGTATCTTCCGAGTTCAATTGCAAGAAGCAGCAGTAAAAAAGAAGGAACAGCTTCGCAGCTGTTTTGCTCTGGAGTTGCAAGGAGAATTTCCATACTGGGAAGCAAAGGAAGTGTGTCAGTTCACAAGAAAGCACCAGCACCCTTGGCACCGGGGACCAGGAATCTGCTACTTTAGCTTTGCAGTGATTTCTATGAAGCGTCATTTGCCTTTTGAACTGGGTCATTCTAAGGAAATCCCAGATAAGAATCCTTTCCTTTTCCAAGAAATTGGGGATTATCATCCGTCATAATTACAGACTCCAGCTTACAGAAAAAAATTCCAATTTGGTTGTCTCTTAGTCACATTGTTTACTGACTGTCTCAGCGCAAGGAGCACAGATGTTAAGTGAAGTAACAAGTTGCAGCACCTTCTCTGCATATTGGACTCGAGCTGAGGGCTGCCAGGGGCTTAGCTGGTCCTTAGTCTGACTGGTGAGACTCATCATCCTGTCTGGACACAGGCAAGGCTTTCTTATGACATCACTTCTGCTTCAACACTGCTGTGACACACCAAATCTTCTCCCCCGTGTCTGCATGGGAGGGGAGCACTCAACACAGCTTGGAAATCCAGGGGGACCAAGAATGAGAGGCAGAAATAGGGATTTCTTTTTTAAACAACTGAGTGTCCCATTCCCAGAGAAGTTTCCCTAACACTTCTGAAGTCCCAGGCCAAGCAGTTTTGTTAACCTGTATTTACACAAGGCTTTTCCAGACCAAGGTGTGCATAAACCACCTCGTCACTCACAAGCAGCTCCCAGAAGCTCATCCTGAAACACCCTTTGTAGCAGATCCACAGCTTGTGCTGAAAGATTTTAAGAGCAAAGGTTTCATGCGCCTGGTTTCCCTCTCCACCTCTCCTTTCCTTATGGAAGGGGCTGCTCTCCAAAGCCCATTATTTGTTATGGTGTTGCTTGTTTTTGTCATCAAGTTGTTGGCCCTGACCAGAGCCCGGACTCTCCCGGGTGCATCATCAGGGGAGTAACAAGATAGGAGGTATTTGTTGTCTGAAGGATAATGGGAAAGGTGGATCCTGGGGCAGCCTTGGGGCACAGGATCTCTTAGAAAACACTCCAGAAAGAAGCTGCCAGGAGCTGAGACAATGCCATTGCCCCCCTAAAGAGGGAGAGCCCGGAGCAACAAAACTAGATGGTGGGAATGGATGAAAAACCTACAAAGTGGAAGAAACAGACTCTGAGAAGGGAGGGCTCCAAGCAGAACCTGGCTAAGGGCTCTGCCAGGCCAGCAGCAGGGCTGGTGCCCACATCAGGAGGGCTGCAGCACTCCTGTGCTTCTACTCATGCAAAGAATTTTTCACTCCTGCCAAAATAATTCCACCTTCAGCTTCTTCCAGGCAGCTGCATTATAGAAATGCTGCAGTCTGCACTCGCTAAGTGTCCAGACAACAAATTCAAACCAATCTGCTCCTGTCTGGAGTCACAGGTTAACATTTGCTGTACAGTTTTTATTCCTGTGCAAGAGAAAAAAGCTCCTTGCAGGAAAAACTACACTATTTGAACTCTTCAGTGAATAAATTAGCATCACCTCTCCCATCTCCTCCCCTTTCCTTTCCTAGGTTAGCACAACTGCAGGCTTTAGCAGCAAGTATCATGTTGGTGTTCTCCAAATAAACCTGAATTCCAGGGAAGCTTTTAACAGCACCTCTTCTCAGGAAAGGTTTGCTGTCACAAATAAAGCAAAGCAGGAAAAAGGCATTTTCTAGTGTTTGATTTTTCTGTCCTGTCACTTCTTCGGTGAAAGAGAGCAAAGAAACTTTTTCACACCCCTCACTATGAATTTTCAGCTCTGTTTGCTTTGACTTTTTGTAGCTAAGCCAAAGAATGAAAAAAATAAAAAAGACCAAAAAAACCCCAAAACCAACAAACCAACCCACGTCTGAAAATTTCCACTAATGAATTCCAGATTTCTGGACTGCAAAACCATCTGCTCTCTCCCAAGTTCTGTTGTCAACAACTAAGCACAGCTGTATGAAGGGTAACAAAATATTACACAGTTACTTGTGTTTCTACACCCCCAAATATGCAGGGCTATTGAAAAACAGGAGAGAAACCCACCAGGTCCAACACAAGGCTTTATCACTACCTTTACCTTCACCAAAACCAGCAGCATTACCCTGATCACATTAGGCAGACACGTTACAGAGATGGCCCATTTTCATTGTTTCTGGAAAACCTTATAATGAAGAGTCCGGGGATGGCAAAGCAAGTGCCAGGGCTTTTATCACCCCACCTGGGAGGCAGGAGCTGGGATGCTGCACATCAGTGAGGTTAAAGAGCTCCATTTCCCTGTCGCATCCAGGCAGCCCAGCAGCTCCAAGGAGACAGCAAGCACGTGAACAAGAGGAAGGCCCATTGAGCTTACGGTGTCTCTCAAACCAAACCATTGCATTAACACTGCAAAGAAGACAAATTCTTCAGTCCAGCTCTGAGTGACATCCATCTACAAGTCTGCTGCTACCTGAGCGTGCTACTGACACCTGGAGCATCCTCTGCAAGAACAGCCACCATCAGCCTCATCCCCCCATCACACCATTTGATGCAAAGAGCCTGATTAAAGCATTAGCACTCACCCTTGTCCTCTTTGGAGAGATAATGGTGACTCTTCAACGACCCTGAGAGGATCAGGCCCATCTTTCTATTCCTTACTTGCAGACACCACCTCCAGAAACACAGTGCTCCTGGTCACACGTTGGGTGTTGCTCCAAGGCAAGGGCATCATCACTGAGACTCAACAGCCAAGGCCCCATCCTGAGCCAGCCCCTGTCAGTAATCCAGAGCTTCCCACCGCAGGTCACACCAGGCAGCCTGATGCTCCTCTTGGATCATCACTTTTTGCCTCTGGAGGGTGGTTTCTAAGTGAACTTTCTGCAGATGATTGCTTCTTGCCTTCAGCCCATGAAGCACATCCTCGTCAACTGCAGAGGCAAATATTGAGAGGTAAATAAAGTTTTAGCCAAGTCTAATTCTGTTATCTTTGGCAGCTCCATCCCTAGTGGCACCTTCTTCCTTAAAAAGTCATAGATACATTTACATCTGTTAAAGAAGCACAAACAAATTAATCAATAGAATAAATACAGGAACTTCAATGCACTGGTAAGAGGGCAAGGATAGCTGATGCCATGGAAGGCTTCCTCTGTGCTTCTAGAATGCTTTTAACTTTCACATTTCCTCACTTCCTTTCTTGCAGCCTTTCTTTTAATGAGGGAGAGGAGAAAGAGAGGCATTGAGATAGACATTGAGGAACTGAAACCACATATTTAACACAGAGCCTGTCAAATATTTCAAGTCAGAAATACCCAGGAATGCATAAATAGCTTGTGTTTCAATTGTTACAGGCTACATGAAGGTATTTTTTCCAGACAGGCTGGGAAAAAGCACAACTCAGAATAGAGCACATCTTTCCTCCTAGAGGGAGAGCTCCTATAAGTTTCCACAAACAAGAATAAATATTATTTCAGTTATTTTACTGACTAGCAAAATCCAAAATCTAGTCCTTAGTCTTCCTCTCCCTTTTCTCTTAATGGTGTAAACCACAGCTTATTCACTGCCTTGAACCTGGTAGGTCCCCATTTGGCTGCTAATACTGAATCAGCTTAAGCTTCTTCCTTATCCTTTAAGTGGAGTGACGTACAGATAAAAAAAACCCCCCAAAACAAACAAAAACTGAAAAATAAAACAAAATTTCAAATAACAAAAAAACCACCTCCACTTCAGAGGCACAACCTGGCAGGTAAAATGGAGAGGGAGCAGACAGGTGAAGGTTACAGCCCTTAAATACAGCCAAAGCTCACCCACCAGTAAGAGAAGTTCAGCCAGGCAATGGAGTGATTCACCTGATCTACAGCAGCTGAGTTAATTCACAGATGGACACTATCAGCTTCCCAAGGGAAGATCCCAAATACACAGCTGCTTGGGGAGCCTTAGTTCCATTCTCCATGGAAATGGTTTAAGGACTTAGGAGGAGACCTGAGCTTTTAGAAACATGAACTACGTTTGTGAACGTTGCATCCACCAGGCTCTTCCAACCCAAACCCGAGCAGCTCCCATGGGAATGTTCAGAAGGAGCAGTGGGACGTGCTGTGCTGCCCTGCTGCCCCAGCTACCTGGTTTTGGCTCACGGCCACTGCGCCTGGCCCTGGGATCAGTGCCTGTATCATCCCTGGAGCTAAACAGAGCTGGAGCCTGTTTCTCCCTTTCTTATTGAGACTGGTGGATTCTTGGGGTTTATTGCTCCTTATCAGCCCTGGGCCAGGTGGTCACTGACTGTACCCAAGCCCGACTGCTGGCCCCAGGGAATCCCTTCCCACTGATAATTTGCATCCAGCAGCTCCGTGTCTGTTCATGCTCATATCTGGCAGCTTTCCTTAGATAAGCAGTCAGCTGCTAGGAAAATTCCCAAGAAAGAAAGCCTTTATTGTTGGAAGTTTCCAAGCACTGAAGGATAATGCTGGGGGCAGTACCTACACCTTTGGGTTGGGGCAAGGGCTGCCTGTTACAGGAGGAAACAAACAAAGTGATAAACCACTATTCTCATTGCTTCCATGGGGTAAAGGGCTTGCCAAAAGTCCCAAAGAAAGCCAGAGGCAGGGTGTGATGCTGAGGATGGAGCCCCTGTAGTGTCTCTGTCCCAGTCACAAGCCCATCTCTTGGATCACACTTGAAAACAAAAGGTGATGAAATATTTCATTTTTCCATGCAAGAGGTCTCTCAAAAGATCTACTCAGGTAGGTCCTGCCCTTTGCAAATCTTCCTTCTGAAGACTCTAACTCTTCTTACCTGGCAGTTCATGCTGTTGTGATACTCTGCACTTGAGGAGATGGCAGGCTGAATGCTTTTCCTGCAGCCAACAAGAATAAAGGGACAATTCCAGTCCCCATCTCCTCTTTCCCTCTTCCTACTGTCCTGTGATGGGCATTGCTAGTGAAGCAGGGCCAAAATGCAATGAATGTTTTCCCTTCTTTGGTACCTCTTGGCAGCAGAAAGAACTGAGAAGTATCCCCCGGGGAAGATGCGTCCAGTTCTTCTTCCCATTTTATTACAGGATCACCTCTAGTGCATAGTTTTTAGTGACAACTTAGAGGAGGTTTTAGTAATGACTGAAATGATCCATCTTTTAATGGATCTGAGCTCTGTTCACTGGGCAGAAAATTAAAAGGCATGTTTGCAAAATTAGCAGGAAATATATCCTTTTCTGGCATGCAAAAATACAATTCCTTTGGACTAAATCTGGCTTAGATTTAATAAAACATATTGCACAGATGGAGATTTCTTTCAAAAACAAATTAGCCATCCGAAGCTAACCAAGATTTAATGGTTCTGGTAGGACAGTTACATACAAAACAAACTATCAACCAATAATAATTACATTTTCCCTTTAAAATCAATGTATTTTTTGCCGATTGGTTGTGTTTTATATGGACATAATTGTTAGAGTCGTAACACTATAAGGCAAAGTTCAGCCTATGAGTTTATGAAAATGTTTATTTCCATTATGTGTGGTACAATGTTTTGGGCAGAAGGACTTTCTGGTCCCTGCCAGTGACTGTTTCCCTGACACCCCCTGCAGGACCCCTATGAGTTCAGGGAATGAGAATCCATCTGTTGGGCTTTATTCTACTCTTGCTAGGAGTCACTTCAGCTCAAAAGCAAGGCTGAATTAATCTGCTCCTTGCAAAATCATCTAAATATTAAATTTATGTCCCTAAACTGTTTTTGAAGCCTTTTGATGAAATCCAGTCTGGAAAACACTTCGCCTGACTTTGCCAATGATGTCTCTAAACGGTCTCTCTAGTGAAAGGAATGACATGAAAAATTTAATTCCTTCCTAACTACTCACTCTGCTGCCTGCCTGGGGTGTAGAAGCAGAGCAGCGATGGGACCACGTGCGTCTCAGTGACACACACGGCCCAGCTAATGCGGGAAGAGGTTGTGTTGGAGACGGAAATGACACGTTGGAGTTGTAGCGTCGCATCTTGCACTGCTGGGAATCCCATTTCATAATCTTCTGCAAGAAAGACAGCCGAAGAGTGGAGCTAACTGAGGAAGGGGCGAGGAAAAGATAACCTGCAGGAAGTCCAAAGCATCTTCCAGCTGAGCAATTTACGTTAAAGTTGGCAGATTTGAGCTGGTGAGTAGGATTGTCCAGATGGAAATACAAGTACGCAGCTACCAAAGAGCCACAGGAATATGCAGTGCCTTGGGTGTGTTTGCTGGAAAATTCCTTGTGTTGATGAGTTGCTCGTAGATCCTTGCACAGAGAGGACGAGCTGTCTGGTGGCATCTTCCTGACTTCTCCTGGCCATGACCTGACTGGCTTTGTGCTATCTACAGCCATAATTCAGGGAACCTGGCTCACCTTCTGAGTCCTCCTTTTACCTGGTTATAAACCTGTCTAAACAGACAAACTGTGAGTGTAGCTGAGCTAAACTGGCAGTGGAGGTTGAGCCTTGTATTTAAAGACAGGGCCTTCAAGGAGAAGGGTTAAATAGCACAATCTGGGAAAGAGCTACAGCTGTACATTGTGTTGTGTTCACGACGTTCCTAATGAAGACCTAAAGTAGAAGGCTTAGAATTTTTTGTATCATCCCAGCAGGAAAATATGGGCAGTTTTAGGGTTCCGTGGCAGAAGTGAATCCTAGAGTATAGCTAGAGGGGTTATTTCAAGTATCACCATTTTCAAATGCTCAATTTGAATCATTATCTAGAAGAAAACATCTAACACCTGGTGCTTCCTTGTAACTTCAGCTCGGTCTTTGCAGAAGTAGTTGTTGAAGGTAACGAGGAGGACAACAGATAACAAATAACATTAAGCCTGAAAAGCTTCTCAGAGAGACCCCAAGTTGACAAGGTCAGTCATACCTGACATTAATTGTAGCAGATCATGACTTCTGTACACAGAGAAAGATTCTGGGAGTGGGACAACTTGTATTGTCACAGCTCGATAGATTTAATTTGCAATGCAAAAATCTATCAGATTTGGGTTTTCGATCCGACACTGCAGCTCCCAAGCAGTTTTGACCCTCATAAAAAGAATCTTCTTCTTCATCCTCACCATTCAACCGAGCCAGTCTGACACTTCCCCAGCAGGGCATACTGATGAAAACAGGATGTGATAGTCGGTTCTGCTTTCTGTACAAATCCAGACTTGCACATTAGTTGAACCATATTTGCTGCAGGGGAAGAATTGCTGATTTTTTTTTATTTTTTTCTTCCCCTTCCCATCCCGTTTTTTTTCTTTTCTCTGGGGCATCCATCCTGACATCTCGTCCTAACACTGCCCCACGTCGGTGCGTGTGTGACGCCACTGGTGAGGCAGGGTGCTTATCAGCAACATCAGCAGCAGCCGCAGCCAGAACTTTACCTCCCAGGAAAGTTACTCAGTGGCCATCTGAACATCTACGCTGAATGTTTTCATTCTCAACTTCCACTGAAGGGTGTTTGTTTTTATCCCCTCCTTTTATTTTCTCAGTAGCGGCAGAGATGTTTTGAATAAGGCGAGGGGAATACTCCTGATTGTTTGGATTCTGTTCAGAATGGACAGATTTATGTGTTTACCCTGGAAATGACTTCTTGGATCATACTTTTGAGCGGAGCCAGGGAGCCCTCTTCCCTCCACCTCCCCCAGCCAGACCTCAGGGATTTGCCATAATGTGGTTTTCATTATAAGCAGGCGCATTTTCTTCCTTATTACAGTATTTTTCATTATGCAGGGAGGAGAATAACTAGGGAAATCAACCTCTGTTAAGGAAAGAATTGATTAAAATTATTGGGGGGGATAAAGGTCTTTTAGACTCATTTATGTGTAATGGTGTTAAAGACGTGGTGATGGAGGCTGAGGGGAGCCTTATCCTGTGTTTATAGTGCAGTGATGGGATAAAATAAGGACTCATTAAGAACAGGCCCCAAGGCTCAGGTTGGATCTCTGGTGTGCCCAGGTTGTTGCTGCACTTCAGGCCTGTGGATTCAACCGGGTTGCTTTTGGTGGTGATCTTCCCAAAGAGACACTTCTCCTTGCCAGCTCACCACCTCGGGGCTGCCCCTTGCAGCTGAGTCAAAATAATAAACTGCTGCCACAAAGATGGAGCTGTTACAGAAATTCCTCTTCAGTTTCAGCTCTTCTCGGGCTCTCTACCTTTTCGCTCCTTCAGCACATGAGGGTTAATAAAATCCAAGGTATTTCTCTTTCTGTCTGCAGGAATACCCAAAGGTAAACTGGGCTCTGTCTCCTGGAGGAGAGGGCAGAGATCCCACGGGTGACGAATTAATTGCCATTTTTTGGTGACAAAGCTGTTCATCCCAGTAACTTGGTGAGAGACTGAGCTCTTGCAAAGCTCTCTCGCCAGCTTCATTCCTGTCACGTTTGCTCTGCCATGAGGGATTAGAGCCCAAGTGCCTCCTTAGAGAGCCATTCTCTAGTTGTTTTACCTGCAAAAAACCACCGTGACATCAACAGAGAGCCCACCCCTGTGCCTGCCAGCCCAGTGCCCCCCAGCTCCCACCGGCGCGTGGCACAAGAGTGCCCTCGCACAGGACACCACCGGCCGCAGAGCCCGGCGTGTGCTGCCATGAGCATTTCAGCCCAGCCTTTTGCCCCACGGAAGTGTCCAGATAAATCCCCAAAATAGTATCAGCGCTTGGAGGGATTCCTACCTCTGCAGCCCCTCGGAATATATCCGTTTCAGAGGCTGATATAGATTGAATTACTCGTGTTAGCATCACGGTAGAAGAGAAATTCCACCGGATGACAGAAAGATCTCCCGTTACCCTTTTAAGGGGAGAAAAAGTGAAGGGCTGTAGGGCAGAACTGCTCTTTGACATGTCAAGTTACAGCCACGAGAGGTTCTCTCAGACATCTGCTGTTGATTTGCGTGACCCTGGAAGCGGAGCCAATTCACACAGCAACTTCTCTTGTGCATTTGGTGTGCCTTTCCTCAGCTTTCTCCTGTTCTTTTTCATGTGTCCATCAGTGTGAGTTAGTTTAGAGGGAGCTTTACGGAGTGGTTTCCTGTTTTATGCGATACTCTATTTAATGAGGATGAGAAAGGATGAAGCTGAGCGGTGAACAAGTCTCTCGGAAATCCTGAGGTTTCCATGTGAATTCCTGGTGTGGGGTTCATGCACCCCTCCCTCCCACAGCACTCACTCATGAGGAAGTCTTTGATGCGTGAGCCACAACGGGGCCACCTTTCCACAAACCGAGATATTTCCAAATTCTTCTATTTTCTCCCCAGATACTTCCTTTCCAGCTGTGGCCTTGCATGAGATAACCCTGTTGGTTTTTAAAGAAAACACAAAAACTGGCAGATATAATGACTGAGGATATTGAGCAAGGCGCCCTTTACCCAGTTGTGGCCACTTGAATCATTCTCCAGAGGTACCCAGAGCATCCCTACCATGTTACATGACATTTTCTGCGGCAGGGAAGACCAGCTGCCATGTCTCTGGCAGAAACAGCACTGCAGAAGCTCTTCTAGGGACATTTTATTAGGCATTTTCAGTCTAATAGCAAAGCTTGGAGCACTGTGACATCTCTTGCTTTGGGTGGGACGAATGATATTTCATTAATCATTGCTCGTTTTGGAGTTACATCACTGTCCATAAAGCTGAAAAACAGAGTTTGTTGTGCAGTTTCAATAGGCTTGACCATCAAATTACGCAAGTCATCAGTGGTGGGGAAGAGGAACAGGTCACCCTCATGGTTACAACGCCCAAGTGCATGGTTTTTTCCCTACCTAATGTCTTTTTCTTCTGAAAGGGGCTGTGCCTAAATCACACTGAAAATGACACAGCTGCAAAGTTGTGTCAGGGACTCCAGCTTTACCCACGATGGTGTTGAAGAGGCTGTCTGTCCCAGCAAAAAGGCTTCTATTTCTCACGTGTTAAAAATCAGAACTGCTAAAGTGAGGCCCGGTTAAAATGTGTCACTGATATTTTAAATAACAGACATCGGGGAGTTGTGAAACTTGCCACAGTTGTGCGTGGGCAACACACAACCAAATCACCACCACCCTTTCACACGGCAAGACTGGCCCTTTGCAGTTCTGACCTTTGCCCCCTCGTGTGTGTTGCTGAAGGGCAGGCAGATCAATTCCAAAGGAAGGGATGGATTCTTTGTGGGATCCAAGCTCTGCCCCGCTGGGTATGGGATCCATCCAGCTGCCCTTTGCAGCAGGGGGCCTTCTCAGATGGGGGCTGCTCTGGACAGAGCATGTCTGCATGTGCAGCAGAAGTCAGGATCCTACAGCAGATGCTGGAAGTTTCTTGCCAACCCGAAGCATGGAGAGGCTGGATGAAATCTTGGAGATTTGGGCCATTCTTGCTCCTGTTGAAGTGAATGGATTTTGACATCATTCTCCATGGGCAGCCCAATCAGCCTTCCAGGGGGTGTTCTCCCATGTGTGTGATTAAGTGTGTGTACAGGCTCTTGAGTCAGTATTTCATCGGTCATTCCTTTAATTGAGTTTGTACTTTTCAGACATGCAAAATAAACATTGATTTCCTTTGTTAAATGGAGAGCAATAAACTGGGGTTGCATACTTTTATTATCAGGAAATAGTATAATCCTCAGAAGTCCGAAGTGTGCAGTTTGGTATGCTGCACAGCTAACCCTGGGATGAAAACTTCCCATCAGTGGGATCAGAAAAAGGCTTTGCACAACAGTGTTCATTTACATATGTGTTTACATTTGTACATAAAGCAAGATGTGGCCAACCCATAAAAATGTAGAAAATGATAACACAAGAGAAACAATGTATAAAATGATAATCTTCTCCATCTACAATATTCAGCTACATCTGTGTTGGATCAGAGTTTGGCTGCTGAGGATGAACTTTCAGAATATGTTGTTCCCATTTTTGCTTCTTTAGGGAATTGGGGAGCTTTTCTTCTGAATTTTCATAAGCTCTTCTTTTCATATGGCACAGAGCTCAGCAATTACAGAGTTACAATGTGGCAGGCAGGAGAAAATGCTAAATGGAATTTTATTTTTTATATCTTTGTAAACTTCACGTGCCCACAAGGACTTGGGCAGAAAGTTGCTCAGCACAAAACCATGACATGGCTGGGAGGCAGATGACCTCTGATTTCTAAAGTGGAAGAAGCTAAAATGCCACTGCAGAGGCCAAAATAATGATTAGTGAAGAGTTTCAACTCTGAAACTTCAATATCCAAATATAGTCTGAGACTGTACTGCCTCACCAGGAATGGAGCTGGGAAGTCCCTGGTAACAGAAAAGTCCGAGAGACAAGGTTTGAAATAATTAAAGAAAATATGAAAGCCAAGAATACAAATTACTGGCTACGTTTTAAGATCTGAAGACCCAAGGCTCAGAATACACTGTCTGTTGTATAACGATTCATAATGAATTTCTGTACAGTTCTTATGCCACTTTGAAGATCTGTCATTTACCAGGTGCAGTGTCAGAGAGCTCGTTCACTGGCATTTGTTTGCCACTGACAGTGCCAGGGTGGAAGGGGTCTGATCGGAATGTTTTTGGCAGTACAGTGAGGGATTCCAGATTAATTGTGCAGCCCAGGTAATATTGGCTGCCCTGCCCTTTTTTTTTCTTTTTTTCCCTGTTATTTTAAATTCTTTTGTCACTGTGGGAGGTCTTGCTGGGATGTTCCTGATTTGGAGATCGGTGCTTTGCATCACTTCCCTTCTAAACCAGCCTTGCTCTCTCTCTTGTGGTAAGCAGTGAGACATTATTTTAGTTCACATTTATTTACGTTTGTGGATTTATTTTTTTTTTATGGTAACTACTTACACATCCCCTTTCTGTAGCAGCTGTTTTTCTGTAAGTTGCATCTGTGGCATGTTTTTTGAGGCCAGGAGATAACAGATTTGTTGCTGAACGTAGACATAATGTATGTTGTCAAGGCTCGTAGGCAGCGAAAATCTGCATGGCTTCAGAATGCACCAGGGTTTATTTGTTTTCTCAGTTCAAACATCCCTCAGTGAGCACTTGCTGGCTGGAGTTTGGCATAAATTCTGTGGCAGGATCAAGGGAGCTGATAAGTCAGGAACTCACTAAGTCAGTTCGGGGCATTGGTGGGGGGAGTTTTACTCCTACAGCTGTGGGGTTTTAATGCAATAAAATACAAGACTGTAACAGGACACCACTTGGTTTCTTATAACACTAAGAATGTTCAGCCTTAGTTAATCTGTCCCGGTGAGATGCAGCCCAGGCTTTGGTTGCAGCCCTATGGCAAAGCCAGAGGACCAGCAGCCACATTCACACCTCAGTGTAGAAGTGCCTTCCCCGACAGCTCTGAAGAGGAGTGACCCTGAGCCCTGAGCCCTGGGCAGACCCTGCTGGCCGTCGGGCACATGGGTTTGTACATGAGAGCAGAACACAAGGGCACACACGAGGAAACCCTGGTTTGTACCTACAGAGACAGAGCTCTTATGCTTTGTGGAGCTGGCACGCTGAGCCCCGGGTGACTCGGTCAGAGGATGTCCCAAGTGACTGGCACACCCAAGAGAGAAAAGAGACATTCCCATCTAACTTACACCAGGCTGGGTGACTCGGTCAGAGGATGTCCCAAGTGACTGGCACACCCAAGAGAGACAAGAGACATTCCCATCTAATTTACACCAGGCTGGCAAAACTGTGCTGAGCCCTCCAACTCCCACAGTGAACCCAACATGGCTCCTGGGGCTTGGAGCTGAATCTCTCCCATCTCTTTGGCACGGGGCAGCTCTGAGCAGGGTGGACAGATGACATTCCTTCCACCCCAAAGGCTCACCAGGCACAGGCAGAGCCTCCCGCTGCTTATTTTACTGTTCTGAAGTACGAACATTCCTGGTTTCCATCGCAGCATTCCTCTTTGCTCAGCTGGCACCAAACCCCCCGGCTTGGCAGTTCACAAGAGAGGGGAGGGAACGGTGACCAGAAAGTAGGAGAGAGGCAGAAATTATGGATCTTAAGGGGGATTCTTCTTCATCTGATCTACAGTTCATTTACCCTGTCAAGACTCACAAATCTTGATATATGTCATGCATCAAAAGGAAACCTAAAAGGAAAAACACAGATTTTTGGGGGGTTTACTTATCCCAATCCAACAGAATTAAGGATTTTCTTAAATTTAATAACTAAAGCATTTTCATTTTGCTTCAAAACTTATTTCCTGATGTTTTATCTGTCTTCTGGAGGATGCCCACATCTATCTCCTTCAAATCTCTAACTTTAATCACTTCATTTCATACATGGAATAACCATTACAGCACCTGAGCATGCCTGAGGTCTCAGTTCATTCAGATGCAGAAAAACAGGATGAACCCATATTGCAGGTTAGCCAAAGGTGGCACTGGTTATACTAACAGAACCTTTCCTTGATATCTCATTTCCTAAAGAACAGGAATGTGGTAGATCTCACTAACCAAGACTTCAGTCCAGGCTTTGTCATGGTATCACCAGGAAAATCAAAGAAACTGGAGGAAATGGGTATTAATGAGGAACTGTTGATAAAATAATTTCCCCAGCAAAAGAGAAAACACTGATTTTGCATAGAAAAGGAAAATAACCAAACCACCCGCAGAAAAAGGAACTATTGACTGCCCATGTCACATGGGGAGTTCCTCAAAGGCTGGTTTTGAGAAGTGACATCCTCAGTCTAACACAAGCGAGAATGGGCTATACTTGGAAAGATAAAGCCTGTGAGGGAGAAGAGCTATTTAAGAGCAATTTTGGCAGGTTAACAGGTGGGTTTAACCAACCACAGGCCAGTTCAGGCTCAGAAACAGGCACCGTCTGAGCAGGGCAGTCCTGGAAGAGCCTCCAACAGGCAAAAAACCCAACAGGCTGCACCACGTCTTGTGGCATGACCTAGGAGGGGGCTGAGCTGTGGGATGAATTATTTATCCCCAGATTTATGCCACTGGCTGCTCTTCAGCCCCAGCGGGTGATGCTCCGGCACCTCTGCCGTGCCCTGTTCTGTGCACCAGGCTCTGGGCACGGGCACTGGATCCACGCTCTGGCAGCACAGAGCTGTCGAGTTCCAGCCCCTGAAAACCTCAGGGAGAACGTTCTGTCTGAAATAGAGCAAAACTGAGCTCGGCAACACCCGAAGGGTAAAAATCCCCGTGCGCTGATGGCATTCTGGAGGCAGAGGAGGGCTGGCGTGGTCCCCAGGATAAACTGAGGGTCCCCAGGGTCCTTCACCAGGATCTGCACAGCACAGCCCACCATCCACCCTTCCACCTTCGTCCTCTGCTCTCCACCTTTCTCTCTGCTGTGTTTTTGTCCAAGAAAAGAGGAGGGAGACAGCCCAGGGACGGTGTCCAGTGCGGAGACAGACGTGGCATTCTGGAGAGGCTGTTTTCCACCTCCTTTGTGAGTGTTGTAAAAGGCGAAATGAATCTGCACATCCTCCCAGGCAGCGGAGCCACAGCCAGCGCTCTCCTAGGCTGGCTGTTTGTGGGCACAGTGAGCCTGGGATGGTGCTTGAAAGGATCAGAGGAGGGAGATTTCCTGCACAAGGGTCATGATTTGACCCTCAAAACCCAAGAATGCGAAGTCAACTTGTGAGGATTAGAGGCGCTGGGATTTGATTTCTTCTGAGTTTTCTCCGCGCTTTAAAAATCCCACAAGCACGGAGGGGGAAAAAAAAAAGCGCCCATGAAGTCTGAAGTCCTTTTGGCTTCCAGCTCAGGCCAGGATGACTGTGGCACGATGGATTCCAGATGCTGAATTTCCGGCAGTGGCTCCCACACTCACACAGACACACAGACACACACAGAGACAGACACACACACAGAGACGCACACAGACACACACACAGACACACACAGGCACAGACATACATGACAGACACACACACACACAGACAGACACACACACACAGACACACACAGACACATACACACACAGACACAGGCACACACACACAGACACACAGACACACACACAGACACACACACAGACACACGACAGACAGACAGGCACAGACACACACACAGAGACACACACAGACACTGACACACAGACACACAGACAGAAACACACAGATACACACACAGACACTGACACACACACAGACACTGACACACACACACACAGACACAGACACACGGACATAGACACACGCAGACACACACACAGAAACACACACACAGACACACAGACACAGACACAGAGACACACACACACACACACACACACACACACACACACACATGCGCGCACACAGATATAGACACACAGACACAAACACACATGCAGAGACACACAATTCCTCAGCTCCACAGGCTCAGACTCAATCCCAGACTGCTACGGGCGGAGGCTGACAGGCAGCATGAGAAACAGAGACATGACAGACTCCCAAACTCATTCCCCCTGGCCCTGAGTGGCGCACAGGCTGGTAAATATCTGGGGTGGGTTTAGGAGTTCATTAGCAGGATGATGTCCCCTGCCCATGGTAACAGCGGAGGAGCCCCATTGCATCAGGAGCAGCAGGTCACAGAGTTTGGGGCAGAGTCATTTCTAGCCCTGTGGGATTGCAACCAGGATCAGGATCAGGATCAGGCCTCCAGAGGTGTAGCACAGTAGCAGAAGTGGCTGGTTAACCTGTAGGTGGTTGTAGGCGGAAAATTAATGATCTTATTCCAATTATATATATTCCTGGGAAGGCAAATGATGATTAATCGGTTGTTACTGAGTTAGTCTTTTATGACTTGTTATTTATTGCTCGTATGACCGTGCTCACTCATGACACCTGTTCCTCTTGGAAACATCTATCACCTATTAAATCTTCGTAAGTAATTTAGTAGGGTAACCATCGTGTATAAATAATACTTATGTCACTTCTTCATATGATGAATGACGCTGGAGATCAGTTGGCAACACATAACCCAAACTTACAGATCCAAACCATCAGATGCGTTTTGCAAGGTTGCTGCCCAGTATCAGTAGCAAGAAGCAATTAAACCCCAGTATCTCTTTGGTGTGATGAGGGATGCGGTCACCACTCCTCCTGTGCAACACAAATTCACTGCAGACAACAGACTCCAGGAATACCCACAGGCAAAGGCCCTTGCTGGGACTCAGCACAAGGTCAGAGGAAAGCTAATTTTATTAAGAATTTTTATTATGAAGATATAAACTTGCAATAAAATGTTTGCAACTGCTTTGGGCTAGGATTTTCCAGAAACTCAAGGGGCAATAGGTCCCCAAATCCCACCAAACTGCTACCCTGCTCTACAGGCTTCTCTGAACAGCCTTCACTCTGACTCATTACCCATACCAGTGAATTATTTCTTCATAAGCTTTTGTTTAAGTTATTGTGCTCTTAATTTCCTGTTTCACAATCCTTTAGTGATGCCAACAAAATATATTCATTCAGATTTCTGGATTTGCATTTGAACATCCAAAGGATTAAAATTAATCACAGCTTCTCATTGGCTTAAGGTGATCAAAGGTTCAGGATACACATTTCAGACTAATGTTTCCCCTGACTGTGATTTGTCAAAGCTCAAGTGAAAAAAAACCCCAAAAAACAAACAAAAACAAAACACCAAAAAACACCAGGCAACTGGATCTTTACCAGTCATGTAAGTATTGGGGCAAACCCAAGCCTAGCAGGAGCAGGTGAAGCTTTGTTAATCACAGATATTCTGGCTCGTGTTCAGGTTGATCCTCAGCGAGGAAGGGCAGGGACAGAAGCTGGGCTGCTCTCACAGTGAGCAGAGCACACCCTGACTCAGGGGCTCTCTGATTCAGGGCTGCTTCACTGGCACCCTCATTATTTCATCACACACTAACCCTACTTTTTTTTTTTTTTTTTTTTTTTTTTTTTTTTTTGGCAAGAAACCATTTCTCCCAACAGACAGACTAAAGCAGGCTAAGTGGGTGTAAAACTGGACATGAATAAAAGATCTGTCAGCAGAAGTATCAGGTTTGTAGGGAAGGTTTGGAGACAGCCTGACATGAGGTTTTGCTTCTAACCTGACTGTGCCTCCCGAGCCTCTGTTATGCAAGATTTCTCTATAGAGTGCCCAGAAGTGCGAAGGAAAAAAGATCCAAAAGCTCTGGAGCGTCTGGACTGCCAGGAACATCTAATTGCAGAATAATTCAAGTGCCTCCTGTGAGCCACACAGAACAAAGGTGACTTGCCCAGATCACCCAGCGGGCTCATGGCCAAACTGGAGTGAGGATCCCAGACTCCTGAAGCAAAACTGGCTGAGCATATCTCCACCTAAAAGACTTTGGCGGACAAGATGGATTTATCTGGAGTTCTTCAAACAGACTTTTGCCCCTGATATGTGCCCAGTCCTCCCTCACCAGTTCAGCACTGGAGTCTGGCCCTTCCAATTTCATCTCCATTGCAGATTAGCAAACATCTCAGTAAGGAGTCTGGTGTCAAGATGTTTGTTGGGGTTGCTGGTTTGGTCAGATAGCAATAAGGGATGTTAATTCTCATGGGGGATCTGCGGGCAGTCCTGATTCTTTCTTCTAACCACGTGTCCAGCCAGGAAAATCCACAAACATGCAAGTTGGTAACAACTGCAGCCAACTGAATTTTTCTAATTATTTTTTTCTGTGCACAAGATCTAGTGTTTCTCCAGCTCAGATTCCATTCCAAGTGTTTTCCAGTCGATGGAAAGGCTCCTGTTGGCTGCAGCAGGCTCTGGGTCAGGGCCCTGGGACAAGAGGCAGAGCCGTGGCTCCATTTGCTTTAGAAATTCCACCCATGAGTGCAACACTTGTTGGAGGAGTCCCATTCCCTCGACATGAAACAACTCTCAGTCCTCTGGTCTCTTGTTCCAACCTCTGCTTCAGCAAGTGACGTTTTGGGGACATAAATAATCACCCTTTGGACTCCGGAGGCATCACTTTCCCTGCCAGGCACCTCCTGCCCCTTCCCTCGTGCCCAGCATGGATCTACAGACCTTTTGTGAGTCTCAGATGTGAAAAACAGGCCAGTTCCAAGGCCTGAAGGGAATCTGGAAAACAAACCAAGCTAAATAAAATATCCAAGCCAGGCATTTTGTGCATATGTAGCAACATGTGCTGCTATCCAGAAAGTCTGAAGCGTCTCCTAAACTCTGGACAATGACCATCTTTACTGGGGATGAGAATCATTTGGGGCATTTCCCCAGTACTGAAGAATGGGGATCAAACACAAAAGAACTACTTGTTTTCCAGCCTGATCAATATTTACAAACTCTGTTTTCTTAGTTATAGTACATGTCTTTTTCTCCATTTTAGGCCATGCCCTGGAAGGTGTTGACTGTTGAGTCCTGGAGAGGCAAATAAGCTTTTTTTTTTTTTTTTAATTGGATTTATCTCAGATTTTCATTTATTTTAGCTACTGCAGTTTGATAAAGCCAGTGTTGCTGAAAGCAATATGTAAGTCCAAGAAGGACAGTTAATATCCATCAAGGTTTTACTATGCAGCATCCACTATAAATAGTCCAAGCCATTCCAGGGGAGTCAGCTCCTGCATGGTAACCAGTTGTCTGCAGGGGCAAAGGATGGGAAGGAGGGAGGGAAGGAAGAAGGGAGAGATGGGGACCATAATTCTGCCCAGCCTGGGGTAGCTCCAGGTGGCAGCAGGGGACAGATATTATCCCCATGCCTGGCAAAAGAAATGCGAGTTGGAAGTGAACAGAAAAGAAAAGCTGACTCCAGCAAAATTAATGGCAACACTTCCACTGACTGCACTGAATTTCATAAAAATTTCACTGCATTTCATAAAAATTTCTCTTCCATGGCTTACATCCATCATTGTTAGAAGTCAGGTGTACTGCTCATTTTGGTGGATATTTAAATTGGTACTATTTGTTGCATTTATAGTATTAATAAAGCTAAAGCCTATAAAAAGGAGGCATTTTGGGGAAAAAAAAACCTCCTGAAAATTTAGTTAATACAGGACAGATGTTTCTTCTCCTACTGACAGTCAGCAGTTCCTAATAATGGAATTTGCTCCCTTTTTAATTAAAAAGGCCAGTGTTAGCTGAAAGGTGAATAAGAATAGATGTTTGGCAAAGGCTCTTAGAGTATATTTTGAAAGAGGTCTGTTTTATTTCCAAACTCAAAGCTGCTTATAAGTCTAAATCTCTGAACTGACTCTATTGCTTTCATAATTAAACATGATATATCCCCTTATCTTCTCACTTTAGAAACCACTCAGCATCGAACGCTCCATTGTGCCACTTCATCTGCTCCCGGATGGGTGACGATGGGTGACAATGGGTGACATGGGCTGCTCTGGGTCGGATTCATTTCACTTGCTGGGAAACAACTGGAAATAATTTTGTGATGGAGTGCCACACTTCGTCATTGACAGAACCCGGAGACTTTCCCCTCGAAATGTCATACAGTGAGTGAGACTGATGTCTCCTGGCTCCGGGCTGGGAACCTGTTCATGGCCCTCTTTCCTGGCAAATTCATGGGAAAAAGGAGAGGAGAGGAGAGGAGAGGGAGAGGAGAGGGGGAGAAAACTCCCCAGCCCGTGTGAAGAGGCTTAGCCATTAACAACCAAAGCAGAACCAGTCCCTTGACACTGCAGACAGTGGCCATAGGATTTGCCAAAGGGACAGGCTCTTAGCTGGGAATGAGAGCCTGAATTGTTGGTTGGACAAAAGGAAGAGATCCAGGGCTGATGGGCCTCCCATCAAGTTTTCCTGGAGAGGGAAAAGTCTTCCTAGAAATGCTGCCCCGACCTTTCCCTGTGCTCCTGTGCCTGCCCAGAGCTCGCTGGTCTCTTACCCAGGCCAGAAAGGATTTTCCTTGGCACCCAAGATTGGATCATGCTAGTTATTGCCTGGGTTTTTTAAACTTAGGGTTGGCTGCAAAACAGCATTATATTTAATAAAAAACAACAGAGGCTTCAATATTTATTTTCTTTGAGCTTAGAAGTGAAATTGAAACTGTCCAAGAGAATGAGCTCCCCCCGACTCACCCTCATAAATCTTCCAGCCAACTTGAGCCAAGGGGGTTTATTTGCTCGCTTGGTTTTCTGGTTTGTTTTTTGTTTTAGCAAAAAGCATAATCAAAATTTCCCAGTCTTTTTTTTTTTTCTATATGGAAGTAGAAGGGAAAAGAGACTGAATGGATGTTTTCAAGTATTTTAAAGCAATTCTAAGGAATTTGGAAATCTGGAAGTTACCACATTTCCTTGGTGAGGGTCAGCTTTCAGCCCAGCCGGAACCAGCTGTGACTGCAGTCAGAGACAACAGAATGTGACAGAAAAGCCTGTGACAGATGGCCCACATATATATATATACATATATAAATATATATATAATGTATCTGTATACATACCAACCCATAAATTCATCCACCTTTGCAAAATGTTTTGTGACCCTCAGATGAACGCTGATTTTTTAAGAGCAAAATATATTAATATTGCTTCATTGTGGCAGAAAAGCAGCTTTCCGTCTCAAGAGCTTTATTAGCTAATGGGGAACAAAAATAATCTAACTGCCTGCTAGAAATGCGGAAATTAATTGCACTCAGTTTTGTTGAATTCCTAGGAAAAAATATTTAGGTATTTTAACAGCATTTAAATAAATGGACTGCCAACCACAAACAGCTGAGCTCCAGAGAGAGGGCCTGGCTCACAGTGGGAACCAGCCCAGGGCTAACTGCTAACGTGGCTTTTATTCAGTGCTTTTTTTATAGGTATGGCTGTTGTCCAAGAAGATGATAAACTCCAACACCTTATCATTATTTCAGCAAAACCAACTTGGAACGATGCATTTGAAATTAAAGGGTACCAAAAAGATGGAAAATGTGGTGAACATACTTTCGATACCCCTTTCCATTGTTCTTCAAGGACAAAACTCTCTTCTCTAGAATTTATATGAAGAAAGAGGAAATCTGACGACTCCCAAAACTCTACTGGATGCTCCGTGTGTCGGCAATCCCTTTGCCTGGGATGTGCCGAACAGGCTCTGAACCGTTCTGCCCTCAGGGTTGTCACTGCAGCAGGGCTGGCTCTCAAAAGACAGAGTCCCTTCACGCTGCAATCCTCGAGCACCTCAGAGGACCTCTCAGCAGACCTGCACTGCTCCAGCAACTGCAAAAAAATGGGAAGAAAAGCTGGGCTGGGAGCCAGGAGGCTTTGGTGCTGCTCCAGCACAGCCGGGTGGGGTGGGGAAGGTCTCCCTGCTGCCCCACGCCCCCCATGCACCCTTTGCTGCATCACTTCAGGGCACGAAGCCCTTTGGGAGAGCGGCGTGTGTGCGAGGCCAGAGGCAGCAGGAGCGCGAGGCAGCCACGCTCTCATATTGGGCTTTTAGGCACCAAGAAAAGTCTTGTTGTTTTCAGGCGTAAACAAGAATAAATTGGCTCAGACAGCAACGCCCCCATGCTCTTCATCGCCACCGGCTGTGCAGCAAACACAACCCAAGGCCTGGGCAGCACCTCCCCAGACCCCCAATTGCCCCTGCACTGCCCTGAGCCTCGCAGGAGATGGCTCAGGCAGAAAGGCTCTGCAGCTGCACCAGGAGGGTCAGCAATCCCTGACAGTTGTTCAAAGAAAGGCTCAAATTCACTTGACTGCTGTTGTGTCTTCCTGATACTGTGTGTGGACCGTGTGTGTGTGCATGCCCACGAAACATGACGGTCAAAGGTCTGATTTGGGCAGGGGGCTGTATAGCACAAGCATCCTTCCTCGAGGAGCTGCAGAGAGCAAGAGATTGAGCCTGAGGAATTTGGGAGATACCTCTGTTCATTTGTGAAAGAGGAAAGGAATTAAGATGTGAAATGAAAGTTGAAGACAGGATTAGGGCAGATGGAGATAAAGGGTAGGCATGTTGCAAGTGCCTTATTCCTAAAATCTTCTACAATATTTTTAAAACAAAGTTAATGAAAAATTTTCTAGCTGTAGTTCTCTTCAGATCTGTATTTGTTTCTCCCATGAGTTGTAGTGTGCCCCATGGTGGACCTCGTTATTTATGTGAAGAAATGTGAAGGCAAAGTGATACACGTTCATTAAGACCACTAAACCTCAGGCCTTTACAGGACTTTCCTTGTGGAGGAACCTCAGAACATCTGTTTATTTTATTGCCATGGAGATGTGAACACCCTGTGTTATTCACAGGAAGATGACATAGATATTCTTCTGCAAAACAGAAATCGCTCTTTAAGTATTTCCAATCATAAATCAGGAAAACACCCAAAAATCCACGTTCCACCCATGGCCCAAAATACCACACCCTATTCTGTCAATTTGAAATAAATGAGTGTGATAACCTTCAGCTCGATTTGGACAAGTCGTGCTCCTGAGAAGGTGGGCAGGATGGGGCGACTTCAGAGCTCGGCTGTGCCACAGCCTTGCCCTGGGTGACGAGGGCATTTTTCTGGGCAGCCTGGCTGCAGCAGCAATGCTCATCCTGGCACAGAGCCATCCTCTCCCGGACGTCAGGTATCTGCTGCTCGTGGTGAACACGCCAGAGCGACCCACCAGAGCGTGACCCTTCTAGGACAACCTGTCTGCGAGACAATTAATGTGTTTCGGGGAAGAAGACCATTACGGCTGCTCTGCGTGCAGAAAGCTGCTAATGGAACAAAGTACGTGCGGTGATGTGAGCCAGTCTCTAGGCTCTGCCCTGCTTTAAATCAAGCCTGTCACAGACTGATTATTTTAGCAATAATGTCATGTTATATAGCAGAGGTCCTCAGATTTTAGCCCCAAAGCACAGTCAGTGAACAGCTCCAGTGCAGACTTGCCTGTGCACTGCCATCCTGTGCTTTCCCTTTCCTTTTCCTTCTACCTTCCATCAACCCCTCTGCGTTTTGCCTCTGCCCTGTTGGCAGGAACTTTAGTTCCTCTGACACTTTTGTGGGCATCCAACACCAATAAGACTGGAAACACCTGCTGATAAATGTTCTCTGTCTTCTCCCCTGGACTTCTACTCATAGGAGCAAGAGAGGCGAAAGAAGAAAAATAGAGACATCACCAGTAAGCAACAGATAAACCCTCAGATCACGAATTATTGGCTTTGTCCTTTTGGCAGTATAGCTCCTTCAAAATACATGGGAAATTGGCTGGAGTGCAAGCTCCCCTGCAGGAACCTCATCTTTCTGGTTTCCTTTCACACCTCACTCTCCATTGCCTCAGTGGGAGTTATGTCCTACTTGCATCACCTCAATAAGTGGCTGTCCCATGTTTATTTAAACCAACAAACCCGAGCATCACTCGGTATGTCATTGAGGTGTGAGATGATGCTGACTGAGGAATCACCAGCAGTGTCTGCGCACACAGCCCAGCATCCCAGGGCACACCAACACACTGCTCGGAAGTGGCTCTGTGAGCATTAGTGGGGGATGTATCGCTCCTGGGTCCCCTGATCTATTTGGATAATTAGAACTCAGCTGTATTGGGAATTAATTCAACGCCTCTGGCTCTTGCAACATTACAAGGACAATTGCCAGGCACAAGGTTTTCCTTTGTAAAACGTAGCTTTAGTCCCATAATCCTGGCCTGATATTTCACCCTCCAGCTATTTCCCACATTTTTTTAATCATTAAAGTAGGCTTTCAATTAACTTGTCTTATGGATCAGATACCACCTGCAGATGGAAATAAAAACATGAAAAAAAGGAAGGTTGCTCAAAGGCTAGAGAAAAATCCCACCCTTTGTCACTTGTTTAAATCCAACCAGCTTGATAGAAAGTGGAGGGTGTTGCTGGTGGCTCTGGAGGAGGTGAGGCTGAGCTTTCTATCTGTCCACCATCCAGCACACCTTCATAAGCACTGGCACTGCTGACTGCTCTGGTACTATGGGACACAAAAGGGATCATCCTATACATGTGTGACTTGTTTAATGGAAGAAGACTATGAGCATGTATGATTATCCATTTAAAATACTTTAATAAATAACTTCAGATCACTTTCAGATTATTTTTCTGCAGGATCTTAGCAAGCATTGACCTTCTTGTGCTGTGCTCCCTTCTTGTACATGTTGGGGGGTGAGAGGGAATTCTCTCTCTTACGCCTTCACACTGTTGGGAATGCAATCATCAATATCTGAAATGACTGGCTAATATTATCACAGTAAAACTACACACTGCAGGAACTCCAGTTGAAATGAAACGAAGATGACTTATCTCGCTGCAATTCCCACCGGAAGCACCCCAGGGGAAGGAGCTGCCACATCAACGAGAAAGTGCCATATCACTTTTGGAGCAGGCACAGCGCAGGGCAGGAGCAGGTACGAGGGGACAGGGACAGAAGGGGGAGGTGTTGGTTTACAAAAGCCCTGGCAGACATGTTCACATGTGCGTGAATCTAAACACCTCTAAAGGTAAGAACTCGGGGAAAGATTGTTGGTTGAAAATAGGTATTTATCCCCAAATCATCTTGCTTTCAAAGGAAGAACTTAGAAATTACAATTCAGTGATAAAATGCTTGTAATATGGTCATAAAATCCAGTTTGTCTGCAAAGGCAGCTGAGATAACAGAGTTGCTTTTCCTTCCCATTTCTTACGAGCAACTGAACGGCTGTGGAAAATCCAGAGATCTGTGTAAGCTCCACTTCGTGGCTGGCACAGCTGAGCTGGACTGTTTAAGGAGCGCGGTGTCCTCTGTGGGGGAGCTCTGCAGTGTCTCACTGCGAGCAGGGCCAACCAGAGGGCACACCAGCCTTGCTCTGCTGCTCATGGTTCTTGGAAATGGGACTCCAGTATCTCCAGGACGCTGCATGAAACACCTCGCAGGGATCTATCCTGGGGCACTGCACCAAAGGCACAGCAATCTGGTTTACAGAAGGCAAACAGTGAAAATAGTTTTATACCATTTTTATTTAAATTGCTTTTTCTCTGGTTCAGCTTCTCCACTGCCTTCCAGAGAGAGGTGTCCAGGATGCTTGGAAGTGATGTGGAGTCCTCGGAGTTACAGTAACTGTCTCAGGGAATGGTGCCAAAGACAGCCAGCACATTACAGTCCCCTTTCTAATATTGGTAAGTGCACAAGGACCATCTGTAACAGAGTCATCACTGTTTCAATCAATTGAGATGATGCCACAAGGGCAGCTACAGATTAGAGGGAAGAAACAGATCTAAATGAGCAAAGGCAAACCAGC
Source organism: Grallaria varia (assembly GCA_013396735.1). Taxonomy (NCBI): domain Eukaryota; kingdom Metazoa; phylum Chordata; class Aves; order Passeriformes; family Formicariidae; genus Grallaria; species Grallaria varia. Next base: position 369,498 of record VWZG01006017.1, on the reverse strand, counting down.
GATGACTTTGGGCTGGCATCCAGAGCAGGTCTCTGTGCAGACCAGAGCTCTGCCCCTCCTGGGAGCCCCCAACCCTCCTCCTGTTTTCTGGGTGCAGTTACACCTACTGCAGCTCAGGCATCTTTATCCCACAGCTGGTAGCTGGACTAAAGCATCTGAGCAGATACAGAAAACTCCCGATGAATTCTGTGCTTTGGGTTACAAAGCAGGCAAAAAGGACAATTGCTTATTTCCCTGTAACACTTTCAAAGCTACTTTCTATATATTACTAAGCTACATATGAGGCAACCGATCAGTTCTGACTGAGAAGGGCTGGAATTTGTGTGTTCAGCTGTTCCTTGTGATAGAGGAAGGAAAACATCTGCATCAATTCAGTCATCTCCGTGAACAACAGCACAGACCAGACACTGCAGAGCAGGCAGAACTTGCATTAAAAATCTGAGGATTAGGATATACACAACTTTTTTTTTTAACATTTTAGTGCATTAAAAATATGAAGCAATCCTTTTAATCATTAATCTTTTAAAAAAAAAAACCCACCAAACAAACAAAAGCAAGTCTTTAACATCTGCCCATAGCAGTGACCAGTTAGGGCTAAACCCAGAAATGCCTGGGGTTTTTACAACATGGTTATATGGAACATCACTTTTCCTGTGCAGAGCAGTACAGCAGTTGAAACACAAAAATCTTTTAGGAACAAGCTACAGGCCCTTCAAAATACAGTCCTACAGTTCTCCTGCCAAATGAGAATGATTTAACAGCATATAATATAGTGTAATACACCCAACACACCCTGTGACACACCAAGTAACACTGCGTCACTAACAAAGTTACTGGAAGCAATGCTAAAAGGAGTAATTTTCTTTAAAAGTATGCTCTTTCACCCTGAATTATCTAGGGTTTTTTTATCTGGCCTGAAGAGGTGGTTTGATAAGTCTCATTTGAATTCAGTCAGTCCAGCACAAAGGAAAAGTTTCTTTTTAAGAAGTGCTTGAATGTTTCCATTACATCGCTTTTTTCTTTCCTAGAGGCCTTCATAACCATGCAAAGCACTCCAACACCTAATTTTAAATACACCACCAGTTTCAATGAGACCAATGAAATTATCCACATTCATTGCATAAGCACTGAAATGCTTTGTAGGGCTGTGATGAGACCATACAAATTACGAAGCAGGTCCTTTGATCTGAACCTACACATCCTCACGCTTGGAGAGAGCAGGATTGAGGGTGCAGTCTGGTTTTCAGTGACAACCTACAGAATTCCTGAACTCTCCCATTAAAAAAAAAATAAATAAAAAAAAGGGTATTTTTGCAGCTTGGCTTTGTTAGTGCTGGGGTCTGGAGCAGATCTCCCCTCTGCATTCCTGCATGCTGATGACCTCCGCTCCCCCTGGAGCCTGGGCTGGTCCTCCTTGGCTTCCAACTCTCCCATGGTGATGAACCAGAAGGTTCACTCCCATGGTGACGAGCCAGTATTTCACCTGCTGCACTGTATTATGATTTTCTCCATCCAGTTCTGTGCTGGGGAGGTACAGTTTGCAGCAGGGCCAGTTTGTTCCTTAGGGCTGTACAAGACTCCAGGGATGCACACTAGAAAAGTGCACACAACAGAATACCCTGAACAATCCTGACCTCCACAAATGTCACCCAAGCACCACAAACACTGAAATGAAAGCTGTTTAAGATGAGAAAAACACAGGTATGGTCTGAACCTCTTCAGGCAGAGCTCCAGCTGAGCTCTTTTTTCTATCAAAACAAGATTCATGGGATCTGGCCTCGGCAGGGAAAATGGCCACAGCATCCTCTCGTAGAGAGGAAAACCTTTTCTCTCTGGTTGGATCCCACTAACCCCACAAATCTCTAGTAAAAGTTCTAAATGCACTTGCAGCTTGCCTCTGTTCAGATCCACTTGGGAACACATCAGGTTTACATTTCCTTGTTAAACGCTTTGCATCTGAAACCTGCAGACATCAGAGGTCAGTTGCTGGATTCTTATCAGCCTTACCGGAGTTTTCCATGGGAATCTCCCATCAGAGTGCTGTACCTGCACCGCACAGGGTGGAGTCACTCTGATCACTGATGTCCTCCTTAGCCCCCATCTCTATGTGGACACCACGTGGGAGACACCGCTGTCCTGGCCGGCAGCAGGAGAACGGAACCCCCGACATGCCCCGTGGGACGTGGAGCTGGTGCCCAGCTGGAGAAGGGGTCACCTTCAACCTGCTCACCCGGCAGGAACGAGGCGAGCCCCGCGTTCCTCGCCAAAAGCAAGTGAGGCATCACTTTATCCTCGAGGCACACACACTCCCTCACTCTGGCTACACAACAGCCTCAAATGGCAGTCAAGGGACACAGTCAAGGGACACAGTCAAGGGACACAGTCAAGGGACACAGTCAAGTATTGCACCACCGAGGAGGTTGAATGGCAGAGCTTCCCAAATCAGGAAAAACATGTAGGAGCTCTGCCAGACTGAAGTGCTTCTGTTCCCAAATGAAGCTCCTTGACTTGTCCCCACAATTATTTAGGTTGTCCCCCCTCCCTGCAAAACTAATGTCATAAGGAAAATATTTTTTCAATTCGGATAATATAGAAAAAGCCCCACTTACCAGCTAGATTTATTCAGTAATTTTGTAGGGGTTTTTTTGTAACCACCAATGAAAATTTTTTTTTTATTTTTTTTTTTTTTTATTTAAGCCACGACTTAGAAACAAAGTTAAAATCGTTTACACCACCAAGCAAAGCCAGATGGCTCCAGTCCCACCTCCATGCTAGTGTTTATTGACAACTTGGGTTCTTCTGCTGAGAGGCACAAAAGACACCTCACAAAGGCAGGGACTTGCCCTGGACCTTGATGCAGCCCCCAGTGCCACCAGCCCCAGGTAGGAGAGGATGGAGGGGAGATTCGGGTTTTTGGTCTTGTTCACAGAGCTGGGCACCATCCTGCACATCCACATCCCTGCTCCAATTAACAGTGTGATCCCTGCTGTTCTGAAATCAAATAATAAAGAGCTGACCAGCCTGCCGGGGACATCTCTAATAGTGTGAGCCATCTGCACTCCTGCAACGGGTGGTTCCTCCCACGTCACTGCAGTGAAGGTTACTGGCAGGACACCCAGTCTGCGTTAGGACTTGTTCCCAGAGCTTTCCTATCACCCCGTCCTGAAGGGAATTTCACTTACATGCTCTGATATTTCTGCAAGCACAACCCTTCAGAAGCAGCATGTTGCAATTACACGTCAGAATTTGGCTAAGTTTGACAAGAAACTTCGTATCAGTTGCTACTCCTACATTCACTTAAGAACAAATAAGTCATCACTACCAAAACCCACTTCTTCTCCACTTGAAATGTGTCTTTCATAGGATGGCTTACTAAGGAGTTGTTTGGGTTTTTTCTGTAAACTTTACAAGAAAAACCTTAGAAATAAGAAATCTCCTTAAGGAACCATTTTTGCTATTAACAGTTAGCATGTGATTTACCATCTGACTGGGACACAAAATTAATATCCACTTTTCTGGAAAAGCTGGGGTTTGGCTCAACAACAACTCTGGAAAACAGGAGAACTTCAGTGATAATTCATCCTCTAGATTATCCAGATGAGAACGAATGAGGTTTTACTGGTAAAAATTCGATGAACAAAAAGGTCATATTGCCACATATTGTAATAAGCACCTGCCTGAGACAGGTTTGCACTGAAAAAACAGATGACACAGTGACTAATGTGTATTGAGAACTAATTTAAACACAGAGGTTCTGGAAGATTTGGAAGTCTGGCAAGTTCCTAGGAGAATTGTTACTTTTTCTAAATTTAAGTTGGGAACAGGATCCCAGCCTGCTGCTGCAGAATAAAAGTTCTGGCTCATCAGAACTAAAAGCTCAAACACAATTTAATTACAGTAGGCTTATAGTTCAATCCTGAAAAATCCTGAACAGTTCAGAACAAGCAGAGCCAAGTTGAATCACATACTCCTGTGACCGCGTCCATTTACCACTGCATAAAATGCTGGCATTTCTGCTCTCCCAGCTATCAACAGATATATACAAATATAAGAGATTAGCTGTATAATATTTTTTACAAGACCAGCTACACCTGGAAATAACAGGCCATGTTGGAGGGTTAAGTCTCCTGGCACTTGTTAGCGGTGCTCTGGCTGGGATCCGATGAGGAAAGAACTCAGTTGTTATCCCAGTGGCCAAACTGCAGATGTTGTTGTCCACATGTGGGTGTTTTTAAGGGCAGCCTGAAAGCAATTACAAACCCAGTCAAACAAGAAACCTGAGGTTAGATTGCCTTAATTTCATTTAAGACATCAGATTGAAGCTCTGCTTTTCGGGCCACAGTAGACTGTCATAACATGTCAGTTAATTATGGGAGTCCAGTTATTAAAAAAAACAAACAAGTTTGCACTTTCATTGGAGCTGAAATATTTCCAAAGCCCGCAATAAACAGAGTGTCTGCATTAAATAAATCTTGGGCTGAATGTGTTATTGACATGTGGATTAACTGGGCTGGATCCTTCAAAACCACGTCAAAACTGCGCCTTTGCCCAGTCCCATGCAGAGGTTCTCACCAGGCCAACACAAAGAACTGTCTTATCACAAAACCTGCAGGAATATTTGTCCAAAAAAGCTCCCCTTGCTCCTGTTGATGCCCAGCTGGCAGGGCAGAGGCATCTGTGTGTTTTACCCACCAACTGGAGGGTGGACTCCACGAAGTGGCCAGACCCCGTCGGTCTGACACGCTGCTCTGGCCACCTTCACACCTCTCGGGAGGGTTTGGGGCTGGAAGAGGGTGTTTCCTCTCAGCAGCCCTGCTCGCCGATGCAACCAGTTTAATTGGGCTTTAATTGGGGTCCCCGGCGTGTGCCCCAGCTCGCCGCCGCTCCCAGCCCCACCGGCTCAGCACCACCGGCACGCTTCCACAGGGAACCCAACCCACGTGGATCGTGGAGCCAAGCCAAGACAGGCTCTCCCAAGTTACACGGCGAAGGAGCTCATGGAAGAAAAGTGTCTCCAGAAACGTCAGAGTGGGAGGCGCTTGAGCTTTCGTGGAAAAACGGGAAAATCTTGGAAGCAAGCCAGGTGCAAAAATGGAAAATCTCGGAAGCAAGCCAGGTGTTTGTCCTCTTCGGAAGCAGCCTTCCCACCCTCAGCCCTCTTTAGAAAATCAGATGAAGCTTTGCAAAGCTNAAAAAAAAAAGTGATGAACTGAACATGTGCTACCACCTGCTGTCCATTATTTGGAAGAGCAGGGTCCCCAGCAGGGCCTGGCACTCATGGTGTCTCCACAGCCCCACGTCCCACTCCAGCCCCTGGACATGGGGAGCAGCTTCAGTTCCTGCAGGGCCAGACTAGGGATGCTCTGGGGCAACAGTCACAAAAGGCTGACATTTTGTTGAATTCTGATGCATAAAAAGCAGCACTGAGGGGAGAATTAGGACATGGGGTGAAAGGGAAGGTCAGGAAGGTGCCCAGGCTGGAGCAGTTCCTTCTGATGTCAGATCCATGGACAGACATGGAGGGCCCAAGATGGAGAAACGAGCAGTGGCAGCTCCAGACGTCCTGGGTGCTCTCCTGGGGTCTGTCATCACATCCCTGAGGGGCAGCTGCTGTCACAAACAGCCATGACGGCAAAAGAGCCACCGAATAAATACGGGTTTAAATAGACCTATTTCTGCACAGGTCACTTCACTTCCAGACGTCCCCACCAGGGACTGGCAATTCAGATCTGGAGCAATAAATCACCTCGGGCTGGCAAGAATAACAGCCCGGAGCTCATGAACACAAAGAATGCATTTAATCCTTTTCTGTTGCTGTGGTGAGCAAACAGAGCGTGCCCAGTGCATTAGGCAGCTTCTTGTGTTAATGTATTACCTATAATTATTTGGGGAACAAAACAGAGACCAGTGGAGTCAGTCCAGGTACTCACCATTCCCTGCAGCCAAAGGGCTCTCAGGAATTATCATCTCCTCCAAGTCCTGACACATAGAGAATTAAAGGAGAAAAAGGATTTGTTTCCACTTGTTTTAACCAGAACCACATACATCCTGAACTCATGGTTACACATAAGAACTTACAGGAGAAAAAGAAGGAAAAAAACCTTCTGGACAGGTCAAAAATCCACCTTTACACTTCTTAACCTGTGCAGAGGCTTCTGTGTTTGAAGGGCCCCGGGCTTGTTACCCAGCACAAAGTCTTTACATCTGCTTCTTTTGCAACAGGTCACTGGTCCATGGTGCCTCTCATCCCAAACCCTCAAAACTCCTCTACGACTAATTAATCAAGCACACTGTTTTACAAAGATTAAATGAACTAATGCCATAGTTGAGCAGCAGACTCCAAACACCAGCTCAGTGCAGGACACTTTACAGACACGTCCCAAACAGCCAATGTGCTCAGCTGTGCTGGCAGAGACCACACGTTGAACAGTCATGAATAAGAAACTGGGAAGATGATGCCTTTTCCAAGAACTTGTATGAATAGAAACTGCAGCTAAATTTAATTAATAAGTAACTCAGATATAATATTCTGATCAACTGCAACAGAAGGTTGGATCGCTGGACAGATTTTCAGTAACTTCCGTGGAGTTCCCCAGCTTGTTGCAGTTTGCTCTGAAAGAAAACCCCGCCAGGCTGGTTTGGAAGGGACCATTTCTATAAGGAAGTGTACCCTGGTTTTATCTGAAATTGTTTCTGTACAAAGCCACCACCCTGGAGCAATAACTACCAAGGAATAAAAAGGCCAACACAGCATCAGTGTGAGTAGAAAGGCAAAAGGTATTGAGAAAAAAAGTAAAAATGAGTATAAGTTAGTGTTTATCCAGGCTTTACAAGCATGTGTCAAGGGTTTTTCTCTTACTTTCCATCTGCCATAAACAGAAGAAAGAAACATTCTACGGTGAAATAAAAATGAGCAAAGGAAGAAAACAACATGTGTGCTCAAGCCATTTTTCCAGAGCCGTGCGGCATTTCTCTGCCGCAGCACTCCACATCTCTGCAGGCTGCAGCCAGCGAGAGGTTGCTGGATTCCTTCACTCTCATAGCATGAACTCGTACTCCTTGCTATTCTCAATCTGTCACATTCAACAATCACATGCGAAAATGACTCAGGCTGCCAGTTGTCTCCATGTTGTGCTCGTTGAGCATTTGCCAGTTCCTCAGGAGTAGGCTTGATATTGAAAGGCACACTTTGGGAAATGTGATTTAGTCTGAGCCTGCTGCATTAGGCTGCATTAGGTTTGGGGTTTTTTATCCCACAAATTTTGTCCTTTTTTTTTTTTTTCTCAGTCTTGCAGACCAACAATTCTGGACACAGAGGAAAAAAACAGCAGGTCAAATCAGTGGCTTGTTCAGCTTGGCATTTTGCCCCTCCTGGAGCCATTTATTCAAAGTGCCTAATATTTTGGAAGGAGTGGAAAAGCATTAATGTATCACACCAATCACCAGCTGTAAACATCAGGCAATTTTTCTTCATGTCACCTGCAGTGATCACCTGGGAAGCAGGCAATGATTTTCACCTTTTTTTCTGAGCAGAAGCTGCTCTGTGGTGCAGCCTTTTAGCAGACACCGAGTCACCCCCTCCCCTTTGCAGCAGGGAATACCCCGTGTTCCTTCAGCTCTCTGAGCTCTCCCAGTGCTTGGAAATGAACCTCTTCCAGTTTCATAATCTCAACTCCAATGCCTGCCTTCAAAGCCTTCAAAAAGGAATTCCAGCCCCCAGGATCTGTGCTGCAGCCTCCTCTGGCTGCGGGAGCATCCTATAGGGAGCAGCTCACAGACACGGACATGCCCACAATTATTTAGGTTGTCCCCCCTCCCTGCAAAACTAATGTCATAAGGAAAATATTTTGTCAATTCGGATAATATAGAAATAGCCACACTTACCAGCTAGATTTATTCATTCATTTTGTAGGGGTTTTTTTTGTAACCACCAATGAAAAAAAAAAGAAAAAAGGTAGGCCTGTAATAGCCTCAAGATTAAAGTGTACTTTATAATTTCTCTGGAGAGTTTTTTTTTCCCACTAGAGACTGTCCTCAGCCAAAATTCTTCAGATAAATAATGATCTCCTATACAAAACATTCAGCAAGGAGAATATTCAACATCTTGGAAATGTGAAACACGTAGCAAAAGGAAGATTATATAGAACTGTAACTGGAAATTGTGTGAAGTTACTTTCTGCTATGTTAGCAAAATTTGGGTCTAAGATTTGATGCAATAATAATAAAACTAAAGAGATCAGTTCCAAAATCTTCACACAACCATTTCATTGTTATTCAAAGTTATCAATCTGAGTTACAAATTTACAAAAGATGAACAATAAATCACTCATCCTGTCCCTCGAATATCGAAAGGTCAGGGGAATAATAAACAAAGTTTGCTACATCTTCTAATAATGTAGCAAATGGACTTTTTTCTTCAGGAAGCCTCTAAAACTTCCCTCAATGGCACAGAGAGCTGTCTGAAAGCATACGGTTCATGTAAAGACTGCGTGTACCATATGCAAGTATCACTTCACTTGCCACTGAAACAGTTGTGTCATGGGTGGAATGTGGCAACTCTACCCACACACAGTAATGTGATACAACAGATGAAGATAGTGGAAAGCCGTGAAACTGCAGGGAGAAATTTAAGTAGATTGAGTCCATCTCTACTTCAATGGGAATTAGATCAGGCCCCAAATGAGAATTTATGCATGACAGCTGGATTAACATATATATTTCCTGAAAGACAGTACCTTTGTAAACTGAAGAGTTCCATAGTGTCACACTGGAGCATTAGTTCATTTTTTATTAAGAGAGAAACCATAATTTTGTAATTCAGGGTTATTTCCTCCAGGACATAGGTCTCCTTAGTTATCTCTTTTGAGTCCTGATCCTACTTAATTTGCAAGGGATGAGACTGCAGCAGGGACAGCTTAGTGTATGTTTGAGTTATAGTCCTCATATATTCTGGTTCATGAGCAGGAAGCAGTGCAAGCATGAGACCCAATTAAATTAAAAGTTCAGCAGTCCTCCATTTCAGCAACAGCCAGGCGACAAATGATTACAGTATTATTGCTTTTTCTTACACAAGAAAAACTGCACACCCTCTTTTTTTTAGGGAAAAAACCCCCCCATGCCCAGTCAGCAGTGCCCCGCTTGCCTGATCCACGGTGGGAAATCCTGGCACTCTGGAAGGCTGGAGCTTCCTACCCATGGCAGGAAACTCCATCAGACATGCAGTGCCACGGCGGGGGGAAGCGTTACAGTGCGGGAGCACAGATGGGATCAGCTTGCAAGTAAATATGTTTCTGCTGCTAGAGAAAAGCATAGAAAGCAACAATGAATAAAGATGAAAGATAAAAATGCTGACAGAAGGAGGGAAAAAAACCGCCAAAATGGGTACAAAGAGAAGAGGGTATGGCAGAAAAGACCAAAAATCTGGAGGGGTAGTTTGAGCACTTGCTTTCCACTAAGGAGAATTCTTCCACCTTACATCAATACCACCATTATTTGGCATTTAACCTCTCAGTTGTGACTCCATAACTGGGCGTTCAGGTATTTCATAGCAATTTGCTCTATTCACTCACATACATAAAAGCTCTTGCTGTGAAAGGCAAAGCCTTGTGCTCCTTTTGCAGAGCTCTGAATGCAACCAGGAGCTCTGTCCATGTAATGAATGCACGTAGGTCACACTTTTAGATTATTCTTTCATGTAATTAACTTAGTTTTAATATAAAAAGATGGATATCTTCTTGGAGAAAGGTGACTAAGTCTTGGAGAGGCGATTCTAGAGACAAAAATCTGTAAAAATCAGCCTGTATGTAGAAAATGGCAATGAGGTAAACAACATTATGGTTCATAAATCCAGCTTCTTAACAGCATTCAGATTTTAATATTTGATTAGGACAAGTAAGGATAACAGCATTCTTTAGTCTGTTACTTCATTGCTATAGTATAGCACAAATGCACACACTAGAAAATATTAATGACTCCACAGACCTGCAAACTTGAGGTAGAGAACAAGACTCATTTTAAACTGCCAATAACAGATCAAATATCTAAATAATTATAAGAGTCATCTAAACTTGGTATACAAGTATCTCAGGTGGTGACTGAGTTAAACAGTAGCATTCATAACTGGCAAAAAGGAGTTAGAAACTCTTCTCTTGCTATAGAAGTCTTACTTCTAATATGCAGATATTTCTACAAAGAAAGCTTTTGATCATATTCAGTTTCTTTTTAAGCACTTAGTCTACTTTTGTCTAACAAAGGATATTAAAGCAATTCTAGGGCTACAAAGCCCTTACCTACAAATTGTGCTATTCCAGGATTAAAATTCCTGAATTCACCTCTGTTGTGGATATGCATAAGGGGAGTTTTCAATTACCTTTTTACATACAAGTCTTCTGGAAACTACTGAACTCCATTCCATGCAGAGGAAAGCAGGAATGTTAATTGCCTCAATGCTTTTTGTATGGAGCTTTCACTGTAGTTTTAATGCTCAATAAACATCAAAGATTTATCTTTACTATCCAGCTGTGACAGAAGATGCTCTTACATTCACTCAGTAGATGGAGAACAGGCCATAAAACTTAAGGCTGAAATCATTAAAAATGCAATGATTTCAGAAGCACAATATGAGTGCTCCAAATCCTCATTTTTCAGAGTACCTGTCATTTTAGGCATATCCCACGTTCAGAGCAGTTTTCCCACTGATCTCAACAGCCATGGAAGCTATCCTGCAGCTCCCTGTCTTTCTACCTGCCCAGACTAAAAATGTAAACCATAATTAAGCTCTACCCTCCTATTTGGGATCCCTCTCCTTCTCCCAGTTACTCCCTTCTTTCCTCCTCATTATTTCCCCTGCTTTACCATAACTCTCCTCTCCTCACAGATTCATTTCTTGCCTCCAGTGACGTTGTTTTTGACATATTTCCTGGCCACAGAAAGGGGATGGGCAGGGAGGAATGAGCCTCTCCTTGGTCACCTCTTCTGTAACACTGGGCACAAGAAGTTCCACAAGCCACACCACCTCTGTGCCTGCTCTCTGGGGTGATGATGTATGAGCTATGCAGAATGAAGGATATGACTTTTGTTACAAAGAACTTAGAAGTCAAACAAGCCCCTGCTGTGCAACCATGTATAGATCTTTCAAGAGTGTAGCTTCACCAAATTTGGCAATTTAAACAAAGCAGAGAGTACGATGGCTCAGCCACAAAGATAACTCTCTACCACAAGTTTCACATCCCTCTGTCAGTGCACAGAGGCACCAGGACTTCAAACCAGCTCTAAATGTAGTTAAGATGGACCAAGCAGGCCTCCCTGAGCCCTCACAGGCTGACACAGGTTTGGATGTGTGCAGGAGGGAGGATGGTGGGGATGCTCGGTTTGGAAACTACTCACAGCAAATACTTCTGTCTCCAGCTGTAAAGTCAGAAACATTGTAGGACACGTGTGATTGTGTGCCACAGGTGAGATTTGGCCCAGTTGAAGGCTTATTCCACAGCACAAAAAAACATTTTTGTTTTAGGGCTAACGAATGAAAACTTAGGCTCAGAACATGGTAAATTTAACAGTGTGCTTTCAAAAGAGACTAATTTCTGCCCTAACCTGGTTGTCTTTCCCAGCAGTACCGTCCCAAACTCAGGACAACGGCGCTCTGTAGGACACGGCAGCTCCTGAGACGTATGGAAACTGTCATGGGCAGGTAAAAGATTAATGGGTAAAAGATTGATGAATCTGTGACCTTGAGCAACAAGAGCACTTGCACCAAGTATATCTGCCATGCGAGACAGACAAAATGAAAGAGGCTCATGTTACACTCTCAGATCTCATTAAGCACCCAGAGCAGAAACACCGATACTGGCACTGGCCATCTGCTCTGCTGTTTGCCTGGTTACAGGTCTGATAACACTTTCAGGGAGCAAAAGTTAATCATACGTACAGATGAGCAACAGCACTTCTGCACAGGAAATTCAGTAGAACATAACAGTTTCTAAAAAAAAAATAAAAGCCCCTGCATATCTCTTTTTACTCCATTCTGTTGTTTCAAACCACATAAGCTGGCAGTTCAAAGAAAAATTGTTGACGAAAAAGGCCTTAACTTTAGGCTTTTCAAATATTTCTGGGTTTTTGTAAATATCTTGTAACATTATCACAAAGTTCATTAACTTGGAATCTGCCAAATTGCTGAGACCTCCTGTTAGTCTATGTAACTGGCAATAATACAGAATTAATTGCTTTTAAATGATTTCCTCTCATGCTCTTTTTTGCTTATCTCAGTTATTTGAGAATTACAGTATTTTCTGCCATTTGTTCTCTACTTGCAGCGATGAAGGCCCTTGCCAGTAGACCTTTCCATGTCTAATGTAATATTACCCCAGCATCTATCCCTGAGGAAAGAAGTTTCCCTGCAAGCGTTTTTCGCGAGACTTATGATCAACTAAATTTTCTTTGCTGAGCAGCAATTCCTGGAAAATCCTGCAACGTATTCAAAGACTTTCCTACTGCTTTTGGAGAATTAGCTCTGGGCAAAATGATATAGTCTATTGGGGCCATATCTGACCCAGAAAGCATTAACTGAAGAATGTGCAGGACAGCTGCTTATCGGAAAGAAAAGACATGCAGTGCAGGAGAATGACGTGTAGAGCTACTCGAGTCGGTTCTGAATGACTGTCAGCTCTGCAGAGCCAGCCAAGCCCGGGAAGCAGAGAGGACATTCTGCCAGAGCCCGTGCACATCCGTAATGGAGCGGGCTCGGGTATCTCCGGCACAGGACCGCACCATGCGGCGAGGAGATAGTTTATCATCCCAGAGCCTTTCAGATACGTGATCTGAAAAGGCTGAACAGAAATCTGAAATATAGCAGGGTTATTTCCAACAAAGTGTCAAAGGGCTCAACCTTTCAGTGGCGGATGTTCTCTGAGCGGAGTTGGTCTGCAGCAGGCCAGGGTCATGTTTTTCAATGCATGTTGGTTGGTGTGGTGTTCCTCAGGCTCTCATCCAGGTCCCATTCTCCTTTAAATTATGTTAAAAGAGAATGCCTTGTCACACAACAGTGTGAGTGCCATTTATTTCCAGCTATGTATCCAGTTATACCTAAACAGAGGAACCTTCAATTCGTATTCAGCTCACCCAGTTCAGAAATAGGCTTCTGCATCTGGGACAATACCTTTTTCTTTAGCATTCCTTTGGATGAGGTGGTGTGTACCAAGTGCTGTACCACCAATGCCTCAACATTTTAATTCCCTGGAAAACTAAGGAAATCCTTAATTTGGAAGTCATTAGCTACGATTTTTGCTAGCACTACACCACGGATGGCACTTCCCCACCATTTCACTTAGCATCTCTCATCCTACTATGGACTTTTGTTGCACAAGGTAACTTTTAACAAGAACATACTTTATTTTTCCAAGTGTCTTTGCATCGGTTCAAGGGAGATAATTCCATGAGCCTCCCCCTGAGTTTCAGAGGGGCGCTGCTGGCAGTTCGGGGGGGGGCTTTTCACGGTAAACACTGAAAACGTCACAGCAAAGGATCCGAGGGCCTGGTTTTACATTAAAAACACAAACATAGAAAATAATGTCGTTTTCCTAAAAGGCACCTGGCCTGCAGTGTGTCTGAGCTCGCCCGCTGCAAGGCTGAGCTCCTGCTCTGGGCTTTTGCAGGAGGATTTAAAAGTTCTTTTCCAAACAAGGGACTTATTCCCATCCCTTTCCACGGGCACCCCTTTCCCTACACCGTTTTCGCGTCTTGCGCGGGTCACTTTCCCCCCACTCTTCTCTCCGCGGCTCCCGCGGCCGGACCCCCAAAATCCCCCCCAAAACCTCGTCTCCGTGGGTCCCGCGGCCGGACCCCCAAAATCCCCCCAAAATCCCCCCCAAAAAACTCCTCCCCGCCCAGCGCCCCACGCTCCCCTCCGCGGCCACGCAGCGCAGGCGGGGCGGGCACAGGGAGAGGAGGAGAAGCGAAGGAAGGAGGGGAGGAAAGAGAAGGAGGGGAGGAAAGAGGAGGAGGAGGAGG
>VWZG01006017.1:303499-353714 GCA_013396735.1 Grallaria varia | reverse complement strand
CGCGTGCAGGGATAAACAGAGGGAATTAATTGGGGCATCGGGATCAGGATCGGGATCTGGCTCTGGCTCTGCAGCATCAGCCGCCGCGTCACAACCGCGCTGGGGGCGAGCGCCGTCCCCGCCGCGGTGCGGGGGGAGCCCCTGCATTCCCCCCCCACCCGCCCGGTGCGCCGTGGTGCTCGCAGGGACGGCCTTTCCCCGTCCAGAATTTCATGGAGGGCGATAAGCCTGGGATCAGACAAAGCTTTAGAAAAGGAGCTATCTGTGCACCTGTCTCCGTCTTGATGGGGGGGGGCGAACGCGTATTTTAGCAGCGCTTTTTCCGCAAACATGAAAAATTCGTATGGAAACCTGCTAGGTCGTAGCCCTAGGTTGGACTCAGTGATTTTAGAGGTCTTCTCCAACATCTCTGATCCTGTAATTCTGTGATACTTTGCTTTTTGCAATATAAGAAAAAAATATATTCAAAACAAATACTGTAAACCAAAGGTTTTGCTGGGTTTTGTAGGGGGTTTTTTGTTCGTGGTTTTTTTTGTTTGTTTGTTTTTGGAGTATTTTTGAATACAGCTCTCTGTATTTCCACAGATGCATAGAAAATTGTATCTCTGAAAATACAACTTCACAGACGGGTATTTGCTTTGTAACTAGAGTTGCAGATCGCCTGTTTTTTTTCATTTGATTTCTAGGGCTTATTTTCTTAATCTAGATTTCACCACAGTGGGTAACTAATTCAAAATTCAAGGGATTAAGAAATACCTGTGGTATTTGTCTGGCTTAAATACAAAGATGTGCGAGTGTTGACTGGTAACTATATTGTATCTCGCATTTTTTTTTCATTCTAGAGCAGGTCTCGTAATTGGGAATTTATCAACATTTCCACTGGGGTAATTTTACAGGATTATCCGCCCTCTGTTCTTCCTGCTGGTTCATCTGGACTCTGTGGAGTTTGCTGCTAGCAATGGAGCCTTCTGTGGGGGTTTATTCATGCTATTACTGAAATGGAGCCCTTCGCGTTTGGATTAACTCTTTGTTCACTTTTCACCTGAATTGCTTGGATCAGCCCATGTATAAAAAGGATACTACCATGCATCCCTTTTCTGTTTGCATTGTGAAGTTGAACTCTGAATGCAGTCTCGATGTGTTCAGGCTGTTCATTCGGCTTGAATTTTAGAGGAAGAACTGAAATATAAAGGTAGATGAAACTGTGATACCGCGTGGGCAGGTAAATACTTCTGACGTTTTATACGTGAAGACTTGAAAACATGTTGTGAAGGGTCACAAACAGAATGAGCCCAGTGCTTTTCAAGGTAAAAACCATTAAGATAGGGCTGTACTAGATATTAGGAAGACATTCTTTTAAGCAAGTTCATGATGGAAACCACTGCCTTTAAAGAGGGGTCGAACGCTCACGAGATTGAGCAAACTAAAAATCCTTTCCCAAGAGATGAATAAGTACATCTGTTTTTTAAAAGCATGGCCGTGTAAATAAAAATGGTCCTGTTAATCCATCACCGAAAAGCTAAGTGGTTTTTTTGGTAGTGCAGTGTGGCATATTATTTGGCTCACCATCATGCCTAAGAGTCCAGGTGGTGAACCAGAATTCCTTCATCCAGTTGTGCAGTCCCTGTAGCAGAGGCACCAGTTCTGTTTGCTCACAGACTGTTGAGTTTTTATATATTTTCTGGTTTTGTCCTGTCATTTTGGCTGCACGTTGTATATGTGCAGTCTGACCATTTTACCTCTGTCGGAAATGGGGCTGCATTAAGCAAAGATTCTGCACAGAATCTTGAGGAATGAGAATGCCTTTCAGTCTTCAGAATTGAAAGACTATACAAGAATTGACACTTATTTCCATAGAAGTTTTATTGCCAGGAGATATATAGTATTCAAAGATTACAGTTGTGTATGATGAGATTAAAAAAGCTACCAGGGCCTTAAAACACTGCAAGAATATTCTCTACAGGCCTTACCACTAGATTTTAGTCCTAATGGCACAAGACAGACCCTTGTCCTGCTGCATTCAATGCATCTGGGTTTTTTTAATCTGTATATTGAGATTTTACACTGCTTATGGTGTCAAAATACTGACATTATTGAATCCAGTCTAAATTTAGACTTCTTTGTGGTATAATTTTGAAAGCTTTATGCATAAATTGCTCAAACTGAGTCACTGCAGGGTTTCATCTGTTTTGTTCCTTCCAAAGTGTTGGTGCTTCACACTTGGAAGTGTGATTGTTGTACAATACCCTGCAAGATTATTAGCATTGTAATAAGTGACATAATTTATGTTCCTACATTGAAGTTAGGTTGTAGAAGCCCACTACACAAGGGGATCTTGGCATAAGCTTGGGGACCTACACTCACAGTTTCTACACTGAGCTGTTCCTGCAGTTGAAGTCTTGAAGAGTTTACAAATGCTGAGGCAGGTCCCATAGAAAAAGCTGTTTAAATGCTTAACATGTACTTTTAGTTACTAATTACACTTCCAAGATGGTGCTTATTTGGAAAAAAAAAAAAAAAAAAGCTTGGCAGCAACTCAGTTTTTCCTTTTGTAAGGCTGCAACATGAATCCTTTTGTTAATGCCTCAGAGGCCTTTTTTCAAGTGGATGAATCAAGGAGGGACTAGGAGCAGTAAATACATACAGTTGTTTATTTTAGAACTAAAATACTTGCTCTTAGTATTCCAATTCCTGCTGTAATGGAGATCTGCAGGAAGGGATTGATTTGATTTAGATTCTTTTAGACTGGGAGATCTGTTAGTTGTGTTATGGAGGCTGCCAACTGGACGTTGTGCTCACAGCCTGGATATTTGGATGGCTCTTTTGTGTGGCTTAGTTCATGCTTGTGGTATGCAACCTTTATTTTGCAAGGGAAGTGGCTCCCTACCTGAAGACCTTCCTAAAGTTTCCGTGCCATTTTATAGTACCAATATCTCCAAGGCCTCCTTTGAGCTTCCTCCTCTCCTTAGCAAGGGTGCAGCTTCTTGCTGTGGTTAGGGGACCGTGAATATACCGTAATCTATTATCCTACATGTTACAAATTACATGTGCAGCTTTATTGCTTGACCTCTTTTGAGTGTATTGATGGGTAAGATGCAGATCCCGCGCGTTGATCTGACTTAAGTGGTGCTCCACAAAAGTATCTCTGCACAGATCAGTTTGCAGTCAGGGATCAGAAAAAAACTTGAAGCACCGGCTGTACTCCAGAGACAGATCCTTTCATACGCCTTTCATTGAAATGGCATTTACAAAGACAGGAGGGTTTGAAACTAAACTAAAACACCATCAGGTTTGAGCGTTCACCATCTGATGTGTATCACCTGCCAGAGCAAGGAGGTGACATCATAATGGCTAAATAATAAAAAGTGTTGTCGTCTTTTATACCAAATTCTGACCATTAACACATTTAAATACTCTTTTAGATGTTGTTCAGCCAACAGAAGGGCTTTCCCTGACAAAGCAAAGGTCATGTGGACTAAGAGGAGTTTCAGCATCTGTAAAAAGAGTACTTTGAGGAAAGAGAGTTTTTAGGAACTTCTGTGTGAAGAATATTTAAAATTAAGAAGGATTCTTGCTTTGATGAGAAAGAATCATCTGATATCCACCTCTGGAAATTCGAGAACGGATCATACGGCGATGGTCATGCTCTCTGCAGGGAGCAGTGCAATAGATCACCCCATGGTTTCTTCTGGTCAAGGATGTCAGGACTTTTCTCCCGTGGCAGAACTTGGAAAGCTACTTCTTTGAGTGCTCATTAACTTCACATAATCTATATCAGTACAACCATTGTTGGAATGGTCCTGAAAACCAACTGGTGACATGGCCAGAATAATGATACTTTATTATTTTTAAAAAAAGTCCCAAACCCACAACCTATAAACCCCCGCTTTCTTATGTGGGTGTCATTGTTAGTTTTCACCATTGTCTCACAAACAGCTGCATTAACACAACAGAGAGAGGTGGTGAAGTGGAACGTGGGGACAGGAAAGAAGTCTTGAGTTGGCTTTGCTACGCAAGAGTGTGGTTGTGGAACAAAATTTTCAGGCTTGTTTGTTAAATTTGAAGTGAAAACAATCTATGAATAGTTTGGTTGCTTCTGTCAGGATGTGGCTAGATGGTAGAACATAAACTGCAGTGAGTTCTGTAACATCCTGAACTTCAGTTAGTTTAGCAACTCTAATATTAACAAATGTTTAGGTAGCTAGAACTTGTGTTTTAGGAAGGCAAAGATTTTTGGATTTAGATACTGACATCTCGTCAGGCTCTGGTTCAGTTCTCCAGCAGGAATGCTGAAAATGAGCTCTTGTCCAAACTTCATTTAAAGTAGCTGAGTTATCTCTAACTCCTTAGTTCTACTGTAAGACTAAGAAATAGTGTTTTATTTCATGGGTGAAAACGTGACGTCACCACACAACAGAAATGTGGTAAGCATTCTGCAGACATAAAGGAAAGTGTGGTAAGAAAGGTGGTGGTCAATGTGCCAGTATTTAGAATAGTTACTGAAGAGGACCAGGATAAGGAATTTTGCATTAGGTAGGTACTAAAGAATCAATGTTCCATGTATCATGGAGAATCATAGCTAAATTGTCAAATATGATTTTCTGGACACAACCAATGCAGTGGGAGTTGGTATTATATTAACATATTGGAGTGTAAGACCATTCTCAGCTTTCTTAAGAGCTTTGTAGGTAAAGCTTTTAAGCTTTGGACTTGCTGCTTACATTTTTAAAACTTGAAACTGAATATTTTACAACAGAACTCTTCCTTTTAAAGCTGATCTTTTAGTTTCTATCTTACTTGTACAGTATACAATTATGTAATGCAAGTAAATTCTTAAAGTAATTAGTGAACTTGACATCTCTTAATGTACTGGCATTTCAGAGTATACTAAAATAGAATGTGCAAAAGTAGTGTAGTACTCATTAGTTAGCCAGCATGTTTCTAGGAATACCAGTTAAGGTCAGGCTTTGCTTTGCAATTTGGTTTTGTGTTAGTGTTTGTTTTGTATACAGCAGCCCTTTACTATAGGCATAATTACATACAATTGCTGGTAGTTAAGAACTATTCCAATCATCTGGACCATGTCTCTACTACACTGAAAACATTTGGGCATCGAATTCCTAATCATTAGACATTGTGGATGGCAAGGGGTGGGAGTTCGAGTTTTTAATCATGATTCTGATAGAACAGATCTGTCTTGTAGCTCTGTCTAGGAGTTGGAGCAGTCAAGGACTTCTGTGCTGAATTGTGCCATTTTTGTTCTGACCATTGCAGAGTTCTCTTTTGAATCCAAATTGGGTTTTATGCCAACTGAACATTGAAGTGACAGTTGCTTCTTTGCACTGGTTTTTCACACTGTCCAAGGTTTAGAGGATTCCATGTACACCAGTGAAATGCTGGGCTACACGTTGCTCATCTGTAGGACATTGTGATAGGTAGGGGTTGGGTAGGAGAAGTAAAAGTTTGGAAAATGACATCCTCCCTACCCCTGCCACACACTTTGGAGCCAGCCAGTTTGCATTTTCATAAACAAGTAGTTACGAAGGATAAAGAAACCTTAATTAAATTTGAAATATCTGCAGGTCAAAATTTAATACATTCTGACTGAGTTTTGGACTTAAAAAATGTGAAGCCTGTTCTGGTCTTCCTGATTTGAAGACAGCAAATAAATCCTGTGACATTTATGGACCAGTTGATCTGGACCAGAATGCTTTGCTTAAGTTCCAGAAGGGTTATGTCTCATTTTAGTCTACTCTGGCTAGATTAAGGGTTTTGCAGAACTTTTACAGCTTTATAGATTTTTGAAAGCACATTAAAGCATTTGTTAGCTTCTGGATTTTCTCTAGAACTTACATATGCAAATTCAAATAACTCATCTGGTTAGTAAAATTGCAGATACACTAACATGAACTAATGTATATTGACCTCATCATTATCTTGTATTTATTATTACATAGTTGTGATGCATGTTCATATCCCACTGCTTTATCTTAAGTCATAAAAAGAGGAAGGGTAACTCATGGTTTTGTATTGGCAGTCATGTAAAATTGTAGTCTTAGAAGTCCTCAAAATATGATGGAGAAGTGTTATATCCCTGATGAAGCCATTACATCTTAATATGCTAACAGCCACTAAAATGTGATCTTAGCAAGTGAAAAAGCACTTGGAATGAATCAATTGCCTGACTGTTGACTCAACAGCTTTTTTTATATTTTTAATTTAGATTATTCCAACATTAAGCTATAAATTGGGTTAAAGGGATCTTGACACTTTCCTGCATGTTATAGTTGAGTCTCCTGAGGGTGGGGAGTGTTCCAGGAGTCTTTCTTGTGCTGCACCAGTTCTGCCTGTGCCCACAGCTGGTACCTGCCATGCCTCCCCACACTGGGTAAAAGGAAATGTTTAATTCACAGCGAGTGTTCTGAAAAATTCAGATGTTACCATTTAGCTCATTTCCCACTCGGATTTTTCCTTGCCTTATTTTCTCAATACTAAATGCATACTGTTAAAAAAAAAACCAAAAACAAACAAAAAACCAACAACTTGAACAGCCTTTTTCAAATAAAATGCCAAGTGTGTTTGCAGTAGTCCACAAATAATAGATGTTTACACAACAGACTTGATATTTACCTCGAAGTAGCATACTAGTAGGGAAAAAGTAAATCTGGTGTTTCTTGCAACACTGATGTTTTCTTTGTGTGTATTCCAACAGAATGATGTGGTTCGTGCCTACACAGTTAAATGTAAGGTTATATTTCAATGGATAGGCAAGTCCTCAAATTTCTGTTTATTCAGCCTCCAAATATTTGTGATTTTAGTGTGCTGTAGTATGGATTCTGCTCTTTTGAGGCAGAGGTAATATTTTCAGGGTTTTGGTTTTTGTTTTTTTTTCTTTTGGGTGATGGCCCATACCTGCTTTTCTGAACTTTGGTTTATCTACTTGAACAGTTGTGTATTGTAGCAAAATATATATTTTATATATCATGTATATATGTTATAATATACTGTAGCAAAATATATATTGTATATAATGCATGTATAAAATATATGTAACTTATCTATATATAGTATACTATATTACAGCAAAATATGTATTGTGTAACAAGCTGTATTTCATAGCAGGATGCAAGTATTCTTCCATATTATGGTGTATACCTGCTAGTATCTGGGAAATCCAAAACTGTAGGTGTGTCTTTAGATTTATTTTAAAAAAGCAGAGTTTTAGTTTACTATGTTCTGAATGAGGCATTGATAGACATAAAACTGACGTGAAATTTAGAAGGCTTTGTAGGAACAGAATCAGGTATACAGGGAAAGTATTTAATTCTGTAGTTTAAGTTTTTTGTCTTAGGTGAGTGGTGTGGTCCGAAATAATTTTAAGTAAGAATTTAGCTGAAATATGTTAAATTTATTTCATGTGACACTTGAGGTCTAGCAGGGATTCATTGGGCACTTGCTTTCTTTCTTCATTGTTGTGTCTTGCCTGTGAATATTTTTCCATAATTTTTCAGTACTAACATCACTCTCTAGTTTGTTGCCCAGGCGTGGTACAGGCTGAGGATAAATACAGTCATTGACTCAACTCATCAAGTCAAGTGTGTAAATTGGGCAGGGACTGACCTTTATCATAAGCCTGTTCAAGCTGCTGTTGCTTTTCTGTGAGGAGGTGACAGATGTTGCACCTTGTCACCATGGCCAGGGAGAGTGTTGTTGCTTCATTTGCCTGTAGTTTGAGCTGAAATATAAGTAAGTTTCCGCAGAAATTCATAACGTGCTGAGTAAAGTGCCACCGGTGACGGGAGGGTGGGAGAAGTGACCTTGATTCATGTTAGAAACCCAGTTGTTTAAAGGATGAGGTGGGTCTTTGAGTGGGAGAGGGCAAACCTGAAGTTTTGTAGTAAAAACTGAAATACAACACTATGATTCCTCTTTTTTTTTCCAAAGCACAGTAGTTATTTTTGAGATGTACTTCTGTTCCCGTTGGAGTTGAAAGTAGTAATTTCTGTGGTTCTAATAAAGCTCAACAGTAGAAATTAACCCTTTAAATACAGGTTAGCACATCTGTTCAACCTATACGTTGCTAGAACTGCTGGAACTTTCAGTTATCTAAAAAGCAGTGTACTTTGCCTTCAGTTGGCGTTTCAGACTTTGTTCAGTGTTACTGTTTAACTGATGTATAGGTGATGGGAGCTGGAAGCAAGAGTTTTGCTTCCTGCTCTGGGAGGAGCAATTTTGTGTCAGTGTGGCCAAAAGTGCTATTATGGTGGTGTCCTGAAATCAGTCCTGGAAACAGCTGCCAATCCACACATGCATTCCTGCTAGACAGGAATAATACAGGAATCCAGACTCCCTCAAATACGTATTTATTTATCTTCCCTCCTTAGCCAGTTTAATTCTCTTCACCATTTCCTTTTGTTATCAGACAAAAGTCAGTGCTGATGCAAGAGTGAAGTGGAAATACAGGGTCCTGGGGAGGAGGAACTGCAGCAGGACCAGCTCAGTTCTGCTTCTTGTGTCGTAAAACCACAGTGCAAGTGGTTGGGGGGGTGTGGAGGATTCTAAATTAACTTGGAATTCAAGACATACTAGTCAATTTAAGAAACATTTGTATTTGTGGGGAAAGTCATTGGAACCCACTTTCCAACAAAACTTTGGATTGCATGGAGGAGAGTTTCAAGGTTAAAGGCACAAGGTTACAAATGAATGGTCTGGGATGAGCTTCCAGTGTGAGGGTTTGGAGAGAGAAGGGGGGAAAAAAAAGTCTCTCATGGGCTATTGTTTTCTGATGAGATCCTTGAGCAACTTAATAGATTGCTTTCTATCCTGCTACTTTTCACCAGTTCGAAAACAATTTATTTGACAAGTAATACTGCGCTGCATCAGTAAATGGAAAACATACTTCAATTATCTTGTTACTTTTCACTTTGTTTGATCTAGATTTGTATAGTTTATTCACTGTTTTTAATTAAAGTAGCAAAAAAATTGAATGATTCTGCATTTGATCAGGTGTGGTGCCACTTTGTTTACTTTCCCCTCCTGGCTATCTCCTGATTTGCATCAGTTTGTTCGAGATAAGTAATATCAAGTAAAGGGGAGGGAAAGTCAAAATAAGTCACCCAGCATATGTTAGGAAGTTTCAGAAGCAGAGTTGTTATGCTTCAGCATTGTGATCTTGAGGTATTTCTGAAGGTACCCCCATATTTGTAAATGGGTGTTATAGATGCTGCATAGTAAGTATTGAAACAATTATTTCAGAATAGTTGGTTAGATCAAAGTTGTATCTGAACACTGTGCTGCTCTCACTTGTTCATTGTTTTCTACACAGTTTTAGAATTCAGATTTTCTTTTCCTGATTCAAATTTTGATATGGTAGAAGATGATGTTTTAGGAGAATTTGGGGCAAGCTTGATACCTAGGTTTATAATAAAGCTAATAATATAAAAGTAGATGGTATTTGGTCTACAGAGTAGATACATGTAGTTTTGAAACAGTTAATTTGTCTGTGGTATTGTAGAAAGCATTTCAAGCAGTGAGGTATTGCTGTAGTATGTTTTTTTGGTGCTTAAAAAGCCCCCAAAACCTTACTGCTTACTCTCAAAATAACTGCTTGACTACCTATTTTGATTAAATCCTGGTCCACACTGTCTTCCAATTTCATCAAAGTGGCAGAAGAGCAGGACAGGAAAAAGTTACTGTCTTTCTTGCCTTACCAGTCAGAGCAGACTCTCATTTCTCCCTTTTGAAGGCATTTTTTACTGGTAGTTTTCATAGTCCTCTACATTTCAAAAGTCTTATCAGCCAATGATCTGAACTCTTTCCCTTCTTCTACAGCCTCCAGGACCTCCTTTTCTATTCCAGCAGCTCCTCCTGACACTGTGCCCTCAGTGGCCCTGGTGCTGTGGCTGCGAGGGCACCCTGGGAGCAGAGCACACCCACACACGTGGTGTGGCTGATGGTGCTGTCACTCGTCCAGGACAGTTCCAGCCCCAACACTTGGCCTGGCTGTACATCCCCTGGCTCCTGTTGTCTCTGTGTCTCTGCAGTCTCTGCAGGTGCAGCTCGGCCTGGGAGCGGTTGGCTTTGTCTCCAGTGGTCTGTTCCTAAGTGAAGCCAGAGCTGGTGTTCCACCTGCTGTAGTAGCCAGCTCTGCCAGCTCTTTGTCCAACAGGTCGCCCTCCTTTGATGTCACAGCCTTCAGCTGCAGGATCTCTTTCTGACCCTTGTCACCCTTGCCCTGCACCGTTCCCTGAAGGGTTTCTCTGCCCCTGCCCTCCCTCACCTTGCCCCAAAGCCTTTCTCTCAGCACCCTCTGTGCAAACAGGGGCTTAAAACCCTGTCTGCACTGAAAGCTCGAGATCTAATTCCATGTGTCAGACTCTGTGCACTGCTGACCTCCCCAGCCTCACTTAGCTCAGTTTCTTTGGGGTGAGTGGTGTTAGTTCTGCGTGGGAACTGAGTGACCCAGGGTATGAGTGGGCAGCCACGCTCCTCTTCAGCTCTCCAGTGCTTCTATTTTTACAACTATTGAAATACAATAACCTGGTACAAGATAGTAAACAATTTCATTTTCATTCAAACTGATTTAAGTGTCCTCTTTGTGAAATTTATGTGGTCTGGTGTGTGTTGCATAAATCCTTATCATATCTTTGTTTATAAAAGATTGCCTACTTTATGAACTGATTTTCTGTATGTGATAACAGCCTAACATTAGTGGTGCTTCCACTGTCTGTGTTGGGGCAACTAACATTACAGGTGGTGCAAGCTTTTTTGAAAATGGTCATCATGATCATTTAAAGCTGCAGTTATCAGTGCCTCTGAGGATGTTCAATGCTGTTTTATGGGTCTTACGAAAAATTGCTTTTGTCTGACAAAACTGTATCACTTAATCTGATGTTTACCTCAGCTTTTGTGTTTAACTGTAGCAGCTCAGCAGGTGCTGTATTGGGATTTGGGGAAGCAGAGAAGGGAGGAGAGACAGCGATTTGTAAAAGAGATTGATTTTCTTGAACTACTCCATGCTGTGAAGGTTTGAAATGCAATTCAAGGTATTGTACTGGTGTTTTATGATGTCCTGTGAAAGGCAACCCAAATTTAGCCTTGCTGTCATGTCAGTTCCTGAGAAATTCTGAGCTCTGGGTGATGGATAAAGATGTGCTAATGCCTGGTGTGACAGTATCTGTGGTGTTGCTGATGGCAGTGATGCTCTTGGTCAGCAGCAATTCCTTCCTCAGGAGGCTCTCAGGCATCTCCTGCTTTCTTGGCTCCTGGTAATCCTAAACAGCAGGAAATCATCCACTGAGAAATGCAGCAGTGGGAAAGGGAAAAGCATGGGAACTGTAATGAAGGAGGGCAGTGCCATGGATGGACCGGGAGTGCGGAGCCACCAGGATCCAGTGGTAAAACCTCAAATTCCTAAATCCTTAATTGTTTTAGTGCACATTAACAAAACCCACTGGAAAAGTGTGTCATCCTCTTCTGGTAGCGAGGAGTGATCTGCTGCTGGTACCAGCAAGGCTGTTAATTAGTGCGTGTGATTGAGTGTGCTCTGGGGAGTGTTCGTGTTTCTGTACTGAATGAGATTTCTGTTTCTGGTATACCTGCTTCCTGAAAAATTGGAACATATTTATTAATTCAGGGAGCAGCAGGAAGAGAAAGCATCAAATGACTGAGCAAGGTAAATGTTTCCTGGCAAACCAAAGCATTCCTACATGGTATTGGTCTTTGTGAACTATATATAATTATATATAGAAATTTCAGAAGAGGTGTTCTGTACATTGCTTTGCAATATTTTCTTGCACCAGTTCCATAGTTATTGCAGGGAATAGTTATGCTTTTACCCTTCTGGTGGTTATAATCCAGTCTCCTCTCCTTGTATTATTTCAGTTTGATGAAGAAAGTGCTACACTTGGTGATTCCAGCACCCTGGGTACTCAAGTGCCTTCATTCTGGAGGGAGCCTCACCCAGCTGCTATTTATAATCTCATCCTTTTACCCACAATTCACTTCTTAAAGGGGAATTTCATTTCACTGCAGAAATCTGGTTTTGGCCAGTAGTGGGAGTGGGAAGGGGGAGGGTGCATTAGTAAAAGAGCTGTTGTATTAAAGTAAGCATGTGCTGCCTAAAAGATTTATTTTAATTGAGAAGCAGAGTTAGTGGAAAGTTTTTGGTGGGTTTCAGTTGTTTTTTTAACATACCAAGTAAACAATTTTCAGTAAATTCAATGAACAGATAATAAGTCTGGTTGATAGTCTTATTTGCTAACAGTTATTATTTGTTTGTTCACTACAATGACAACACTCTTCACTTTGTCCAGGGGCATGAGAAAGTAAGGAAGCCTTAAAAGATCTGCTGGGAGGAATTTGACCAATATAGCTGCTTGTTTATTGAGGGGGGTTTGGGTAGTGTTATAGTATTGCTATACTGTATTTTGCTGAATAATTGCACAATATTGCTTACAATGAGTTTGTAAATGTGACTTGAGCCAGCATTGTTTAGTATCTCTGTTTCATATAAATACATTTATAGCTTGTTGCTTGTGCCTTTCTGTATGTATTTGGATGTGACAGCTTAGGACATTGAAGTATTTGCCATAAAAACTCTGGGATATGGGTAGGGCAGTGCAAAAGCATTATTCTTATTAGTGATAAATGTGGTTTATACTCAAAGCCCTGTGTAACTTGAAAGCACAGAGCTAATTTATAAATTAATGCAGTGTTAGTTTATTTATTTAAAATCTGTGTTTTCTTCTTAAACTTGCTAAACCCCAGATATATTTTCCCTGGGAGAGAGGGGAGCTAGCTCATGGTGCAGGGTGGGTTTTGGCACAGGGCTTTATTGTGGAACTGTGAGCCCCTTTTTTCTCCGTCCTCTTTGCACGGAAACAGCACAAGTATGTGGATGTACAGGAAAGCTGAAAGGAGAGTGTTTTCTCAGGGGAAGAAGTGTTTTTGGAGAGGAATATTTACTACTGCTCTCTCACAGTCCATGACTGGGTACAGTAAAAAGAACTAAGAACCTAGAAAAAAAATAGTCACCAGGAATGATGTGGAAAAGAGTGAGAAAAATTGGATTTAAAAATTTCAGAATGAAATACCTGGCTGAAGAAAGTGGGAGAGAAGTCTGCCTTGGGGACAGTATTTTCAGATTGCTGAGAGTAGGGTGAGGGTTGGATGAAAACCTATCATTTTACAGTCTTAAAGAATTGAGGATCTTTTTTAAACTTTAATTCTTTCTTGATGCTGATTTGTGTAAAAAGTTGAGAATTGCAGTAAACCTGAAACTGAATGAGGTTTATTAGCTAATGTGTTCTGTGTGAGCACCAGTGTGATCCCAGTTGTGGTGATCATTTTTGAAGTTTCCTTGTTGAGGAACCAAGAGCCTGCAGTAGGATGGATTGGTTTTGAAGGACACATCACCTACATAGGGAAGGTGGCAGGACACAGTGTTTAACTTGATTTACAGATTTGGGTAAATTATTGGGTGGGGTGTTAGGAGGTTGTCTGCTATTCTGGGAGCATCAGTAATCTCTGTTCTTTTATAGCAGTCTTTCCCATTCAGTGAAGTTGGTAAATGGGCACGGGTTGTTTTTACCCGTAGGTTTGAAAAATATTTGGAGCAAACATCCAATGTGAAATTTAACTGAAACAGGAATTACCTTCTAAAGAATTCTCTATATATAACACTTCAGTTAATTGTCTTTTTGTCTTCACAGGAATGCCCAAGGAAAAGTACGATCCACCTGATCCACGGAGGATGTACACAATTATGTCCTCAGAGGAAGCAGCCAATGGAAAGAAATCACACTGGGCAGAGTTGGAAATAAGTGGTAAGAAACTGAGGCGTGGTCCTGAGTTATGAGTGTGTGGAGGGAAGAGCTTGGGTTGGGATGACATAGACATCTGTAGGAGAGGTAAGTCGGGGCAGAGGGGTAACCCCCACATGTAGGGAAGTTGTGAAGGTGAGGGTGTGAGCTCTTCGTGTGTTAAGAAGGTGGAGGGAGTGAGAGGGAATTTAAGATCTAATTTGTCAAAAAGTGTGAAGTTGGGGTTGATCTGTAGATGTGTAGTTGACTGTAAGTGATGTAACAGCAACGGTATAGTAGTCCATAACATAGTTTCTGCTGAAACAGAAGTTCCCTGTTCAAAAGTAGTTGTACGTTTTGCTCTGTTCTTGAGTTAAAAGCAATCCCCAAAGCCTCCAAGATCTGTGTAAGCTCTGAGATACTGTTTGACACTTGGATCTTTTCTTGAAAATAAGATAATGCTCAGAATTTGTAAGCATGAATTTCAACTGATGTGAGACACCAGTGTTGCTTGATTTGTAGATTAAATCCTGGTTTTGCCACAAAAAGTGTGTTTACAAGGAAATTCAAGCAAACATTTTAAGAAAAAATTATTTTGTAAGGTTTTAAACTTAGGCTGAAATTTTGCTTAAATATGAAGGTTCTTTAAGAGACTGCAAAAATTGCCATGTGGTAATGAATGTCCAATAGAGAAATTTATGGAGGAAGGAATAAACATCCAGTTCATCAAATTGTAGAGAGGCTTTTCCATCCAGTTCATTGAACTCCTGCTTCCAGGGGCACGTGCCTTACCATGTGAATAACATTCTTTACCGAAGGTTACAGATGCAGAAACCCAGTTAAATGCTGCTTCAGGAATCAGCATTACATATCAGCATTAGGCTTGGAATCCTCTTGGACATCTGCTGCTCTGCATAGGGAGTGCATTAAGTGATGGCTCTTTCCTTTCATGCCTGGTAATCTCACTACAGGCTGATGCCCGCCAAGAGAGGTGGTGCAGGGGAGAGGCTGCATCAGGAATGTTGATTGGAAATCCTTTCAGCTACAAGGCTTTCTTTGACCACAGTCACCTGTTTGCATTGGGGGTGGGGAAGAGGTGTTAATTCAGTTTTAAAAGTGCCAAGAACTATTGATTTGTATTCAAAACCTTTCAAAAGGCTTCTTAGTGAGCATTAGAGCAGCATCAATCCTTTAGGAACTGTATGCATTTGCCTTGCAAAGTGAAGTGTGCAATGTTTTTGTTTTATTACAGTCTTTTCCTTGCAAAATACTTGGCCATCTAATACAAAAAGCCACAAATGTTTTAACTGCTCTCATTTAAATCACAGTTTTTTCTCTGAAGGTTTTTTTATGCCCTTCACTTTGTTATAGCTCACTAGAAATGATACCTTTACTAAACCTTCTGCCACCAGGGACTGAGTCTCAGATACACGTGTATCCGTGTAACTTTCCTCCGGCACTAAATATTTGAAATTCTTTTATTTTGAAGGAAATCATTTAAGGAAAGGAATTATAAAGTGTATATGCTGGTATAATATTAACCAGACTGTTCCTAACATTGATGAGTCACAGTGGGGTTTTTAAAGGCTCTTGCAAGAAACTTTTTGCCTTGGACAAACTGGTGTTGATTTTCCATTTCTAATGCTTTTGGTGCAGCAAGATGACTTCTGTAAATGAAAAAGGATCTGCTCCTGGAGAAAAAAAAAATCTTGGAGAGAAGAAATGTTTTGAGACCCTCTGATATCTCACATTCCTTGCATGTGGCAATGTAAAAATCTTGATTCTGTCACACAAATCCATGTTTCCACCCTTCAGTTTATACAAAAAAATCATACCTTTTTTAAAATATCTGGCAATAGTTCATGCAGCTTTCAGTTGAATGCCAGATGGAAATCCATGTTCTCAACTAAGCATCTTAGTCACCCTAAATATAGTGTTTCTATCTGTTCTTGGCTGGATTAATGCCATAGAATAAAGATTTTTGGTTTGAAAGATGTTATGCAGAAATAAGGGGCAGACTGAAGCAGCATCTTTCATCTCAAACATAAACCATGATTGAAAAAAATCCGTTTCTTACATCTTTGTTAATTATTAAATTCATGGTCAACTAGTATGTCTTGTCTGGTATGAAACTTGAGAAAGACAGATGTTTAAACCTCAAGTATGGGTTGGAAAAAACAATATAAACATCCCTAGCAATGCATTGTATTCTCTTGTGTTGAAAAACTGTTATCTATAGAATTGGTGATTAATGGAATTTTCATTGAATAAAATAATAATCATAAAAACAACAAAACCCAAGTGACACTTCCCCTCAAGCTCCCCTGCCCTGTAAATACTTTAAAAATGTGTTATTGTTGCTGAATCTATATATTCTAAATGTTAAGTTTTCCTTCCTTCTACAGGGAAAGTGAGAAGCTTAAGTTCTTCATTGTGGACACTGACCCATTTGACAGCTTTGCATCTCAGTGACAATTCCTTATCCCGTATTCCTTCAGACATTGCCAAGCTTCACAATCTGGTATATCTGGACTTGTCCTCTAATAAAATCCGCAGTTTACCAGCAGAGCTCGGAAACATGGTGTCACTCAGGTGTGTAAATCTTATCAGGAGTTAACATTTGTCTTTTATTATCTCTGTAGCAAAGGTTTAAATTTCAGCATAAGCGAATTCCCCTTTCCTCCCTCCCTATGTCTCCTGAATACTTGACGTGGCCTGTGCAGCTACAGCAGTGCTGGCTTTTCTGTGTTCTCCTGTTCCAGTGGGTGACAGCACAGAATGAGCCTCAGAAGTGCTTGGTTTGATGGCAATCACCCATTTAATATTTTTCCGAGTCAGGCTTTCTCTCAGGCGTCTCTTTCCAGACTCTTTTACAAATCTTTTATGTGGTGTTTTTCTCAAAGAGTAACTGATGTACAAAAAAAAATAATCACTTTTAACTCATAGTAAGGTAGGAAGGAGGTCAGGGTAAACATTTATAATCGTGTGAACTACAAGATTTCCCTCTTTATTCATAGTCAGTAGTTACTCTTAACAATAGTTCTTACTCTGTTTATTGTATAAGAGTTTCAACATATCTCCTCTCCACCTTTGCTATGATGTAACTGCATTCCTGTGCAAGCTGGGGTGGAGGAAAAAATGTTCTAAATACGGCTTTTTGGGGGGTTTTTTCCTTCAATTTTGCAATACCAAGATGGGCAAAATTAACATGGAAT
The DNA here is from genome assembly GCA_013396735.1 of Grallaria varia. Taxonomy (NCBI): domain Eukaryota; kingdom Metazoa; phylum Chordata; class Aves; order Passeriformes; family Formicariidae; genus Grallaria; species Grallaria varia. The sequence continues at coordinate 336,697 of VWZG01006017.1, read as the reverse complement.
GGTAACTCCTTTTGGAAGTGAAACATGAATAGTGATGCCTATTCAGATTATACTTAAGGCTGCAGTATTTCACTTTGTAGAAACATTGTATGTAAATATATAAATTATTTCTGTAAGACTAAATATTTGCAGGCAACAGTCTTTAACCCAAAGGAAAAGCCTTATCTTAGGTTTATTAGACAGTTGCCAGTAATTGCCTTCATTGCTATTAATTTTGAAGGCACTTCTGAACAGCATTTTTCAAATCTAGAAAGTCTGAAAGTAATGAGAATGTTATTAAAAGTAAAGACAGTGATAGAGAAATGGACTGCCAGCACAGCTTTCATGAAACTGGAAGCAAAGCAAGTTTGTGCATGGAAATATCAGTCATTGCATTTTCTACTCCTTTAGAAAAGTCTGCTCTGTTGGGGAGGATTAAACGAGCTGATTAAATTGGTACTAAATGCTCAAATTCCAGAGCAGTTCAAGCCTCAACCTTGGAGGCTGAGCAAAGGGATCCTGCTTTGTGCAGCATAATTGGCAGCTCTGTTTTGTAGCGTGTTGTATAGTTGTTTTCAGCTGTGAAGTAGTCTGTTCTAAGTTCTAGTTCTTTGCATTACTATTTTGGTTAAAAGCAGTTTCTAGTAGCAGGTTTCTTCCCTTCTTTATCCACTCCTGGGGTATTGTGGGCTAGCAACCATAAATTTACTGCAATATTCTCAAATACATAATTATCATCCTTTCAGTCTTTTCTTTTGCAACATTTTTGTAAGTGTAATACTTGTGACATGGAGCTGGCTTAGCAGCGTGGAGTCATCAGTCAAAAGTCATTACACCTTCTTCCCAGCCATCTTCCCTATTTATTCTGACTGGTTCTGTGAGGCGTCAGCTCTTTGAAGTTCTAAGTTTCTTTTGAGTAGAGAAGGCTAAATCTTGTGAATGTGATATGTGTAGCACAGGTCTAGGTTCACACTAGTGATCTGTTTATGACTTAAGCATAACACTTGAGCCCAAGTCTGTAGACGTGAAAAGCAGTGTATTAATCCACAGCATTCTCTCTGTCCTCAGTGATTGCAGCTGGTCCATGTGATGAAAGTGAAGAAAAGCCCATAAGCACATCCTATGTGATAGTGCCCTGCAGGTCTCAGCTGGGCCAGGGTTTTATGTTTCAGGCTGGCTCTTACTGCAGACACTTCCCGTGGCTTCTGGGAAGTTCTTCGAACTAATGGTAATTCAATGCTGGGCATTGCTGATATCCTAAGCCACAGAAATAATTTGTGCTCTCACCAGTGGGAACTGATAACAGCTCTTCCAGCTCCCACATCTGGAGCCCAGGGTTTGGTCTGTACAGCAGAGCTCACCCAAGGTTCCTTTCATCTCCCTTTTTACTGCAGGAGTTGAAAAAAGAGGTGTGAGAGCAGTAGGATTTCTGATCTTTGCAGCCAGAAGGGGGAAAAAATAAACACTGTAACATGTTATCTTGGAAAGCTCAGCTGTAAAACAGATTCTCTTGATACACTTGAAAGAACTTGAGTGCACCCTCACTACATTTGCAGGTGACACAGAGCTGGGTGGAAATGTCAACCTGCTGGAGGGTTGGAGGGCTCTGCGGAGGGATCTGGACAGGCTGCATCAATGGGCTGAGGCCAGTTGTGTCAGGTTCAATAAGGTGAAGTTCCAGGTCCTGTACTTGGGTCACAACAACCCCCTGCAGTGCTCCAGGCTGGGGAAACAGTGTCTGGAAAGCTGCCTGGGGGGAAAGGACCTGGGAGTGCTGGTTGACAGTGGCTGAACATGAGCCAGCGTGTGCCCAGGTGGCCAGGAAGGACAATGGTATCAGCAGTGGTGTGGCCAGCAGTACCAGAGGGCAGTGATTGTCCCCCTGCACTTGGCAGTGGTGAGGCCACACTTTGAATCCTGTGTTCAGTTTTGGGCCCCTCACAACAAGAAAGACATTGACAGCTTCAAATGCTGTTATGTAGAAGTCTAAAAGTGTTAAGGTGACTCATGGCATCCAGTTTTCCTTTCTTTTTTTTCTTATTTGTTGCCCCAAAATACTCTACAAGTCTCCAGGCACCAAGCTGTAACAACTTCAAAGCAGCAACTTTATGTTGACGGATTCTTTGAGTCTGCACTGCTTAGTGGGAATTTAGTTGAGAAAATGAAATGCTCCTAACAAGTCCAGTTTCTTTGCTCAGTTTGTAGGCATGACTGTCTGCATATTGGTTTTGTAAGTTAAAAAGTACAAATTTTGTCTTAACACTGAAATTAAGAAAAGAAAACCACCCAAACCAAAGGGAAATTACTGTTGTGAATGACTATTGCATGGTAATGTCATGATACTGGATCTTTTTCTTACTTGTTTCCAGGGATGTAATTTCCCTGTATTTGGCCTTCAGTCAGAGCTGAACTGTTTCATAGCCTGGTTTGTCTGAGCTGTTACTGCTTCCTCACTTGTCGATATTAAAGTGTTTTGTTATTGCTAATGTTTGCAAAATGTCTGATTGTTGAAGATAAAGCTCCTTTCCTCTGTATTTTAATGTAATATGTGTTTTGTCTCTGTATGTGTCTGAGTAGGGCAGGATTTCCCCAACTGTTGCTGTTCAGTCTCTTAAGTTTTTCAATATTGTGGTTTGCTGGTATATTGATTCTCTTCTAGATCAGTTCTTGTACTGTACTGCTGCAGACAAACATTGCTCTGTTTTCAGCCCTATATGATTCTTGCTCTGTCTACAGGGAACTACATTTAAATAACAACCTGTTACGAGTTTTACCTTTTGAGCTGGGAAAACTGTTCCAGTTACAGACTTTGGGTCTGAAAGGTATTGCTGCTTTTTTTTCTTGGTATCTGTGCTTGTTTAGTGATATCACTGTTGTAATGGCTGTAGGCTGCTAGTTCATAACATGTCACTGATTAGCAATCCCCGATGCAGCTACTTCACATTTATAAATACTGTTATTTAGGGATTATGTAGAAACATAGCAAGTTTGGCAGAGCAGTGCACACATAATGCTTCTCGCATGGGGGTTGAATGCAGTGGTGCTTTAACTAAGAAATAGTCTGTAGTTCAATGTAGGTGTGTCTCCCACCAGAAAGGGAACGTGCTTTGTGCAGCTGCAGGGCATTGTGCTGGCTATGCAAGCAGCAGTTTAAGTCTTTTGCCAATATTTCTTTCTCTGAACTGCATTCTAGCTATAAAATTGCTGACCTTGAGCAATTTGAGTCACTAAATCAGGAGGACTGAGGAAAATAATACCTCAAAACACTGTTAAGTCTCAAAAGTCCATTTTCATTCCCCCTTAAACCTGGGCAGTTGCAGGGTGTGTTGTCCATGACAGCTCTTGCAATCTGCTTCTGTTTGGCAGATGGCAGAGGTGGCTCCTGTGTTTGGGCCCATCAGCTCTGCTCGTGTGTTGTAGCACAGCAGTTCTCCACCACCCCTTGGTGCAGGGCCCAGCCCGGGGTGCTCAGTCACACTCAGGAGGGGATGTCTTAACTTCACTAGAGATGTCCACACATCCGGTGTTGTGTGGGATTGAAGAGCTGAGGTCTGAAACCCCAAAGTAGATTCAGTATCTGCTATTTGGAATCTACCCCATGGTAGATTCAGTATCTGCTCTCCAAAATGCCAGCTTTAAAGGCTGATATGTAGGTTTGTAATAGTTCCGTATATTTTATTCAACATTCCTGTGAATTGGTTTGCAGGAAACCCACTAACACAGGATATTCTGAACCTGTATCAGGAACCAGATGGGACACGAAGGCTACTGAACTATTTGCTTGATAATTTGGCAGGTACTGCAAAAAGAAGTAAGTGACCATTCTTCCAACATTTATTTTTGCTGTGTAAAATAAATGTGATTATCACTTGTTGTATCTCTATTTTAAAATGTTCCCACAGTTTCGACAGAACAGCCACCTCCAAGATCCTGGATTATGTTGCAAGAACCAGATCGTACAAGACCAACAGGTACTGTGAGACTGCAAGGGTTTTTCTTTTCTTCCTTTTTTTTTTTTCCCATTTAATAAAAGCTGTTGATCCTCACTGAAAAAAAAAATAAATTAATGCTTAAATTAACCAGTCATCTCTGCAGTGCTGACCAGCCAGCTGAAGTCATTCTATCCCAGTTGGAACACCTGTTCTAGATTTACCCATGTTTTACTCTGAAGTAATTTCTTTTTAATTAATGTCCTCCTCAAAGGAATTGAAACTGTTGTCCACAATTAGTTAATTAGTGGAATTATAACAGGCTTAATTTAACACTTTTTGAAGAATTAAAAAATGGAAGAATATAAGCATAATTTTAAAAAAAAAGAAATTTCTTTTTAAGTAACCAGTGTATGGTCTTTGACTCTGCACTTACCATGCTATTGGGATTCAGGTAATGTTTAATTCTATACTAATTTTTTTTCTGCATAAATTGTCTAAAATATAGCCCTTTCTATTTACCTGCACACAAAAAATCTTAGCGTATTTCTCAATTACTGCAGTATCCTCTCTTTCAGGGGTGATGTACATAACCTTCCCCTGTTCATTTTTTAAGGGGTTGCTTCAGTGTTCATGCTGTAAATGCAGCTTGTCTTTGGCTGTCTTCTATTTATTTATTTGTTTTCAAAATACTGGACTTTGACCCCCAGTGAACCCAAGATTCTTTGCTCAGTTTTCTGTATCTTTTAACATTGGTCTTTTTTCCATGTTTGAGAGGAGCTCCAAGTAAGCTCCCAAATATCTCATTGTTGTACTGCAAATTCCTTAAGTGCTTTTTAAAAATAAACAACCCCCCAAAAAACCAGTGGAACAACCCCAAAAATCCACACTGCTGGAGTACATGTCAAGTTGCCCCAAACTGTCTCATTATTACTACTGTTTCAAATTAATACAGAGGGTAGATGTTTCTTGTCTTATGCCAGAATCGTAAGCTTTTTGAGGTGGAAGTATTTGAGGAGTTATTTTGCCAATACTTTTCCTGTCTGTGAAGGGATCCTTACCCTGCTGTTACAGTTCTTGATGGTAATAATTAAGGTAAAGTTGAAAGAATTTTAATTAAAGGCTTGCAGACCTTTGTATAGCTGGCAAATATAAGTGTTCAGATACATTTGCCTTGGTTTGGGTTGTTCACAGTACAGCACCACTTAGCAAAAAATACATTTGTCTGCTGTTACTGCATTAACCATATAAAGGGAAGGGTTTTTGTTTCCTAATTAAATCTAGAAGACAGATGCCATAAGTCCCAACTTGTAATTTGTCTGCCTAGAAGGACTAACAGTTTTTCTCAGTGCAGATAAACATGCTGTGTTTTGGTTGAAACAAATGAAGCACGAATTGATAAATCTGCAGAAGGCAAAAAGCGAGGAACGTAATTATATATAATTTTTGTTTGATCTATCAGTGTGTAAGTGAAATAATCACTGTTCTGCAGCCTTGTTCTCTGTCATGTGTTACAACGTCCTCTGCGATAAATACGCCACCCGGCAGCTGTATGGCTATTGTCCCTCTTGGGCCTTGAACTGGGAATACAGAAAAAAAGCCATTATGCAGGAAATCCTGAGCTGCAATGCTGACATCATAAGTCTGCAGGTAAGACAGACCATTATTTCTTTTTCTATTTCCATGCGCTGGTTTCTTCACCTTAAATGTATTTATAGTAAACTGTCTGTTTTCAAAACCTTCTGGAAACAAAAGGAAAAAGAAGTGATGTTTAGAACATTATTTGTTGCTCGACATCAAACGAATGCTTTCAGCCCCCACAGTTGGAATGGGAACCAGCAGCCCCTGATCAAAGAAATGTACGTGGGGGTGTCTTTGTGCCCATGTGTGTATGTGAGGCTCTAATTGACACATTTTCAAATAAGAGGCTTGAGATAATCACAACTCCAGGGATTACAGAAACTTGTATTTTCTTAAGGATATTGCTCTCAAATTTGCATTCTCTGATGCACTTAATTCCTAGATTTCTTTTCCCCTTAAATCTAATTTGAAAGTGATTTACACTTCTGAAGAGTCTAAATAATATCAGTCCTCTGTATTTTGCTAATAGTACCTTCATGCTGTGCTGCCTTCTAACTTCACAGGAGGTTGAAACGGAGCAGTACTACAGCTTTTTCCTGGTTGAGTTGAAAGAACGTGGCTATAATGGATTCTTCAGCCCAAAATCTAGAGCCAGGACAATGTCAGAACAGGAAAGAAAGCATGTTGATGGTTGTGCAATATTTTTCAAAACAGAAAAGTAAGTGATGTGTTTTGCAAAGCCTTCTGTTGTCTCTTGCTGTCATTCACGTGGTTTCTCAGGTCAGTCTGTAGCTCAAAGAATTTGGCATTATTTGCCCCCTTTGTAGCCACAGAGCACTCCTACCCCTGGAAGGTGTGATCTGTATAAGCGAAATCATTCTGTATGGAACTGGCAGTTAAAAATATTACCTTGAAGTTTTGTTTAAGTTGAAATTTCATTTTGTTTGAGCAGTGCTGGTTGGGAGTTCACTAAATTATACTTCAGTTGTTGAGTGTCAGTGTCCCAACCATGAGGTGGTGATAGTAAATGTTGAAAAATGAAGAAAATAATGAAAAATGAAGTAAATTTTCTTGCCTTTTTTTTTTTTTTAAAGGAATTTATAATCCCCCAAATTGCTGAACTAAGACCTCAGATATCATTGACTTTTAGATACGTTGGCCTTCTGGTAAAGCAAAAGACAAGGCACTTGGTATTGCTGCACACTTCTGTTTAAAAAAGTAATCATTTGAGCTGCAGAGCTTACTGATTGTGTCTTACTGGAACTGTTTTGTTATGAGGGTCATAATGTCCCTTCCTGCTTCCATTCCTGTGTGTCTACAAGTAAATGTATCTGCCAGGTTTGATACCAAGTGGCTTTGAAATATTATTTAGTCCCTCCCTGTTAAACCTGCATCTTTGACCTCACAACTGATGCCAGTTTGACTTTTCTATAGTCAGTCTCAAAAAAATATTCTAATTGAAACTAAGGTAGTATAAAATATATGCAAATTGCTGGGAAAGCTATATCCCTTGTTTTCAGTTTAGGATTTTTTGAAATTATGTGACTGGCTGAGGTTATCACATCCTAAAGGTGAGGTTTCATTTAAAGGTGAATTATCTATAATGTTTCCTGTTATATCTGGCTGCTGCAAAAAAAAGTATGTATGATGCTTTTCTTTCAGATTTACTTTGGTTCAAAAACATACTGTTGAGTTCAATCAACTAGCAATGGCAAACTCAGAAGGGTCAGAAGCTATGCTGAACAGAGTTATGACAAAGGATAACATTGGAGTTGCTGTGCTGCTAGAACTGCGAAAGGAATTGATAGAAATGTCTTGTAAGTTGTATTTAATTATTTTTAATAGGTTGTATTTCTAAGTGAAAAAACTGGCTTTTGTCATAGTGAACAACAGAAACTTGGTTCTGCAGGTGAATGTAACTTTGTACATCGTATGTTCAGACAAATTGATTTCCAAATGGAACTTGGGGAAAAGTCATAATGGTTAAATGATCATTCCCCCCCTCCCCGCCCCGTTGTATTTTTTTAAGAAAAAAAGGTTTAAAGACTTGAGTTTGAGTGATGTTGTTGTTGTTTTTTTGGTGGTGTGTTTTTTTTCCCTTGACATTTTGTACAGGTATCAAAAAATCGGAGTTAGGTGTGTGTATCTGCATCGTTTTTGCTTGTTATTTGCTTTACTGTTTGTTCTGCCCTGTCATTCTTAATTTAGGAAATGTGGATTGGCCTTATAAGTATCACAGTGGGAACCTACTCAACCTGTGTTCTATTTATCCAAATGGCATTTTATTAATTCAGATCCTAACAAACAAGCCTTTTAAGAAACACTTCTAGCAAGAGAGGTAACTTAGAATGTGTTAGCTTAGAATTCAGAGATCATTGCATAATGAGATGTGAGCAGTGCCTGTTTACTATCACAGCCTGAGGAAAACTTGTAATTTTTTAAAACAACACTGTTTGCCTGTAATTAGGATTATCTGTTACTTATGCTAATTCACAATATTCTTGGATACATCAGTGTTACATGTAACAAGATAGTTGACCTCTTAATGGTCTTGAATGTGAACCATCATTCCTAATGCTTTCTATGAACTAAAACACTTGGTAGATGTGAGAGGAGTTGTCTGACCCTCTTTATTTGAATGGATTTAACCCTCTTGAAGTCATACTGGTATTCTATCTTTTCGTGCCCTCAACCATTTTGTTTAAAATTCAATAATAGTGTTTTCTCACCATGTAAATAATTGGTTTTAAATTTTAGCTGGAAAGCCACATCTTGGAATGGAAAAGCAGCTAGTTCTTGTAGCTAATGCACATATGCATTGGGACCCAGATTATTCTGATGTGAAGCTGGTTCAGACTATGATGTTCCTGTCCGAGGTAAAGAACATTATTGATAAAGCTTCTCGTAGTCTCAAACCTGGTGTTTCGGGAGAACTTGGAACCATTCCACTTGTACTGTGTGCAGATCTCAATTCTCTGCCAGACTCTGGTAAGAGTTCTATTTCTTATTCTTTAGACTGTTTCAAGCGTGTAACAATTTAAGTTCTTGCTTTTTTCAAAGGAGTTTTCAACTCAGAGCATGCATTGTTTGATAATATAAGCTCTAAAGGTACTAAGAGAATAGAAGGAAGAGAGGGAGGGTAAAATTGTTTTACTTGTGAGTGACCTTATTGCTGTGCAGTAGTATAGCTATGTCTGGTCTTTCAGAAGCATTTCCACTGTTATCTTACAATACAGGAATGGAAAGGAAAAAAAATCCTCCAAAAATAGCTGGAAACATGAGTGTGTTGCTGATAATTGGCTTTTCTTAATTCTAAGTGTGAGAAGATAATTCCTTATCTTTAAAGTTGCCACCATACAATCATTTTCTGTAGCTCCAGTGTTTAGAGCTTCTAAATTTCAATACATCCCCTTCAGGTAGGGACTATTCAGACCTCTTTATTAACATGAAACACTATTTTTTTAACTTGGTGGCAACTTCCTAAAGTGCAAGAAAACAGATTCAGTGGTTGGTGCCTTGGCTTTCTCAGGTATCCAGCTGAAGTGCTGAACTCAAGAGCCATCCTTCCTTCTTACTGCTGGTTGTTCAGTGTAATAATCTCCATTCCTCATCCCCTTCCTTTCTGGCCTCATCTTTGCATATCTTAACATGTATTAGGGTTGAGAGGAGCAGTTAGTGCTCAGCAGTGCTGGAAATAGGATTCTTTTTGATGCCAGGAAGCCCAGTATCTCTAGTGGTGATTGCAGTGGGCAGTTCACGTATCTGATTGTGTCTTCAGAACAAGGAACTGCTCTTTTACCTTCCAGATTATTAACACAGCTGTTCTGAAGTGGAGGCACAATCAGTTTTCCATGACACAAGTCTGTGAAGTAGTGTTTCAGAAGTTGGCATTTTTGCAACACTTTAGCTGAAGAGCATTGAAGGGCAGGGACCTGAGCATAGAAGCAAGGAGAGCAGGAAGCTGACTACTTACCACTGGTAGAATTTTACTTCTGATCTTTTCATCTTCCCCTTCCCAACCTATTCTTTATTAATGTTCTTTTTTTCTAGTCAAACCAAGTCTCTTTATTCTAGGTGACATTTGCTCTTGATACACATAGGCATTGTCCTGTAGTATTTAAAAAGGAATACTGTTGACTCTAACTGTATGTGTTAAGGTTTTGCTTATATAAAGCATAAAGTTGCATGTGTGACTTCAAGAACATTAACAGTTTCAAAAAAATTCACTGAATGCTTGTTAATACCTTCATTTGTGTTTGTATCTCTCTTAACAGGTGTTGTTGAGTACCTGAGCACTGGTGGAGTGGAAACAAACCACAAAGATTTTAAGGAACTGAGATACAATGAAAGTCTTACTAACTTCAGCTGTAATGGAAAGAATGGGACAACAAATGGAAGAATTACACACGGTTTCAAGTTGAAGAGTGCCTATGAGAATGGTCTAATGCCTTACACAAATTACACATTTGACTTCAAGGTAAGGACTTGGCTGGTATTTTGGAAAAGTTTTCCAGTTTTGGGTGTAACTAATGTGATTTGCTGGATGAAGTTTAACAAATAAGTTAATCTGTTTGTGTAGCTAACTAAATTCACCAGGTTTATATTTAAAACATAGCTAACTAGAATGCCCAACTCTTCGGTCTAGAAACCAGATTTTCCTCTTACCTGTTAGTAACTTACAACAGATATGCAAGAGTTTGGGTGCTGTTAACCTTCCCTGTAAACAGTATTTTAATACTGCAAGCTAAATGGCACAGTACAGCAGGGGCACTTAAACTGTCAACTGCAAGGAAATAATCCTTGTTCCTTCTGGAAAACTCAGCTCTCTGTTGCCCAGGGAAAACAAGGATGGCTTATTTCCTCCATGAAATCAGAGCCAAATGTGATTTGCAGCTGTGTAGGAGGTTGGAAATTACAACCCACAGAAGCATAGCAGCAGTGATACCGGGTGGGCTTTTCTTTTGTTTTCCTGATCTATATTGAGCAACCCATGGGATACAGGAAAAAGAAATCTCCTGAATTGCTGATGTGCTATAGAGAAGGAATGGGCTATTTCAGTTACTCCTAACACTGAGCTCTCCTCTTGCTTGGGAGAATAACTTGAGTCATAAACAAATACTGACCATTTTTTTCCCTCTTGTTTCAGGGTATTATTGATTACATCTTCTACTCTAAACCTCAGCTAAACATACTTGGCATTCTTGGACCTTTGGATCATCACTGGTTAATAGAGAACAATATAAGTGGTTGTCCACATCCACTCATCCCTTCTGACCACTTCTCACTTTTTGCACAACTGGAGCTTTTGCTGCCTTTCCTGCCTCCTGTAAATGGAATCCATCTCCCTGGCAGGAGGTAGTCACATACATTTTAGAGGGCAACCTCAATCTAACTTGTACAATTGTAAAATCTGAATATAGAGGAGTGAGGTATGGCCAACAGGGATTTTTTTTCTTAATAATCTTAATCTTAAATCTAATTATTTGCTAAAGACATAGTAAAAGCCAGGTGCTATCAACAGACACAATTCTGAGCCCAATATACTTTGTATACTGTTTGACAGCGATCGGTGCATTTGCACCTTTCTTTAATACGTTACAATTAACCTTCCTGTTTCTTTTATCCAACGTGACATTTTCATGCCTTGAAATAGGGAATTGTTATACAGTGTATTCTCTTTGCACAGTTATCTGTAGCACTACTTTTTTGAGGCCAGTAGGAACATCCACAGAACATTCTCCGTACTTCACTCCCTCCTTTTTCAGACTTGTTTGTAAAATATAGAATTTGAATTTAGCCTTTATTGATTGTATATGAACAACAGAAAACCTGATTTATGAGATTTTGTACTTAAAATAAAAAAAAAGAAAATTCAGATTTGGAAAATGATTGTATTGTAAACTAAGGCTAAATTTTTATCTGTTTTCATGTGTTATAAAGGCCAGCTTGTAAAAGAGGTTGTCACAGGTTTTCTCTGCTAGTGATTTGCACTGTTAGGGTTTCGTTAGCCCTTTTATACTACTTTTTATGTTCAATTGAGAACGTTGCTTTCAAAATCCAAACCTATAAAATCTTGATATCTTACAGAGATAACTAAATGCATTCTGTCTATTTCCGATTTAAAAAAAAAAAAAAAAGAGAGAAAAGCATGGAGTTCTCGCAGAACAGATAAGCTAAGCAGTGAATATAAGTAGACCTGTATGAGTTGAAAGTTATTGCTGATGTGTATACACTCAGATATTTTTCTCATCTCTAACTTTTGAAGTAAAATCTAGGGATACTTGTGTACAGCTTCTTCATTTCTATTTTAAATATTTGTCCTATCTCCACTGTGCCTGCTTAAATTTGTTCTCAACTAGCACTGCCTGTGCATGCAGAGAGATCCTGTGCATCCTCTTTTATTTTTTTAAATAATGTTAACACTTGTGAAAATTTTATGAAGATACTTTTGTATAAGCTGTGGCATCTTTTTTTCCTTTGTGAAGCATTGAATATCACACTTCGGAACATGTTCAGGTTATGGGTACACAGTTTCTAGCTTCTTAAAGCCCATGCACTGCTTCTTTCAGTGTCATTGCACAGTGCCGTTTTTCCCACTAGGAATTACTATCATGTGGATTCTCTATTTCATTTCAGTGTGTTCCTCAGTTTCAGAAAGTATAATTCCTCGAAGATGCAAACCTAGCCCTACATTTTCTATTAATGAAGCAGTGTAAAATAAATGCATTTTCAATGCAGGTCCCAAAGACAATTCTTCAGATCATTTTTTAAAGTGACCAAGTCTGATTTTAAAGTGTCAAGCAAGACTGAAGTTCTAGTGTACCCTCAGTGCCATTTGTGTCATGAAGCCAAGTATGTAACAGCTTACAAATTTAACTTGTCTATTTCTATCCTAAAAGGGAGAATTTATCATCTCCTTAAGCTAATACAATTGAATAGTCAATGTAAAGAAAATAAATAAAGGAGATAGAGAGCTTGGTCTTAAACAGCTTTTGTTTCAGCTGCGGGCAGGGAAGCAAAAGGACACTGAGCATTAAGAGAAAACTTTCTAAATATTATGGATTTTTTATATATAAGAGAAAGAATTGGTAATAATGTTTCAAAATTTTATTGAAAAGTAGTAAGCACACAAGTGTGCTCAAACCGTTCTGTTTTAAGCTCAAAATGAAAATTACAAACAGTTCGGGTGTTTAAAATGTACATTTTAAATTTTCATTAGGAGACATTTTGATCTTGAATCCTTGTCTGGGACCTGATCTCTTGGGGTTATTTTGTTTTGGTTTTAGTTGTAAAAACACCAAACATGTCCAGTTTATAATCAGTACATTGAAATGCTGGTAGTATTGCTGTAGTAGACTTTAATGCGTAGTGTTATTTTTTTCTGTTTGTTTTTTGGGGTTTTTTTGTAAAGTGTGAATAAAAGGTGTTTTACTCATGTTTCCTTAATGATGTCTTGGTAATGTACATCATGACAATTTCCAGTAATGATGAGCCAATTTAGCTTGTCAGACTAAGCAAACTATTTTTCTTTTCTGATTGTCTGGATTGTGTAAGGAGTCCAGAAAGCTTTACAGAGGGGAAGGGAAGCACTTACTCATTTTGTATTTTTTAGAGGGGGATAATTTACTTTATTAGATGCTGGAGCTTGAGTGCACTTGTTAGATTCTAAAGGTTTGAGCTTTATCCAGTATGTGTTCTCCTCTATTGCTTAGTCTTAAAACAATATTTGAACTTATGACAGCATGTGAAAATACAGCCCCTTGTGCTTTCGGAGACACAACTGTTCCTGCTTAGTCACCTTACGGTCTAAGGGTCCATTTGATGAATAACTGTTTCCTCCAGCTTTTTTATACTGTCCATCAGGTCCTGACTGAAAACCCACTGAATCCATTAAAGACACTCCTTTGACTTCACTGGGTTTTAATTGGACTGCAGCTGTGACTTGGGGGCTGAAGGAAGGAAGGAAGGAGAAATGTTTTGAATATAGGGAAAGACCAGATGGCACCAAAACAGAGCTGAGATAAACTTTGTCAAACAATCTTTCAAAGAAAACATACTCTTGTGTCAAACAAATCTAACTCTAAAGTCTCAATTTCCAGCTATAACATAGAAAAAGGCAATAAACCGTGTCTTCACAAAATCAAAATGTTTGCTTCATAGTTTTTAACATGAAATGGTTATTTGCAATATTTTTATTCGAGGTGGTTTTGGGTGTTGCCATAATTTACCTTCAGTGTTCTTGTTGTAAAAGCACATATAGCAAAAGTCACAGAACATCCTTGGGGTTGAAAGGATTTATTTAGATTAGACCAGGCTTTTTTCCACTTAAAGTACACTCTGCCGTATCTTGTCTAGTTTTATTTACATTTACCAAGAATTCTGGGTGTCAAAGTGTAAATTGAAATATACCTTTAACTAAAAGAATTGATTAGAGTACAAGACTAATACCACAAGTTAATCTTTTTATCATAACACAAATAGCAGGGAAAGGAGCATATAAGTCAGTGCATGTTGTAATTATTTTGTCCTTTTAGCAGCTTTAACTTAAAAAAAAAAAAAGGTAAATTTGGCTAGCAGTTGACAAAACTGATTTTAAGAACATCTTTGATGTAACTTCAGCAAATCTCTCAAGGTTTGTTGTTTTTTTAGAGCAGGCTTCGAAAATACCTTATGCTTTGCTTTTTCAGCCACGCAAAGCCTGTAGGAAAGACAAAATAATTGCAACACCATTGAGGGAGGGGGAAAAAGGAAACTAATTACACTGTAAAACTTTAAAAAGTTCAGTTAACCGCTTCAGTAGCAAGCCTTTCTCATTCAGCCGGACACAGTATTTTTTAGTATGTTAACTGCTATTCTTTTCCTTTGGTTGCATAAATTTGTAACACTTAAGTGTCTTGGTATGTTTAAGTAGTGTCTAAAATAGAATATCTTAGTCTTTATTCACAGTACTTCTGTATAATGTGTAATGCACTGGACTAACTCTTGTTTACCATTCATGTAACAAAAACCAGCACATTATCTGCACTAAGCTCAAAGAATGTTGCATTTGTCTATAGGCAGCTCTTCAATAAGATAAATGGGAAACTGAATATGGTCTGATGGTAAACAAGGGCTTTTACTGTTCTCTTCAGTGGAACTTTCTTCTTGGTCAAATTTTAACTAGTTAGTATTATATTTATATACAGGGTCTTCTTTTTCTTTACCAATGTATTTTCCTACTCATAGCTGACCAATAAATCCAATATCTGTTTCAAACCTTCTTGAAGTCTAATTCATATTTTAACTTGATTCCTAAAGCTTTTCTGGAGAGGTATAATGGAAGCATGTAAGGAACTTGAGAATCCCAGGAATGTTTTCCTGTACATTTTGTTACTTTCTGGATCTACAGACCTGAAATCTGCTTGAGTCACTTGGGTTTGGGTTGCAAAATAAAGGTGTGATCAGTAATGAGCTTGTGGAAAACCCCTGTCCAAACCTACTCAGATCTCAACCTCATGGCCACTCTTCTGATCTTCCCAGGTCAGCTGTACAGTGGAGATCCGCAGGTTTGTCTGGGTCCCCTTCCATTCCTCCTCTTCCCACTCCAGAAAGCACAAAGTAGACTTGGGGGTCTGACAGCAGGAGGGGATTCAAATACTTCCTTAATTTACCATGGAAAGGGAACAAAGTGAAGATTTCTTCATCTTCTTTTTCAGGAATGAGATTCCCCTGGCTCCTGTCCTTGCTTTATTTTAATCCCACGTTCTTTCGGAGGGGGTGCTTCTGTGTCAGTGTCTGTGTGGCTGTGCAGGCTCTGCTGTTTGCAGTGATGTTCCCAGGGCTGGCAGCAGCAAACATCAAACACCTGAAGCACAGGAGATTCCCCCTGGCACCACAACGTTCAGCGTGTTTGTGCTGTTCTGCTGTTGAACAAATGATCCCGTTCAGCATTCCCACGAATACCGCAGGGCCCAGAGTGTTCAGCTTGTTTGGAGGTTTAAAACGCGCTGTCTTGAAGCAGCTGTACATCCCCAGCAGTGTGAGGAATCCATGGCAGACTCAGCAACGATTTCTCTTTGGTTTTGTCTCCTGGGTGAGATGTTAATTCCCGTCACATTTGCAGGATTGCCACTAGATGGTGCGGGAAACACAGGCTTCGTCTGCACACAGCCTGACTGCGTTTGAATGCCAGCCACACAGCCTGGCTTGTTATTCTTAGGAGTATTTGTGGGAATCCAGGCCCAGGAATGAATCTTTTCCAGTGGCAGCAGTTGTTTCGGTAACATCCATGCCAATTAAATATTGGAGTTACAAATCCTGCTGTCATGATGGGGATGAAAAACACCTCCGTGATAAAATCATTCTGCGGGGACTTCACTTGCTGCATTTAATCTGCTTAATGTTATGCTTTCAGAGGAGTGCAGTTGTTACAGGGTTCCAAACTGCAGTTTGCAAGCTCTTGAATACTTCCATGCCAGGTTAGCAGGTGTTCCTGGGAGGGCTGTCTGTAGGGAAGCTGGGCCAAAATCCATGGAGAGGCCGGTGGGCATGCCAGAGTTCATACAGAGGGAACTGCATCTCAAAGGCAAAGCACTGAGCTGAGCTCGTGTCCTGTGGCACTCAGCCAGGTAGGAGACTTTTTTCTTAGCATTGCAGTAAAATAGCTGCCGTTACTTTTGTACAATTAATACAAAATTGCTCTGGACAGACTCCTAGTTGCTGGTCTTTCCTCCCCTGTGTCCACTGGCTCTTCAGTGATGGAAGAAGACTTGGATTTGTGCCTTCTAGGGTGGGAATTTCCCAAATCAGTGCAGTTGACTGTGGGGCTTGTCTTTTCTACTGACATGGGTAGAACAGAGGAGTGGAACTGAGCCCAAAGAGAGAGGGGGAAGGTGGAGAAACTGAGCAAAAGGTAAGTGGTAAGGACAGGAATAAGCGAGGTACGTGGAGTGACCTTTTGGGAGAAGCAATACTTCATTAAAGGTGAGTGTTCTGGTTATTTTTTTGCTTTTCATCCTCTCCTAACCCAAAGGCACTAATTGTTCACTCTCTAAATGTTCTCTTTCTCTCTTTGTGTGGAAGGCAGTAAAGCTAATTAATCTATAGGGACCTTTGGTGCATTTGAATATTTTCTTATTCCAAAATAAGCCTAGTATTATCACAGATTATCAGTTTTTAGTAGATAAAGTGGTATATTGTGGTTAAATCTTCCTGGTTTGTCAGTGGACAGTATGGATTTCTTTCAAAATTATGAGATGTTATTGTAAAGAAACGTACCTTAGAGAAAATAAAACATATATGCCCCCCTCCTGGGTTTTAATAACCACAAAGATTTAAGCTTCATCTAATTGCACCTTTTCTAATTAGTCGAAGTTAGTTTTTCTAGATTTTTCCAGGGTCTTTTCTGTTTTCTTCTAGGGTTTTTCTAGCTAAAGGCACAGGTTGCTCCCTTTGGGTCCCAATGATGACTTAGCAGTAGTTTCTCCACTGTGACTAATGATATTGGTAGCTCTTTGGATGTTGGAATTATTGATTTCCCTTCTTCCTTTTCAAAAAACAGCATTTAGAGTAAGAGTCTGCTGCTAAGGAGGGCAAAGGCCTGTTGTATCTGAAGACCTCACCCAAGCCATGTGCTGGTTTTGCTGACCCTGGTAGGCACGACCAAGACACAGATTGGACAGGGGAAAGCTGAGAGATGCACGAGGGTTTCTTTTAACCGTCTCCTGCCCTCCCACCTCTCCCAAGTAAAGCAGTGGGAGAGAGGAGTGTTAGGAATTGCATGGGAGTGGCTCTCATGGGGCACATGGAACAGCTGCTGGCCATGAATTACAGGTGACTGTGCAAAGGAAACAAATTATCCTGAATATGTGTCTTGGTTAATACCTCTAAATACTGAGCGTCAGGGGACAACTCATCACACCACAACTCCCTGGAAGGAGGTTGGAACCTGGAGAGGGGTCGGTCTCTTCTCCCGGGTAACAAGTGACAGGATGAGAGGAAACGGCCTCTGGTTGTGTCAGGGAAGGTTTAAATTGGATATTAGGGAAAAATCCTTCATGGAATGGGTTGTCAAGCATAGGAACAGACTGCCCAGGGAAGTAGTGGAGTCACCATCCCTGGAGGGATTTAAAAGACATGTAGATGTGGCACTTGGGGACATGGTAGGCTTGGCAGTGCTGGGTTAACAGTTGGATCGTTTTCCAGTGAGTAAAAGCAACTCTATCCACTAAAAAGTCTACATCGATTGCCCAGTAAGAGAATATCAAGTCCAACATACTCATCCTTCAGTCTGCTTTTTAATTTTCAGTTTCTTACTTCATGAATTTATGTATTTTTATGCCCTTTGCAGTGTTTTAAGTCAGTGTGTGAGGGAACTGAACGTTTATCCTGTCCTACCTGCTCTCTGAGGGGCTGTACCCTTGTGTTAGTGGGGGCTACTCCTGCAAACGCTTGCATGTAGTAAACTAGAAATACTTCTGGTGTAAGTGTAGGTGCCAGACCACAGGGTGGGCTGGGATTACTCCGTGTGACATTTTCTCCCTTAGGTGGAATTGTTCATCCAGGGACCAGCGAGGGAGGAGGGAGATGAACCAAGGGTAGAAATTTGGGTCTTGGCTCAAGGCGGCCAACAGGAAATTTTCCCTTGACTCCACTGGGCTTTCGCTGGGAAAACATAATCAGGAGTACAAAATATGACATTACCACGTGTGCACGTGGAACAGATTGTCTTCCCAGAGCCACTGAAGCACTGCAGGTGGGAGGGCGAGTGGGGATTCACATTCCACTGAACTCAGTTTGCATTTCTGCTGGGTCCAGTCCCGAGTCTTTGGCATGGCTGTACAACCTCATTAACCTTTCGCATCTGAGGGTGTGAAACCTGCAGTTTCAACCTGTTCCATCCCCCTCCGTAGTCAGCCAGCCTTGTCGTTGCATTTGTCCGTGTGCTGCTCATGCCCTGTAGGAAGCAGTGAAATGAATCAAGAGAAGCCCCTGGCACTGAGCACAGTTTTACTTCTGTGATTCTTTGCTGGTTATGAACAACCTGTTCCTATATGATTATTTTTTTCTTACAGGTTTGGCTAATCTTACAAATCTTCCTCTAGGTAAGAATTATTCCCTTTCTACAGAATGCAGAAACAACTCCACCAGCCAGCAGTTCCCTGGAGGTGCTGGGTGTGTGGAGGGCAGAGCAGGTCACGCCGCAGTGCCCAGCTCCGACTCCGGGCTTGGTTCTGCTCCCTCCTGTGCTGCAGGTGAGCATCATGGCCCATGAGCTGAGGGAGCTCAGCAAGGGTGAAACTGCTCTGAATTCAGGTGGGTCCAATGCTCTGAGGAGGGTTCAGAGCCATGGCCCTGTCCTGCCCAGAGTTCCTCTGCACAGCAGGCTCAGCAGTGTGCCTTCAGCCTGTCAGGTGGGTCAGTTCCCTCCTGTACCCAGTAAAAGGAATACATGAAGTGCAGCGCTTTGTTTTCATACTGATTTCAAAAATATTGCTGGCCTGGAACAATCTGTACGAGCTTCTGAGAGAAATGACTTCTTAAACAGATCTGCAAAGGCCCTGATCCACAAAGATACCGAAGTCTGTGTTGTCTGTTAAAGCACAATGGAGCTGAAAGACCTTGGGAGCTCATGTGGATCAGGAGGTGAGTGCTTGTACCAGGAGCAGTGAAATCTTTTGTTGTGATGCAAGCAAGAAACACTTCTCTAATAAAAAATAAAGACTATGTGTGAGAAACTGCTGTAAATGCAGTACTTTATACTGTTCGTGAGAAAGGAAAGGATTCTGCAAATGCTAATTACATTGTTCAGTCTGATAGATGGGACCTCACAGCTCTCACAGGTCCCAGGATCTGATAAATCTGGGGCAGACCATATTAAATAATGCTATTCCTGGAAGAGCAGTAAAAAGGAAAACAATAAAAACATTTTGTTCACTTTGAAATGAAATTTCTAGAATTGGTATTAAGCGCAACAGAATTTGGTGGGGTGGTTTGCAGAGGACGTGTTTCCTTGGCAATTTTGGCAGCAAATACAAAATTAATGGCTTCAGACTGCCAGAGGGCAGGTTTAGATGGGATATTGGGAAGAAATCCTTCCCTGGGAGGGTGGGCAGACCCTGGCACAGGTTGCCCAGAGAAGCTGTGGCTGCCCCAGCCTTGGAAGTGTCCAAGGCCAGGTTGGATGGGGCTTGGAACAACCTGGGATAGTGGAAGGTGTCCCTTCCTGTGGCAGGGGGTTGGAACATGATCTTTAAGGTCTCTTCCCATCCAAACCATTCTATATTACAATGAAAATTTTTAAGACATTGGGCATCACAAATTTCTGCCAATATTTGAATGCTGACATGTTTTCCTTTCCATCCCATATTGTTTGCAGTGGACTGGAGGAAGAAGGCTTGGTCTTTGGGCCCAGAATCCACAGATTTAAGCTGCCTGTCCGAGACCACCAGGTAATTTTTTGTTGCCAGCACCAGCCTTAGCAAGACTCTTTTCTCAGAACCCTTTTGTTGCAGACAGTGACATTTAATGGAGCGAACTGATGCCCTGAGCGGGCTGTGCTGCCCCTGCTGTCACACGCAGTGCCTCGTGCCTTCTGGCCAATTGTGCCAGGAGCGCTTTTGCGGTGTCAGAAAAATGTGCAAAGACTGCAGATGTTTGTCAGCATCTTTCTACTGATACAGAAGATTTTGGAAAAGGTTATACTGGGCATCCCAGCCTCCACCTCTTGCCTCCATGGCAGCTCCCATCTTGGAGCAGCTGGTGTCTCTTCCTCCCTGAAGAGTGAACTCTGCTTCACTGAGGATTTTGCTCCTTTTTTCCTGGTTGCAAGACCCAATTTCTTCTGCTCGCTTTGGTGATAGAAACCATCATTCCCATTTCCCTCCCGACTCTTCCCTACAACACCACCAAGTGTTGGCTTTTGGATACAGCTATTCCCCCTGCGTGTTTTTCTGGTTAATGCCATTGTATGGTTATATAATTAATCGGGTTAATTATGCTTAGAAAAGAGTTTCGGGGTGGAGACCAAACCAGCTCATCTACAGCCAGTTTATTGTGCAGTTAATTCTCTTCTTGAGAGATTGTTGATCTGAGGCTTAGAGGCAGCAGAGAAGGGAAACTTCCATTTTCTGCCTTTAAAATGACGAGGGGAGAGTTTTGCCGGGTGCTGTAGCACCGATCAGTCACCACTGAGGACTTCTTGGAGCAGGCAATTCTTTATTATTCTGAGGAAAGAGAAGACACTTTGCAATAGATCCTGCTATTTGCTTGTTGCTATAAAAAGACTGGGAAGGGGAGGTGGGGAGGAATCTGTTCTAAATCCAGCCTGTACCAGCTCAGCCCTTCAGGGAAGCACAACGCTTAATTTCTCTTGTATTTCTTTGACCCAGTTAGCATTGCACAAATGTCCCTGATCACAGGGCTGTCTAATCCTCTCTTGAATCCTGCTGAATTTTGTCTTGTTGACATCCTACAGCAATTAATTCCAGGAGGTGACCCTACACGGCAGGAAGGCTGTTTTCTTTCCTGTCTGTGTGCCCTTGTTCCAACAAACCAGGTTGGAGCAGAGGCAGCACAGAGTGTCTGCAGACACCAGCATCCCAGGCAGGGAGGTCAGCATCCCAGGGGAGGGATCTCAGCATCCCAGGCAGGGATGTCAGCATCCCAGGGGAGGGATGTCAACATCCCAGGCAGGGATGTCAGCATCCCAGGGGAGGGATGTCAACATCCCAGGCAGGGATGTCAGCATCCCAGGGGAGGGATGTCAGCATCCCAGGCAGGGATGTCACATCCCTCCGGGACTGGGAGTGCCTTGCACCCCACTCCTCCAGGAGGAAAGCTGCATTTTCACTGAGCAGCTGGAATGTCACGGTGCTTTGGCCGTGCTGTGTGTCAGTGCAGGGCAGAGGAGGTGCTGTGGTGTTTCAGGGAGTTCAAGGACTGAACCAGGCTGGGAGCAGCAGCAAAGCCCCATTTACAGCCCCTCTGGTTCATCCCAACCTCCAGCCTCTCCAGTTCATCCCTTACCTCCAGCCTTTCCCTACCTGCTCTTCTGGGCAGGCCCAGGAGCTCATCGGCAATACTTGTACCCCCAAATTACAGCTTACTGCAAGCAGTGAGAGCTGCTCAAACACCCATCTGTCCTAACTCGGGGTCTGGAGTAGGACCTGGATGTTTCTGGATTCAAAACTAGGCATCGTCAAGCCTGTGCTTAATTTGCTCCCCCTAATTCACTATTTTTCACAGCTGGCTCTGCTGTGAGCAAGGACCATGTCCGGGTTCCTTTGCCCTTTGTGCAGACCAACCTCACTCTGAGGGTCCCAGCCCATCCCACTAACGAGGCTGGAATGGTTGGTGGGCTCAGCGAGCCAGGGGTGGCCCCTCTGTGTGTTCTCCCAGCCCCCAGCTGAGCAGGGCTGGTGGGAGGCTGGGACTGCCAAACCATGAAGGGTGTTTGTTCTGGGCAGTTTGATGCTTCTGTAGCATGAGCTGAGGGGGAACGTGAAGGATATCTGCTGCAAATTTGGTATTTTTTGGAATCTGGATGCTTGGAATGTGCCAGCCCCCCTGTTCCAAAGCTGTTCCACGAGCCAGGGTAGCTCAACCCAATGCATTGGAAAGATATAAACTCAGAACAGAATCATTAAGGTTGGAAACCCCCTCTAAGATCATTTAGTTCAACCATTAACCCAGCACTGCCAAACCCACCACTGAACCATGTTCCCAAGTGTCACATCTACCTGTTTTTGAACACTTCCAGGGACAGGGACCCCACCATTTCCCTGGGCAGCCTCTTCCAGGGCTTGACAAGTCTCTCAGGAAAGAAATTTCTCACAATATTCAATCTAACCCCCCTGGCACAACTTGAGGCTGTTTCCTCTGGTTCTGTCACTTGTTCCCTGGAAGGAGAGACCAATGCCCCCTTGGTTACAGTCTCCTTTCACACCCCTTCCATAGAGAGCAGCCCAGAACCGCAGGCATAGACCATTTTCTCTCCCACATACTTGCCATCAAGGAAGAAATAACAAAACGTTCAGCTGAGCTCAGCTGACCTGCAAATGTCACATTCCAGCCCCCCATGAGACGTGGCAGTGTCCCTGCTGGCCCATCCTGCTCTCGCCATGTGTGACCACCCGCTCTGCAGGGCAGGGACTTGCTGATCCCAAGGGGAAAAGCCACTGCAGGTGTGGGAGGGAGGCACAGGCAGACAAAGCGTTGTGGTTTGCACACAGTGTTTGCTAAGCCCAGCTGGCTGATGGGCTTTCAGCTAGACTAGCTTAAAAGGGAAGATGAGAAGTGGTTGACAAAATGCTAATGCACTCAAATAAATAAACTAATAATTTGATTTCCCTCATCAACTGCTATTAGAAATCTGCGTTTTAAATGCAGCAGAAAATTATTCCCATTAAAAGCCCATTCGAAAGCACTTAAAGGCTCCTTTTGATTTTAAATGGCATTTGGTCAATTTTTATGTAGCAACTAGCTGGTATTCTAAAAATGTCCAGTTTTCCTACAGCTCCTCAAACAGTCCTCGGAAGTGTTGCCTCCAGGACCATTATTCCAGGAAGGCTGCAATTGCCAGGAACAATAAATCTGTATTTACACAACATGTATTTTGCATCAGCTCTAACTCATGTTAGAGGCAAATTAGATTATAGTTGAGATTCGCAGAGCATGGGGAAAGGCCACGAGCCCATGATGTGGTGCTTCAGGGGTCATCCCTGCTCTCAACTGTGGCCCACATAAGTGGTGCCAGCCACAGAACACGAATGGGCTCTGGTGAGCAAGGCAAAGAGCTGTGCCTTAATCCTCTGACTCCCCAAACACAAGCAGAGAAGCTTTCAGCCATCGGTTCAGATCCCTATTCAGCCCATGGTTATAGCTGCAAATCCAAAATGCAAAACCCTTTGCCATTAATCACATTGTTGATGGGACAGTCAAGGTTTTATTCAAAGCTAAGGGATTACTGCTTAGTCACTAAATGCAGTTTTCACTTCATTCTACACCATTTATCATTACCCTCCACTAAGGAAGGCTCAAAGTTAATTAAAATACGTCCTGAATGAGCAATTAGGCCCAGATGCAGGCACTTCAGGGCAGGGGGAAAGCCTGGAGCACCACCCACAAAGCCACTGCTTTAAGCAGAGGGATCTTGGGTTCTGCCTTGGGCTCAGGTCTGGTCCTCTTCAAAGGTGGGAGTTTTCTTTAGAGCCTTAAGATCTGGATTTTTTTCTTAGATCAAAAATAGCTGCTTTAATCCTAAATTCAGAGTTAAAGACCTTTTTAGAGACTGCTTTCTCCACCCTTTCTCACACCCCTCCTGCATGTCCCTGTTTGTGGGCAGCCTTTGGCTCTGCTCCATCGTGTCTGCTCATTGCAGTCCCTGAGAGAGCCCCCCTGGTGACCTGTCCCTGTCTGCAGTTGCACTGTGCTGGCTCGGGTTTTAGTTGCAGTTCAGTTGTCTTTCTGTCTGTCTGTGTGGGCACTAAAAGGCTCCTCCTGGGGTGGCTGAGGGTCTCTGTGCTGTGGCTGCTGCTGCCCGAGTTTCTGAGTTGCTTCTGCACTGCACAGCTCTGATTATGGGCCCCCTCAGCAAGGATTGTGGAGCTGTTGCTTCCTTGCCTTTGGTTTGAGCTGAGCGGTATCTTTGTAATTTAAAAGACAAGAATCAGAGGGAAGAGTGGCACGGTTTTGTTTCTACCTCACCAGCTCTGCTTTGTGAATTCTGGGCATGATTTTCTGCATCCAAATGCATTCCCCGTCTGCAGCAGGAAGGGGCTGCGTGACCGTGCAAGCAGAACTGCACCTTAGCCCACAGTTTGCTTGTGAGCTGGTTGTGAAGGCTGAGACTGATAGCTGCCCGTGGGATTTGGATACCAATTCCCCATTCAAATTAATCCAAATCCCTTCGGCAGTTCTGATGGTCTCAATAGATGAGGTTTTTCTGCCGGTGACTTCAAATGCAGAGCCTGACATGAGATTGGCCATGGAGGCAGCACAGCTTTTATCTCACTCTGTGACCTAAATTCCCTGATAAGGTTTTCTTTCTTGTCTGGGAGCACTTCTGAACAGGTAGCAGGTTTATCCTGACCGGTTAGTCCTCAGGGGGCTGTTCCCTATAGAGGAAAAGAGGGGGAGCATTTCCGGATGGCCCAGGTGTGTGCCCATGGGGTGGGGTGGTCACCAAAGAGGGGAACAGGGAGAAAAGTGCTGTATAACTACAGGCCACGTTATCCCATCTGACTGTATCCAATTTATTTCCCTGTGGTAGGACTACAGGCTCCCTCAGCAGCTCCCAGCTGGATTCTGGAGAGCCCTTGGGGGCCGAGGAGCAGAGGGGTTCTTATGGTGGGGTCACGGGGCCGCCCCACACTGCAGTTCCTCACCAAGGCAGCCTGAGGAGCATCTGCAACAGCTGGGGGAGGTTGTTCAGCTGCAAACCCGCCTTACCCAGGGAACTGGGGCATATTTAATTGCACAGTGGTTTCACGGGGACCAAAGCGCTCATTTCTGACAGCGCTGATGATGGAAAAGGTGAGGACTGTGCTTTTCAAAGCAGGATTTCTCTGAACCTGAAGGGTAGCTGAAGTGAATAGAAACAACCCTGCCCATCACTGCCTCTGTCCCATGTTTAACCAGGTTTCCTTTCCTTACCTGTGCCCAGCTGGAATCCCCCAGCCTGGGGTTCCTGATGCCCATGATCCCCCTCCTGCTGAGGGTTGCCCTCCTCCTTCACCAGCCCCACGTGTCCCTCCTCTAACCCTGATGCCCTGCCACTGCTGTGACCCTAATTTGCCCGTGCCTCTGATTGTCCCCACCTTTTCTGCATCCCACCAGCTTTGGCTCCTCTTGCAAACCCCAGTTGCTTGAGTGGGACCTCAGTTTTCACTAAAGAACAAGTACCCTCCAGAAGAGCCAGTTCTCCCCATGGCTTTGTTCCTCCAAACCTCGCTGCACCTCACACCTAACTCCTCGTGCTCCTTGGGCACAGAGCAGCTGCTGCTGAGCAAGCCTGGAATGAACCCTGTGTTTCCAAATGCCCAACCCTGCCATTGCCCCAGTCCCTCCAACCACAGCACTGCTCCCTGTCCTCCATCAGAGGAGGTGGGGACTTCTCCCAAGGTGTCCCCAGCTGCAGCTCTCGCCTGTTCTGGTGAGCAAAGGTGATGGGTTTCAGGGCTTTAGAGACTTGCAGGATTATGTGGCTACTGAGAAGGCATCACAGTGTTGGGCATCAGCTGCAGAAGGGGTGAGGTGTGAAGGCCCTTTTTGCCTCTGCCATGAAGGTGAATATTTTGGCTACAGTGCCTGTGCCAGGGGCACCTGCTGATGCACAGCCTGGCTGGTCTCACGGGAAGCCACTGCCTCCAGAAAAGCCTTGCAAGGCACTGAAGGAGTGTGGGAAGGTCCTGGGAGCTGGCTCTGTTGGTGGCCTCGGAGGCTGAGAAGGTGTTTGTGTGGCAAGTCACAGCCCACGTGCTGTGGAGCAGCCCTGCACTGAAAATAACCCCCCATGGAATGCAGTAATGGAAACAGCAACTGGATGGAAGGATTTTATTTGTTTCCTCTGTCAAAAGCAGTGATACATGCAGTTGGTACAAGACTTGCTAGGCATTAGTGTCTTAAATATTCACATGGAGAGAAATTTAAATGGCAGCAGAGCAATGAGGACAAGCATCACTTAAACCCCGTGTTTACCTGAGAAGGCAGGGGCAGGTGTGGAGGAGGCAGAGAGGGCTGGCACCTCCCGGGTTCAGCTCTTCCATCGGCTTTAATAGGTGCAGGATCCACCTTCACTTTTGTTCTTCCTGTGTGGTTTATTCAAAACAAAACTGGGAAGCAGCCCAGCTCTGTGGTGCTAATGAGTTTCAACCGGAGAAAAACTATTTGAGGCAAGAGATGTGAGGATGAGAAGCTCAAACGCTCTCACCTTTTGATCTTTGAGCGTATTTACACTCGTGTTGGTACTGAGCAGAAGTTGCCTTCTGATTTAATCTGCTCGAGGGTGGTTTGGAAATCACTTGTGAGTATTTTTATAATTGCAGCTTTCCAGTGCTATTTCTCATCTTAGCTGCTGTTGAGCAAACAGCCTGGTCCCTGTGCTCTCCACTGTGCCAAAACATTTATTCCTAGCAGTAGTAATAATTAGGCTGGTAGTGCTTTGTAGTTTTCTCACCTACTTTTCTTGGCTGGCTACAGAGCATGTGGCACCAGACACAGGCACCTGAGTTTGCTCTGACCACAGGAGAAAGTGCCGAGGACAGACAGTGTCTCTGGATGGAGAAGTCTCCATGTGGCAGTGAGGGATGGCCCGGGTGTGTGCCCACCACCCCGCACTGGGACCTCACAGTCATACAGGAATGCTTCTTGTCCTACAGACATCCCATGGAGCAATAACACCAACTGAATTGTTCTGTATATGTTGTGTGCTGGATGGTTGTAACATGCACAGACGTTTTTAACATGTTTCAGTCTTGCAGCACCAGGCAAAGCACCGTCAACACCGTCAGCATGGTCAGGTAGGTGAGGCCACAGAAGCACAGATATGTTGGGAAACACAGAAATGACTATTTTACATTCAGGTCCTGTGAGCACCAGCCCAGCACCCCCAGGCTGCCCCTCAGCCAAAGCTGCTCCTCTGAGCCTTCAGAGCTGCGTGGGAGTTTGTGGGACTCCTGCATCTGATGCCGTGGGTGCCCACGGTGTGCAGCCCAGCTGTGACAGGGCAGGGACCAGCGTGATCCCTCTTTCTGTACAGCTGGCTCGGGAACAGCCACAGCGCTGGCGTGGCAATGCCCACCCAGGGCTCCTCACTCTCCTGCTGCCCTGGGAAGGTCAAGGGGTAACGGGAATAGAGCTGTGCCAGGGTAAGCAACAGGCAAATCCCCACCCCAAGGAGTTCTAATATTCTCCACGTTGCCCACAAGAAAATCCTCTTAAAAGACTTATTATTTTAAAGAAATATTTCTTTATGCGACTGCTAAGAGATGACCTCTCCAGTGGGACCCTGCTGCCAACACAGGGGTCTGTGATGGGTCTCCCAGTAAATGCACGTGTCAGAGAGAGCACATCTTGCACTGTCTGAGCAAAATGGCCAATTCCTTTCCAAATAACTGTACCCAAGAGTGAGCGACATCTGGCTGCTTGGCATTGGCATTGGCATTGGCTGAAAACACGGGTATTTCCATGTTCCCACAGGTCATTTCTTCTCCAGCGCAGATGGGCTTTGTGCTCTCTCCAGCTTTCCTTCATGCTCAGGGCAGTTCTAAGCAGTAGGTGGGAGGAGATGCTTTATGAACTGTTGGCTTTCCAAAATGAGAACTGATTGCTGTTTCCTTAGCAGATGAGACTCTGAATTGTCCCTTTGCCCACAGATGAGGGATATGATGGGTCAGAATAATCTGCCTGACTCGCATGCATGTTCAAGCCATGTTTTCTGTGTGAGGACTCCGGGGAGAGCTGCTAGAGCGCAGGGTGGTTGTATCTTGTGAATAAAATTATTCTGAGCAGCTACTTCTTCACACTTCAGCAATGGCTGGGAGCAAACAGGCTTTTATCTTTGCTTCTTTCCAGATGCATCTGTGCTCTGAGATCCAGTTATGGATCGTGGCTTTTTTAGGTACCTGGAAAGACTCGAAGTATCTCTGCTTAGTGGGGACATCACCCATCACTTTTTTGTCAAAGTGAGAAGTTTCTCGCTGTTCTTTTTCATCTATGCCTGCTGTGTTGAACAAACTCTGCTTTCCTACAGAGCAGTGCAGGGCTGGGGTTCCTCCCACCTTCCCTCTGGCTGAGGATGCTGATGACTCCTCAGTGTTAATGGACACGGGGCCGTTTTCTTTCTGGCTGTCATTACTCCCTAAAACTGATCCCTCATCCCTTCTGAGATACCTCAGCTCTGAGCAGACGGCTTCTTTCTGAAGTGGTCTTGGGGAGGGAAGCCTTGGAAAACCAAAAACTCGTGGAAAAGTGGTTTTCCCTGTGGCTTTTTCTTTCAGGATTGCTGGATAAAGGTCACCATTTGGGGCAGAAGAGTTGCACTGTGAGTAACCAATGCTGGCACTTTTACCATATGGGGAAGCCTTGGAGGAGGAAAGATTTCCTGCATGGGTGTAAATCTGTTCCAGAGGGTCCTCTCTGGACCAAGAATCGGCTTCTGCAGGTAGGAATTTTCCCAGCGGCACCACAGTGGAGATGAAACTGGTCAGTTTGCATCTTGACCTTTCCTGCTGTGTCCCCACAAGGGGTGGAGAACGTGACATGTCTTCAAGGGTCTTCCTGTCCTGAACCTTGAGTCTGCTTTCAGGAAGGGCTGGGAAGGTGGGTCTGGCGAGGTGGCAGATGGATTGAATGTAGTCGTCACTGGAGTACAAGTCTGGGCTGGCTGTGGCACTTCCAGCACGCTTTGGGTTATTGGTCGGGTCTTCCATCGCTTCCTCGTGGGTTTCACGGATGGTTGGGAGAGGCTTGGAAAGACTCAGCCTGATCCGAGGTGCCATGGCTGTGGAGAACAGAGCAGGCATGATCAGCATGTGAAAAACAGCTGCAGTATAGAAATTCTGGGCTTGTTTCTGTGAATTCCACACCACCTGAGCCACCTGATGTCCTCTCGTGGCAAACAGAGCTGTCTGCAAACACTGCATTTTATGTTTGCTGTGGATTCATAAGAGCTTCATAAATGTACAAAAGAAGCCAAGGGATTAAGTGCAGCAGCAAAGAAAGGGCTCATGATGGAGATAAGCAATGGTGCTCCCTCCTGAAGCAGCACAGGGGGGCACAGCTGGAGGGGTGTGGGGCAGGGGGACGAGCTCCTGTCACTGTCCCTGTTGTAGCAGCAAGGCACAAACTCCTCTCCTTATTTAATACTCCACATGTCTGTTCAGTGGAACAGGGCTCTGAGATCACCCGTGTCCGAGCAGGCAAGGGCTGAACTCACCAGGAGAGGAGCTGAGCTGCCTCAGTGGGGTAAGGCAGCATTACAGCTGGGCTGGTCTAGAAGCTGTAGGTGAGACTCTACAAACGTGGCCACTTTTGTCTCTGCCAGTGGTTCAGAAATGTAGTTATGGAGTGGTAGATCCTTCCCTATGTGCTTACATATAGTCAAAGACACTTAATTCATGTCCTTTTTATTTGAATAGTCATCCTCAACTTCTTTTAGGATGGATTTCCACCAAACCGCTCCCACTATTTAGTGAACTATATTGAATTACAAACATTTCAGTATATTTTGAGCTGCACTGTTTTCTAACTGTACTGTTTTGGGGTTTTTTTTTCTCCAAACCCTCTCCCCTGTGCTTTGCTTATCTCCCCTTCTGGCAGAAATGACCACACAGCCTGGATTAATTTTTTTTTTCTTTTTTACTGCCTCCCCCAGTGAAATTTGTATGTGACTAATCTGCCAGCACAATATAGCTTTGTTGTGTGATTAAACGCAGAAGTGCTTTGCTGGCTATTTTAATGCCGCCTTTGCCACTGCTGGAAATAAATCCGGCTTTGTTGAACCTCCCTGCAAAGCTGCGGATCACACACGGAGCACAAGCGAGCAGCTCGTGCCGAGCCCTCCCCAGGCTGCTGCTGCTGGTTCTTACTGGTTTGTCTCAGGTGCTACTGGTAAAATCAGCCAGGCTGGGATTTGCCAGCCTGAGGGCCCGAGATGTCTGTTTTGAACCTTATGGCCTTTTAATTATCCTTTTCCCTGTCTGCTCCTTTTTTCTCTCATGTCTTTATGCCTTAAGGAGAAGTCTTGTTCCTTGCCTCCCCTCCCACCCCTTGCCTGGGCTCGGCAGTGCCAGGGTCTGGGCCCGGTGCTGAGGAGGGTGGGCAGATGCTCCTGAGAAGGGGCAGGGGCACGTCACGATAAATCACGAGAGGGCCCATCAGCCACCAAGTCTTGTCAACACGCCCTTCCTTTGGAGGGAAATCACAGTACCTATTTACAGTGAAAGTGTTGGGATGGGGTGGATCTGTTCCAGCCCAGGTGCCACCCCCCTCGCCCTGGGCACCGCGCTGGCACGGCCGAGGTCACCTTCCCTCCTTCCCACCTTCCCTCCTTCCCACCTTCCCTCCTTCCCACCGGCATCCCGGAGAGCAGGCCCCCCAGCCCTGCAGCCCCCGCCACGCCTTCAGCATCCCTGCCTGCAGCACCGCGGGTATTCCGGACCCAGCGCACGGCCAGACCCCGGCTCCTGCCCCTCCCTGCCCTTACCTGCGTGGCCCTTGTGCCCCCCGGCTCCTGCCCCTCCCTGCCCTTACCTGTGTGGCCCTTGTGCCCCCCGGCTCCTGCCCCTCCCTGCCCTTACCTGTGTGGCTCTTGTGCCCCCCGGCTCCGCCGCTCTGCCCCGCTCTGCCCTCCCTGTTTTCCGCACGGGAGATGCGCTGTCTGACACCAACCCATGCGCCGGCTCCCTGCCTCAGTCAGCTGATCCCGCTGCCTGTTTTGTTGCTGTTGCTAAATATAAAGCGCTGGCTGCCTGCCCTGCCCTGCCCGCAGCCGGCAGGCGCCGCGGCATCGGGGCGGGCAGTGCCAGCGCTGCCCACGGCGCATCCCCGCGGCTCCGCTGCCTGCCCCTAATTCCCCGTGGGGAAGGGCTGTCTGCGCTCCGGGATGGGGAGGGGGCAAAGAGGGGCCGCGGTACCCTCGTGTTTTATTGCTGGGAAGGGAATCTGTAGTTTTTTTGGGGCTGCTGTTGCTCCTCTGCCTTATTTTGTGAACAAATTCGTGCTGGTTTGCCCAAGGGAGAGTGGGTGTTTTTGCAGCATCGTTATTGCAGTTCTCTGGTCTCCTCCATCCTCACTGCCATACTGTGCCGAGCCCGCATCCCTGTGCCGAGCTGCACATCCCTAGGCCAAGCCTGCATCCCTGTGCCGAGCCTGCATCCCTGTGCCGAGCCTGCATCCCTGTGGTGAGCTGTACATCCCAGGGCCAAGCCTGCATCCCTGGGTGAACCGCACATCCCTGTGCCAAGCTGCACATCCCAGGGCCAAGCCTGCATCCCTGTGCCGAACCTGCATCCCTGTGCCAAGCTGCACATCCCAGGGCCGAGCCTGCATCCCTGTGCCGAGCTGCACATCCCTGTGCCAAGCCTGCATCCCTGTTCCGAGCTGCACATCTCTGGACCATGCCTGCATCCCTGGGTGAACTGCACATCCCTGTGTCAAGCTACCCTCCATGTCGCTGAGCTCTGCTGTGCCATCCCCCCCTCCCTCTGCCCCCGGCATCGCCCCCCTTTATGTTTTGCTGAGACCACACAAGTGCATTATGGCCAATAATTGCTTTTCCAGGAGGACTGGCAGCGCCAGACCTTGCGGGTCCCTTGGTAGCAGGGATTTGCTTATTCCCGGCTTATTAACATGCTGCAAACTGATTGCAGTTCTTGAATAACCCGTGTCTCTCCCACAGCCTCTCTTGCAGCACCACGTTGGGTGGGGAGCTGGATAGTTACGTTGCAGAAGAGTCTTCCTTCTGCATTTATTTCCCGACGCTGTCCTCAGAGGCAGCCCCGAGAGCTGCTGCTCCTTCCTTGGGGAGCAGCCACACGGCACGACATCCCTGTGTGACTCTGGCAGGGAGTGTGACTGCATTTCTGAGCCTCGTTGCTCCCCACAAAGCCCCTCCTGAGCTGCTGCGAGGGATGGGGAGAAAAGCAGAAATCTTAGATTAAAAATCACCACCTTAGTTTTAACGCAAATATTCTCTGTTTCCAGCATTCAGGCTCAGCTTGGCTGTACCTGGTAAGTCGGTCACCCAAGCCCACATTCATCATCCAGGCCTTTCTTAATCTCCATGGCAAGAAATAAGCAACTCAACAGACTTGTGCATCCATTCAGGGTAGAATTAATATTAGATTACTTTTTTTCTGGAAATAGCCATTGCTTAGCATTTCAATATAGCAGGTGTGCAAGCTTATGCTCTTTGTCTTGACTTCTGCTGCCAAAAAGCTGAAATTAGCTGAAATGACCCTCAACCTTCATGCACTGAATTTACTAACAGCAGTGATAGCTGGGATCATGCTGTAGTGATAACTTCGAGCTTAAATTTTTCCTTCTTGCTTGCAGACAACATAGTTACCACAGAAAGGAAAAAAAAACCCAGACCCCAGCTACTCCAAGCAGCTGGAGTGCAAACCTTGGGAAAGCCATTTTGTGAGGAAAATTGAGGATCTGGAAAAAAAATCCCGCATGTACAGACACACATGGATATGTTCTCTGTCAAAAAGGTCTTCAAGATGCTTCCCCTCTGTCCTTCTGGCTGGAGACGCCTCCTTGTCCAAGGTCTGTATGGAGTGAATGGATGACATGAAGGTTAAAATATAAATTAAAAAATACCAGATGCAACTTTTAAAGTAGCTGTTATTAACCAAATACAATACCTCTTTTTTTTTTTTTTTTGCCTTAACCACAGCCATTCTGTTACTTTCATTTCAAATAAAAAAAAGATGCAATTTTGAATGCTTGTTTGCCAAACTGTCACAGGTGTCTTCCAAGCACTTCTGCAGATGATTCTGGTTAAATCATCCCTTCTCCTGTACTTATTCTCCCTGAGAACGTGGTGAATCAGCATTCCTGAGAGCATGAAAATCATCACCAAATGGGATTAATGGCAAAAGAAAACAGCAACAGCAGCAGTGCCTGAACTGCAGAGGAAAACACCAGTTGTTGGTTCTGCAGGGCTTGGGGTGAGTGACTGAGATAAAAATGCAGACAGCTATTTTTTGGTTTGGTTTTCTGACTG
>VWZG01006017.1:264190-298534 GCA_013396735.1 Grallaria varia | reverse complement strand
TGGGGGTCTCCAGGGTGGGGGCCTTCAGGCACAAAGAGCCTGAGGTTGCAGATGCTGAGACTCCTTTTGCAGTGCAATGCACGGGTCTGGCATTTAGGGTGGGTTTGCCCCTGGGGGGATGCACAGAGCCAGGCGTGGCTCCGTGCACAGGAACAGGTGAAACACCAGTGTTGGGTGCCTGTGGATGCCACGGGAGCAGCAGAGCCCCTATCCATGAGAGACAGAGCATTTTCCCTTTTCCCTTTTAGGATAAGGTTGCTTTTTCTCCCACGGCCAGAGAGCTTGTGCTTTAATGTACACACTGCACTGAGCTGGGAAAGCGCTGGACATGGAGAGGAGAAGGAGGGGTGTTGGACATGTCTGACCCCACCACGGGTGTCTCTCGTGTCAGGAGAGACATGCCTTTCCCACTGTGACTCTAAAAACCTCAAAATCTTTTGGTTGTGGAAGCAAAAGGTAATTAAATATAACCCTTGTCAATACCATATGAATTGTCACAGTAAAGGAACCCCAGGCTTGGGCTGATCCGCTGTTTTATCAGGACATTTAAGTAAGTAAATGACTTTTTTCATATGGAACATGCTGAGGTGGTTTGTTACCTGATTAAAGAACATGTTGGACATGAAGGCACTGAATGGTGCTCACTGAATAATCAAAGTAAGCAGGGATCTTTCAAGTCCTGAAGCAAAAAACTTCAATTAGATGGGAGAGATTTGATTACGCTTTAAAGGGAACCTGGTTACTAACGTGCAGGATATGGCAGGAAAATGTATGCAAAAGAATTTCATGGGAAAGATCAATTATTTTATCAATAGGACATGCAAAGTGGAATCTACTCCTCAGCCCTGAACTGAGCCTTTTAAGGAGATGATTCATGGACCAGGATGGATTTCAGCCTCCAGCAGGTTTGTGTGAGTTTGATTAATTCCTGTGCAGTTACCAGCTGAGGTTTTAGTCCAGTGACCTCATGATTTTCAGCCTTGGATAATGGATATTGTAACAAGGATGTAGGTCTTTGGCAGCAAGTGTATCCCAATCCCACTTCATCAAGACAAAGTTGTAGAAATTGAATAGGGTTGGAATCTGAAATGCAGGTTCCTCCTCCTCCAGCATCTCTGCATAGTGTTAATTCAATGAAAAAAGCACAGGGAAAAGCCAAACACTTCTTTTTTTGCAAAAGAAACAGACATTTGAATTTAATAAATTATAAAATTAAAGATTCTAATTTGTATATACATTTTTAATATACAAGAAATGGCTATTTATTGCAATTTCTGTTAAGGCATATGTAAGTGAATGGAAGTTGCATACAGATATTCAGATGAACATAGCTAATACTGTGCACTGTAGGTGAGTAAATAAGACGTTAAATGCATTACGTAATAAAATAAAACATAAAACCCTTTGAGTACTGGTAAAGCACCGTTTCTAGAATCCTCAAAATATCTGAAAGCATTCTATGGAGATGTTGTGAGACTCTAAATATTGAATGGATATATGAATATAAAAAGTGATGCATTTGTCATAGATTACAGAAATTTTTTAAGGAATGGTGGTGAAAAAAATGGCAGATGATTGGAGCCGAGGGAATCAGAATTTATTTGGGATATTTTTTCTCATGAGAGGCTGTCACTTGGATTTAAAGTTTAGACCAGCAGAAAAATGACAATTTAGAAAGCTGTGTACTTGCATGGTTAGGTCGCCAATGTATTGTTTCATGGGAGCACAGTGCTTTAGCTCTCAGATCTCTGAGATGGTCTCTGCAGGAATACATTTATTCATTAGCCTGCTTCGGTTTCTGGGGATTAGGTTACATTAAATTACCACTTTCTGCTCATTATGCCTCAAAATGCAGCACCTGGGCAACAGCAAACCAGTTACAGAAGGCACAAGAAAATGATGCTCTAGCCCAGCTACAGCATTTTAGAAAAGATGAAACAGTTGTCAAAGTTCAACCAACCAACCAAACAGAAAATAAAGACCAAATTTTCCACTGCAGGACATGGAACAAAGATCAGTTGAGAGGAAACCCCCACCTACTGCCTGGGGCTGCTTTTTCTTTACCAACAGAGCCCTGCATTGTGTTTTCCAGAAGAGATGAACGTGTTCTTAGGAACCAACCGTCATGGGGAACTGCTGAAAAAACACCTTCTGAAGAACCATTGCCTCCTGTGGTATTTCTTCAGGTTGCCTGGGTGACTAACCCTATTCCAGAAGCCAAGGCAGAACAGAACCTGTGAGATGACTTATCTCAGGCTTCTGGAGGTCAGAGCAAGGGGTCTCCACAAAGGCCCACTGAGGGAGACTGGCACCATCCAGGCAGCAAAATTCTCCCTCCCCCTCTGCGTAAGTCCAGCCCCAACCCCTTTCTATCCCTGGGCTTGTAAGGGTTTTTCCTAAGTTTCATAAGCTTGGATGTACTTCTAGGCTACGAAAAAGCTGGGGGTTGTGGGTTATTTTTATTGTCCACAGAGCTAAAAGGATATTAACTTGAAGGGGAAAAGATGAGTTTCATACTAACCACATCTGTGTAAAGGAAATGTGGAAGGCAAGAAATACTATGGCTACAGGCTGGGAGCCCAGCTACAGCTCGTGTCTCCCATGGCACAGCAGCTGGAACGCTGTTGTGATTTAGACACGTCTTCCTTTGCTTATAAATAGCATGGTGGGGTTTTTTTTCCCTTCAGTGCTCATTTCTACATCGCTCTGTTTTGCACAGACATGACCTGACCCTACTCTGTTCCCAAAACTCGTCCTGTCCACGGGCAACCACAAATCCCTTGGCATGAGGCTCTGGCAGACAGGCCACGGAGCAGGACTGGGATGGGACACCAAAGACAAGCACCCTTCGAGTGCAGGAAGACCCTCATCATTCCGGGAGTTGGAGTCTGTGCTGGGATCCTGCTGCTGGGCTGCCAAACTGCAGAGCCCCAGTTTTACTTTTCCAAACCAGAACACAACGTTGCTTGTGCTGGCTGCTGCTTCCACATCTGCTGCCACGTCTGCTTGGCCCAGGAGATGTTCCCCAGTGCTCTGGACTTTTACCAGGCCTGTTATGCTTCTTATTCCTCATGGTCTTTGGTGTAACTCCCATCCCTGCACTGTCTGAGCTGCTCCAAGTGTACCACCTCG
Source organism: Grallaria varia (assembly GCA_013396735.1). Classification (NCBI taxonomy): domain Eukaryota; kingdom Metazoa; phylum Chordata; class Aves; order Passeriformes; family Formicariidae; genus Grallaria; species Grallaria varia. The sequence goes on along the minus strand of VWZG01006017.1, from coordinate 295,402 downwards.
GTTCTCTGTAAGAAGGGGCGCTTGATGCCACCACACCAGCTGAAGACGTTCCTTCTCTGCTTCGGCCAGAGCCTCCATAAAGGATTTTTCTCAGACCAGGTGCTGTGCTTCAAAGAATTGTGGCCCCAGCTCAGGCCAGAACAGTTCCACCTGGAGGTGCTGCAGTCTGAGGTTTCTGCAGGCTCTCATCTCCTTTCCAGCGGGAATGGCTTGTTCAGAAGAAGAGACTGGGCAGCTCTTGCTGGAAATGCAGCACATTCCCAATATTTGTGTGACTGTACCCATGGGCTTATTGCTGGCGTCGCTTCAAAGCGAGACCAGCTCAGGCTGCAGGATGAGATCTTAGTCTCAGACTGGAAACTCTGAACTAGGAGCCATCAGACGTACCAAGTGGTAAAAGGAGGATTTCAGGGAAGCCCTGGGCTCTGCAGGAGGTTTACCAGCAAAGGGGAAACAAATGGAAGAGTCCCAGCCAGGGAGAAAACTACTCAGATGCCACCCACAGCAGGAACCTGTCCATGCTCCCTGTCTTGGAGGTATTGGAGCCAAGCTGAATTCATCTTCTGCTCTCCAGCCAGGAATTCAAAATGACCTATGAAAACCATGATGACCCTGAGGGGAAAGGAAGTACTCAAAGGGTTGTCAGGTTACACATCTTAAAGTTTCTAGCAGACCTGGTGCTGTGCATACACGTGTGTCTGTGTGTGTTAGTGCAAGGGCACAGCAAACAGTTGTTCACTTCTGCACCAATAAACCTCTCCTAAGGAAAGGAAGAGAATACAAAATCATTTCCTCAAAAATAACTGCATCCTATGGGGAGGGGGGGGAAATGTTTTTCTTAACAAAGCACCAAAGAAAAGACAACAAGGATCCAGTCATCTTTAAGTTAAACAGAATGTGGGTAGAAAAAAAATCAGACCAATAAAAAAAAGCACCAACCAACAACGATCACTGAGGCTGTTGCATTACAGGAACTTAAAGACTACCAAAAATATGGATAATTGTAAACAGAAAGACTAGGATGTTTTCAATCCAAGTTGGCCCGATCTACCCTAATAAATGTCTTGCATGTTTCCAAAAGTTTAGGAGAATCCATCGAAATTGTTTATGGAAGTACGGAAACTACTGTTTGCTGGTTTTTAATTTACACATAAATATATGGCTACAGATTTTTCTATATATTTTCCAGCACAGTCCTGGTTCAGAAAGCTATGTGAGCACATGCTGAGCTGTGACCAAAATGGGCCAAAGCGAGCCTGGCATGTGCTCAGGTGCCTTCCTGAACTGGGCTGTGTTAGTGCTGGGTTTATGCAACGCACAGAAGCATCACAGGGTTGCTGACCACCTGCTTGTCAGAGTTACAGGGATTGCTTCCTCCACTCTAAGTGTAACTCCCATTACTATTCCCAAGCAGTTTTACACAGGCAAAGAAGCCTTATAAGAGCCCATAACCAAGAAACCTGCTAACCTGGCCTAAGTATTACGGTTTTTTTGGATTCTGTGGAACACTGCAGGGATATTGCACTAATACTCTGCCGTACCCTGTACACCTAACCTAGCCATCAAAGTGTTCAGATTGGCATTTATCAAACAACCTGTCATTTCCATTTATAGTAGGCTTGTGAATTTGGCATCTCTGCCATAGCACCACTTTGATTTTTCCCCTTTTTTTGTCTCTACGACACGGGCAATACTATGATGTTTGTAGCATCTCTATAAGAGAAAAATGTTGTTTGTGCCATATTTCCGCTTTAGTTTATTTTCCTAAGAGTCTCTTTTTTCATTTTCTCAGCGATCAGCTCCTGAATTCTTTGATTCCTTGTCCTTTCATAAGGCATCCTCCTCCGTGTGATGATGTTGTGCTGCGGTACTTCGTTATCCAACCCATCCACTCTGTAGGGAACATCCACTGCATTGATCTCTGGGAGCTCCTCGGTCGTGTTGGAAGGGGGTGCCCGTGTTTTGGAAACAGGAGGAGGGCTGGTGGCAGATTGTGTGCTGGACACTGCCGTGGGAGGGCTGGGGGTGGTCAGGAGCTCCTCCTCAATGACATTATTCTTATTGACGTTAGCATCGGTCACATTGCCGCCCTCTGTCATGTTGCTGTACATGTTGCAGGACTTGCAACACAGCTTATTGTAACCAGGAATGGAGCAGTACCGAGAGAGAACCTCCATGCGACAAAACATTGACTTGTCTCCTTGACAGTGATCTTCTGAAAGAGAAAAAAGGGAACAGATAAATAAAGAGCATCTTCACGTTCATCAGAAAAAGAAACACAGCTGAAGCTTTGGCAGTGGGCAGAGGGTTTGATATTTCAAGTGGGATGTGAAACTAGCAAATGAGCCTTCTATAAGCAGAAGCAGGATTAATATTAAACCCAAAACTCAGCTCACTTCAAGGGCTGCAAAAGCTGATCTGAACTGCTTGTACCAGCCCCATCCAAGCTCCAGAACATAACGCTTGAATTTTTGGCCTTGCATTCTGGAAGTGCTCCCCTGAACACTGTGCTGCCACAGTGAATTGCTTTCCTGTCTTGGTTTAAACTTCAACACATGCTGAGTGCTGTGTTGTTGCTAAACCCCAGAAAGCCACCAGGATTTATATTAAGAAATCTATTTTTTCTGCCTTCACTCCTTTTAATGATATTCTACATCCCAACAGTGACTAACCACAGTCAGGGGTAACTTAATTTATCTGGAATGTCTCAGGAAAGTCTTATTTTAAAGTATATCATGCAACTCTCAGAATTAATCCATCTCCCATTGGAGTGATGCTTTCGCCAGGTACTTCTACTCTGAAAACAGCAGCCTTGCCTTAGCACGTCCCTTGCTGGAGAGAAAAGCAGTGCATTTAGCATTTCTCCTCCTCCTAGAAGGCAGCTAATATTTTTGGAACAACAAACTCCAATGTGATGGAGTCAAGCCAGTCCATTAATGACTGGGAGACTCACTAACAAGTCCTGATTTTTGTGTCGCTGACTGAAAAACTGTCCTGAAAGAGAAATAACGGTAATAAACAAGCTTTTAAGCTGCCAATAACTGTTGTGACAATTTGCACTATAATAGAGGTGCTACAGCAGATCCTGGTCTTGCAGAAATACAACTGGCGAGCTGTAGGCTGAGACATTAAAGTTGAACTGGTCCCTGCCTGAGGAACATAAAAAGAAGCCTACTCAGAGATCACTCAAGCCCTTGTGATTTTTGCTCAGAGGAGGGAGAGGACCACATCACTGGTGGCAGACGGACGGCGAGGGGCTGGCAGGCTCCTTGGAGAGAAAGCCCCCTGTCCTCTGTCCTACACGCACACTCCTCTGCTCCTGGGCCTCCGGGGTGAAGCAACGGAGCCAGACACCACAGGGAAGGAAAAATCCCAACACGCAGCCCACGATGAGAGGAGTCAGAGGGCTCGGAGGAGAGGAGAGGGCTGAGGAGAAAGGCAGACTGACCAACGCTTGGCACCATCAATAACAAAACATTTTCTCTGCGACCAGAGTGCTGAGACAGATGAAATCACTTCTGTCTCTCTCTCTCTCTCTCTGCTCTTACTACATTTCCAGCTACTCTTACAGTAAAGGATGAGTAACTCCAATTACTCGCCTTTATTTAGAGTGCACCCAGGGGCAGACAGCTCGAGTCAGCCCTCACTGGAGCTCACATTTCCCCCTCCTGCTCCAGCACTGAGTTGTGCCAGCGCCCTCCCAGCAAGGGAGAGGAGCAGAGCAGGCTCAGAGACACCAAGGCACCTCCAAAGGCGCAGGGGCCGCCTCCTCACCCATCCTCAGTCAACAAAACAGGCCTCTGTAGGTGTTTAATTGGCAAACATACCAGTCTAAAATAAACTATTAACCGGGGCTGCTGGCTGAGCGAAGTGAAAACACCTCTCTTGCTTTGTATCGATGCCCTGATTGTTGCATTTGCTGCAGAAAAGCAACGCTCTGGTTCCCACTTTCAAATGCATCCGTTCACTTTCATCTTTTTCAGATGCTAAACTGAAATGCTGCTGGAAATAAGGAACAACTCCTTCCTCAGGAACCTAAGGATAGCACCTTGGTTTTGGAGAGATTTCCAAACCAGTCTTTAAGGGCTGGAACTGTTCATACCTGCACACACAGCTCCATACACAGGCCTGCACGTGCCTAGACAGCTTTATATATATTTTTACATACCACATAAGAGTTCCCTTTGAACATTTTGCCTTGTGTTGCACGACCCTTATGCATACTCCTCCAAATGGCTTGCAAAAATAAAAGCCAACAGATACAACATTTAAATACGGTTTCAACAAGGCAAGGCTGCTCTTGGCTTTGTAAGAATCACTAAAAGCACCTTTAGAAAAATGCCTTTTTTCCTATCAAAAATATTCAATGTCAAGCTTAAAAATACACAGAAATACACCTGCATTATGTAATAAGTTTAGGGACATCTGATAAGTTATATAAACAAACTCTGAATGTCAGAACAAAATTTTGATCCTCTATCCAAAGCAAAATATCCAGATTTGCTGAACTTTTATTTATTTTTACTTGCAGTATGCATGACAGACTGGAAGTATATATTCAAAACATCAGTAAGAAAAAAATAAATCAGTTTCACAGTCACTTTGGTACACATTAGTCTCATAAAAAAATATTGAAAAGCAAACTGAATTGGCACATCTTTAATATTATGTTAAATACATACAAAACACTAATAAAATATCCCTGATAAACCAAAGTGCATATAGACATAGTGCACAATGCCCAGATACCTTATTGCACCATTCTCTATAGCCACCCATCTCTTGAAACATCACTAAACATTGTCTATTTAAAGGTAACAGTCATGAATATATTTATACAGTTAAACACCAATTATTTTACATAACAGTATTCAGTGCCAGATACGTGTCTTTGCTTTTTCACCTTGTCATGTAAATTGTTAACATGTTTCAGGAAATTATCATATTAACAGCAAAATTCAATTATGTGATCACATGATAATGACAAGTTTGAAGTGCTACACTGTTGACGACCCAAATATTCAAAAATGCCACTTTTCAAAAAAATATGGTCAAAGCAATAAGGTAGTAATTTGCTCCAAGACTGCTGTTTTACAGTTGATACATTTCTACTATTGGTACTGACTGTCACAAACAAGTTTATGACTTGTGAATTCCAAATCTTCAACACAAACACAGAAAGTGAAGCACGAATGCCAGTTAAATCTCAGTAAGTCAGGCCACAACCCTGTCTCCATGAAGACATGGATATGCACTGTGCAAATTAACCTCCAATTAAATTTACTGCCTCCCAAAAGTTATCATTCAAGTAAAAACACTCCATATGAAGATTAACTCCAGGTACCAGTGTACTGTTCATATTTAAAGCTGGATCTGGTAAATTAATGCCATTTACATTTCAACATTAAGGCATTTTTCTAAAATTCTTCTTCTAAGCCAAAAAAAAAAAAAAGCAATAAAAATTGAGGTAATTCTGTAGTAGTTCACACTGTTATGTTTGCCAGTTGACACATCTAAGAGCACGCACACACATACGCGCACACACACACACACACACACACACAACCGCGCCACCCAAGTCAGGCATGCACATGGTGAAAAAAGACCAAAGATGGGATGAGTATAAACAGCTCCGTGCCGAGCAGCTGGAGACACCGACGGCAAGGGAAACATCCCACTGCCTCCGCCACGGTGAGGAGAACACCACCATGCCACCGCCAACGTGGACCGCGCCTGCTCCGCTGAGGGTTTGGGTCTAAAGCCAAAAGGACGCAAAACTGGCAAAAACTGTGCGATGGGGAGGGGAAAAAACAATGAACACGGCTTTTCTCCAGGGAAAAAACCCACACCAAACCACCACCAGGAGTTTGGCGAGAGCCGACGGCATCACAGCAGCACGGGAAGTACCGACAGAAACTCAACTTCTGCTCCCTGGCGAGCCCTCCACGGGTCACAAATGGAAAGGGAGGGTCAGGGGAAAAAAATGAGCAGCAAGAGTGAGGAAAGCAACAGCCCCGCAAAGGAAAATGGAATGAAAAAATCCTTCCACTCATCCGACTACCCTGTCAGCGAACTGAAACCAGAGAGTTACGAGATTTCGGGTTTTTAGATAAAGGAGAACTTTAGCACTACAAGGTGTCATTATTGTGATGTGATCACATTCACAATAAGTTCTCAGTTTTGCTACCAAACTGAACATCAGGAACCAGTAAGAGCCTTTTTTTCACCATCACCAAGCAACAAGCAAACCGATCCCAGCTCCCTTTCAGAGGACTGCAACATACTGTGGAGATCCAACTTCACACATCCAACACTTCAAGACCTCCACCGCCAGTGCTACGCAAGCTCCAGAGAAGAAAGACACCAAGCACCAAGTGCCTGGTGTGAAAAAACAGATTCAGCCCAAGGTTTTAAACTTGGCAAAAGTCAAGGGAACTTTCCGCATAGAGAGAAGAAGAGAGCAAAAGGCAAAGTCCACACTCGATGTGGCATGCATTTAAGGGCAAAGGCAGAGTTATAAATGGGTCTTTTACTTGAAGAGATTTTCTGGATGGGGTAGTCTGGATCAGGTCTTGACAGCCATTGTATCATGTAGGTTTTCTTGGAAGGATCAGAAATGTTTCCTTGAACAGAGGGGATAAAAAAGACATAACACAACATAGGTTAGACAGTATGAAGCAGTTGCCCTGTCAGAAGGGGGTAAGCTGAGGGAGCGAGTGGGTTCCAGTGGTGAAGGAGCCCAGGGAAGGATCAGGACCAGGCTGTGTAGTTTTGAACAAAGGGTGCTCTCTGGGGAGTTTGCTACAACTCCTGCTCAGCACTTGTCAGCCAACACCACAGACAGCCCAAAGGCCAGGTCTCCAGCAGCACTTCTCAGGGCAGTGTCACAAACATCCTCAGAGACACGCAGTCTGATTTAGTTGTACTGCCTCATTAAAGTCTTTGTATCAGAGACCATAATTGACAGCGTGCTTCTAATTAATTAGGAACCCAAAGCTACCCTGAGAAATACATCGGGAATAAAAGAAAAATATGAATTACTTAATAAGAGGAATATGTAAAATGATCTCATAGACATCATTTGCTAACAGCTGAAAAGCTAACAAGGATAAAGGCCATAATGTCCTGGACTAAGAAGGAAAAAATTAATTGCAGTTTTAAAAAACTGAGTTAGATAACCTCTGCAGATAACTTACATCTGACAGAATGGAAAAGAAGCCTGGAACTGTCAGGGGAGATGGGGAAAGCAAAGAGGCATCTTTGTACGTGATGCCCTTGGTTAGCCTCCTGCCAAGCCCTGCAGGTCTCAGGGGTGCAGGGCTGGCCTTGGGCAGTGCCCCCCACCCAGGGCAGTGCCCCCCATTTGGGGCAGCTGCTGGCAGGTCCAGCCATCCCCACTGCACTGAGGTCTTTCCCAGACCCTCACGCTGTTCTGGAGCAAGTGGTGCTCCCCCAGCAGAAGAGAATGCCCACAAAGCCCATCAGGCACACAACAGCTCTACAACTGGAAAATCCTCTCCAAAGAGGGATTATGGAGAACTGCCGCCACAGGCAGATGTAACACAACACCATAAAATCGACGAAGGCATTGCAAATAAATGAATCAATACTTTTCCCACAAGCACTGTATGCTGTGGAAGGCAGGCACTCACTTGGGCACGGAGGTAGTCTGCAAATCCTTACGTTCTCCGGTTTGCTCTCCTTGCAGAGGCCGATGGCGTTGTCCCTGGTGCGGCACAGCACGGGGCGATCCTGCGTGCCATTGCCACAGCTGACGGAGCACTGGAGGGAGATGCAGCAGTTAGACCTCAACCACCCTTCGGAAACAACGCATTGGAAATCAGCTCCTGAATTCCAAACCACTGCCCTCAAACTGAGCTGACGTGGCGCGTTACTGGGACACCGCAGTACCCGCAGCAACTAAGCCACAGGGAGAAGCACTCGCTGCTTTTTGTGGTCCACCAGCAACTGTGAAACGCTGCAAGAAAGAGCTCCTGGCCTGAGCAACAAACAAACAACCATAAATGTGAGGCATCTATTCCCAAAGGCATCTATTCACCACGCCAGGGATGGCATTGCTTGTGGTACCCATTCCACCCAGTGAGGGATTAGTTGCTTGAGAGTCCCAGGAGGAGACTGACCTGTGACCAGGGTCCTATCCTCCACTGGGCCGGGCAGAGGTCCCGGTTGCAGGGCCTCCTGCCCTCGGGGCGCTGGCTGGGGCAGTACTTGGTGTGCACAGAGCGGTTGGTGTTGTCGTGGAGGGGTTGGATGCACCGCACGGACCGCACCTGGTACCCGGTTTTCCCGCAGGTTTTGCTGCAGGGCTCCCACTCGCCTGTAACCCATCTGGGTTGGGGACAAGAGAAGCAAGCTGAGTCAAATTCTCTCCCAAGCTAGGGGAGTTCAAACTGTTCATCCGTAACTCTTCAACACAGTTCAACAGGGCATTAATACCAGTTCTGATACGAGAAAAAGAAGATATGTAAAAAACCACAAGCAGTTATGGTGAGGGTTATTTCACCACACCCTGAAATACCATTACTAGGACCCAGATCTTTCATATTAATCTTTCTCATTATTTCTGAGATAAGCATTATTTTTACTTTACTGCATTTGCTTTGATTTTAAGCTGACCTTTCGCAGACTGCACATAAAAATACGGTAACTTTTAAACCAAAAGCAGCCACCTAAGGGTGATGCTGAGCTTCCCAGGTCTTGGTGCACGTGATGGCTTTGTCTCACAATGTAGCATTCCCCAGCCACCCTCCCCACAGCTGGTTCCCACCAGAGCGAAGCAAAACATCTGGGCTAGAAATGCAGCTCCAGCCTGGCCCGTATCTGGGCACTGTGTGGATCCCAGCCCTGGTCAGGTCAGACACCCTCTGCTGAAGGACTGGCAAACCCAGCTACGACCCAGCGCTGTGTGTGCTGAACTGGGATCCTCAGCACCACCAGTGGGGAAGGCAACGCTCCACTGGAAACCAGGAGCTTTGAGCTCATAACACGCAAATCAATTCGGCCACCGAAAAATGAAACCTACGGTTTGCAAGGTGTCGAAAACCTCGCTGACCACCCAAACCAGCTCATGGAATTACAGCTGCGAATTGCAAGGGACTTAAGGAAGAACAACGGGGACAGGCAGGACCAGAGGAAATTTGTGTAAACTGCTGAAAGATCAGTTATAATTAAGTGAAGATGCACAGCAGTTTATAAATATTTACAGAGTACAGATGGCAATGTTGTTCCATGTAAACAGTATTCGTGGGATAAACTTAACCAAAAAACGTATGTTTTCTGAAGAAATACTCTGAGTTTAAAGGAATTGTCCTAAAGTACTCATGAAATCCTGGGTTTAGAAATAGTCAGAAATAGAAAGGGCACAAGGCACTGCACTGCAGGCAGCAGTTAAACAAAAAAGTGACAATTTCACCCAACTTTCTCTTTGTAACCTACTGAAATTACCCATCTGGGGAGAAAAGTGAGTGCTGTGGAGCACAAAGCCATGAATCCCGAGGTGACTTCGGAGACAAAGAGGAGTTTTTCCCAGCAGTGAAGAAGCAGCATATTGGTGTAGTGGGTGTCACAGAGCGTCATAAAACCCCTTAAATAATTGCCTCTCCTATGTACAAGAGCAAAATGCTCCAAGGACATTCTGTGGAAACAGAGGTGAGTGAAACTTCAGGGATCCAAGTACAATTTAGGATCCTATTGAGTCTTTGTGGTACCCAGGTCCAATTATATTTGCAGCTGAAAAGAGAATACAGTCCTTTCCAGAGAGGCTGAGATAGAGTTAGGTCATTACTTCAGTTTTCCAATAAATAAATGTTAAACCCTGACCCATGCTGAGTTTATGGGGCACAGTTTCTTGCCTTTTCTCTTTCAAATACATTTTTTTTTTTGAAAGGAAGTTAGGAAATATTGTGTGGTATGTTCTATTTATTTGCTGTGATTCCTGGAATCTATACTTGGTCCCCAGAGAGAAAAGCTGGGATCAGCACACTCCTTTTGTGTTGCAGTAGCAGCACAAGGAATATATGAGTCCTATGTGTGGCAGGAATAACCTGTTTCCAGTCAAAAAAATCACCTGTAAAATGTAAATTAAAATATTTAGAATACTTGACTATGTAGAGTAAAGATGAAGGTATAATAAGCATATCCTTCTGTATGAGGGCAGCCAGAGAAATTTAACAGGTCAGATATTTTCCCTGTGTTTAAATGTCCAAAAATATGAACTTCAGGAAGACTTGGACTGGAGAGTCTGGATGACATTAATTTTCTTATGCAGCACCCTGTACATTCGTTGCGACACAGTTAATCGGCAGTGTGTAAAATCAGCTGGTATAAACTGAATTTGTGTCTATTTTGTATCACCTCAAGACGGCCTGAGCACAAAAGCCTGGATCAAGACAGCACTTCTTTTCTTATCCAACTTACTTCACAAGTAATAGGAACCAGCGGTCCCAGAAATAGTATTTCTATGACCAGAACACAGCATGAGCTCCTCCCAGTGCTGGGGCTCCGTAAGGGTGCCCGGAGGGAAGCTCCAGCCACCCTCTTTCAGGTGGCAGGTGCTGGGTGGGGTGATGTCCCCTGAGCCCCGGGAGCAGAGCGGTGGGCAGGGATGCTTACATGGGCTGGGAGCACTCCTGGAGGTTGCACACCCTGCGGATGGGCTTGGGCTTTTGGATCAGCTCGCAGTAACTCCGATGAACCATCTTGTGGTCCGTCTTCCTCCGGCAGCCGTACTTGGTGAACTGGTAGCCTGGAGAAAGACACTCCTCTTATTCTCAGTCCTGGAAGGTCTCACAGAGGACTCACGTCTCCAACAAACTGCACACACACTGCCAAAGGCTGTAGCAGGAACTCCACGCTACCAAAGGAACTGTGAACTGCGCCGAATAAACACTCAATCATGCAAATTTAACACCCAGAATTGCTCACCCCCTTTGTTTTTTACTACAGGCTTTAATGAGAAGAACAGCAACGTCGAGCATCTCAAAACCATTGTGCAAACGTGCCCAGCCACAGTCCAGTGCTGCAACCCGACCATCAGCCCGGGGAACAACATCAGGGGTCACATCTGGCCCCCAGAGCAGGAGACTGACACTGCAAGGTCCGCAGCACAGCACGTGGATTTCCAACGGGCTGCCCCACGGCACCTTGGGGTTTGTCACCTTCAAAGCTTGCAGACCCTCATGCAAATTTTGCACATTTGTCCAATTTTTCAGTCTCAAGAGCATAAATCAGAAACGAGCCAGCCCAGAACTGCCCCCAAACCATACAAGTCCATTTGCTATTTATTTATCTATGACTTAAATAAAACCCCTTCTATACTACTGGTCTCTCCAGTGTCTCATCACAATGAATCAATTTTGAGTGGTCTGGGGTTTTGTTTTTACCTCCTCCACAAGGTCTTGAACACTGGGACCATTTCTTCAAAGCCCATTCGTATGACACCGAGTCCTCTTCCAAAACATTATTGTTATCTACATTCAAGGAGTCCTCATGGATCATGTACTTGTAAGTCAAAGATATTTTGGCACCCCCATGAGGAATCACCTAGTAAGCAAAGAAGAGGTAAGGATAAAAGATATGGAAGACTGATCCTGATAGCAGAAGCTATGATGTGAGATGACATGAAATAGGGACCGTCATGGCTCAGATATAAAAACACCCCCAGAGGGATTTAAACTTTTTAGCTGCACTCAACACATGTTTCTTCCTTGATGAAAAAGTATCTCTGTCCTTATGACACAGAGTTTCTAAACTGCATATTAAGAAAGACTGTTGTTGATTTAGACTTACTTTTTTGCCAGCATTGGACTGACTTCACGATACTAAATTTTTTCCATACCCCATCATAGAGGAAGGAAATTTTGTACTAAAATGATAATGAATAGTTCCATTAAAAGACAAAGCAAGTTCAGCTGCAGAGACAACTGAAAGCAGCAGAGAAAACTGCTTTTATTTCTGATAAAACACAAAAATTCTTATGATAATCCTGGGAATTCTGCAAAGCTTGTTACTTTGTCTTGACAGAAATATAAACTATTTAGAAAGAGTTTTTGTTATCACACTGCACTAAGACAAATGCAAGGAAATGGAACTCAGTGAGAATAAAGTGCAAAATATCGGTCCTTTGGAAACACACTATTTATTCCTCTCGAAGTTCAGCTGGTGTAGATCAACACATTACAGCTGTTTTCAGAGGGATTCTGAATCAACTTATCCCTGCTCCCTGAAGTCCGCAATTTGCTGGTTTGCAATGAAAAAAGAATATTGTTGGGTAGTTTTGGCAACTGTGGGACTGGCCGTGCCCTGACAAAGGGAGCCTGGAACCACCAGACTCCTGCATCTCCCTCTGCAGGATACATTTTCAAAACATGGACGGGAGAAGGAGCTAATAGATCAAGCTGATATGAACCACTTTGACCTTTTTTTAACTCATGTTCTCATGCCAGATGTGATAAGTAATCTGGAGAGCCTTTCCACTGTGGCTGGTTGCTAGGCCATCCCCAGGAAATAATCAGGACAGCTGGTTGCTCAACACATGAGCCTGAGTTGTAACAACTCTCATACAGAGCAATGAATTGGGAGAAAGGAACTAGAATAAATCTTCTATTGTCTTATAATTGAAGCAGATGTCTTCTTGTAACTCACAAGAGAAATCCAGATTATGTGATAGCCCATTATGGCCCTGACACTGCGTTCTATGGAAGATGGTTTCCATTTGACTTACCAGAATCACAATTCCATTGCGCAGCGGCCCCATGGTCTGCACCATTTCTCTGTCATCATCATTCCGATATTCCCACTCCACACCCATATCAATAAATACTTTGGAGTCTGGCACATAGTTGTCTTCACTTAGAATGAATTTCCCCGTCTCACGATTTTTAATAGCTGGGAACAACATAAGAAAAGTGAATACAAGAGGTTTGCTTCTCATCTCCAGTTTTGTTCTGTTCCTGACCCCGTGGAAGAAGCAGAAAAGGCCAGGCTTGGAAAGACTTTTTCAGGTGTCTCATTGTACTGCCAGTGCTTTTTTTGCTCGGCTCCAGAAGCATCAATTGTCCTTTTTTCCCCTTTTCCATAGCCTGCCTTGCCAGAGAAATAAGGCCAGTGCGGCTGCACGGCAGGAGCCCGGCTGCCTGCTCCCAGCTAACAACTTCTGAACCCACTGGCCAAACCTCAGCCAATTTGAGAGCTGGTGGGGGTCCCAGGGCTGTTCGGCTCTTTCAGATGTTGTAAGGCAGCTCAGGGGGCTGTTACTGCTCCATCAGAGAAAGGCTACTGGGCTAACCCCCAGCAGGATGCCACAGCAAGAGAGAGACACTGGAAACAGGATTAATTCTCCTGCTCAGATCTAGTCCTGATGCAGGCAGGGCCCTGTTAAGCTCCTGCTGCTTTGCAGGCACCTGTGCCTGGTTCCTCTGCTCCAGCTCCCATCAGTGCTCCATCCTTCCCCTGGAGAGACTTTGGCCACCTTTGCATTAGGACAGACTTTCAACCAATATGGAAAATTTGCCCTCCTTGTTTAGAAGAAGCAGGGACTGTTTGTTACTGAACACCACATTTTAACTCCATCATCTCTCTAGCAGCCCCCAGAGCATCCTGCTCCCTCAGCAATGGTCTCCACAAGGAGTGAGATGATCCTGTCCCTGCACAGCACTCACCCTGCACCGACAGAACTCTGCCTGAACTTGCAGCAAGGGAAGCCTCCCCTGGGGAGAAGTTGGGATGACTCCTGGTACAATTAGGAGACCATTTGCTGTGAATCTACTTCCAATTAGTAGCAGCCTACCACACACTGCTGCCCATTGATTACAGGGCACGAGGAGGAGCAGATTTCAATCACCTCCTAAGGTGCTGGATTGATTTGGCAGCCTCATGTCAATGCTGTTGGCAATGGGGCAGAATCTGAAATGGCTTCGGATACAGCTGGGAAAGACTGAAGGTGGGATGCACATTATGGAAGATGCACACAAAGAGCACAGAACCAGGAATGGTTTGGTTTGAAAGGACTTTAAAGATCCTCTACTTATAACTCCCCCAAGATAATGCACTGCACCCCATAAAGTGATTTAGTGCCTCCTCCAGCAGCTTTCACACATGCACATACCAAGACACAGATCTGGGAGGCCCGGGAATACAGCACAGGGAAATCCAATTGCCAAACAAGTTTCCTAATTTAACATACTTGAAGAAGGTACATGGTGTGGGAGGATAATGAATAAATAAATGCATAAGCACATTGTCGGACTCCAGAGACAAAAATAAACAGTAGAAAAAATTATTCTGACTGAAAATTTTCCTACTTGTTGCTTACCAAGATTATGAGTGGTGGCATCTGTTTCCTGTATAAGTAAATGTCTCGCACCAGCAGGAATTTCAAACATCTTAATGTGTCCTATATTGCAGTATTTGAAAATAGAGAAATGGGTTAGTATGCCACAAACAGGAAGGGTCTGTCTCAGGTTCTTAAATAAATCTCACTTTCTGAAAGCAGGGTGTATTACAACAAGCTAATCCAGATCATTCCTATCCCTATTTCTGTGCCAGGTGATGGAACGTACCAGGGACAAAGGGCTTTGGGAGAGGAGAAAGATGCCTTAAGTACCATCCACAGACTTTGCTTCAGACTAAAATGGGCTCTGAGTGCCACGTGCGCTTGGACAGAGCGGGTGGGTGACATCAGCAGCACAAACCAGTCCACAGCTCTCCAACAAGGAGCAGGGAAGTCCTTGTCTGTGCACACACAGGCTCTGGCATCAGCAGCTTTAACTGGACAGAAGCCTCATTTTCAAATTCCAGACCCATCTGGAAGTAAGTCCATATTGTTTATTGGAATTAATGATGCTGCAAACAATTTGTAATTTTCCTGGTACTTTCCATGAAACAGAAGAGATCAAGCAAAAATACCCTGAATTCCCCAGGACAAACCACACTGAATGCACTGACCTTGTTTCTTTGGTACTCTTGAAAATGTTCTTTTCACCACTTTGCAGTGGGAATTATCTCCTCCACAGACACCACACTTATCTTCCTGCTTCGTGGAACCTATGACCCTGTCACACCCAACTTTCTGTGTGCAAAAGAGAAAAAATAGTCATTTTTATTCATCCACCCTTCAATTCAAATGAGCCTTCACTTCATATATCAAACCCCAGACTTCTGCATCAGCAACGCAATATATTCTGCAGTATTTTCCTGGAAGATCAACACCTGAACAGATTTTAATACTTCCAGTTCCTATAACAGCTGTCAATCAGGTGATTATATTTTTGTATTACACCTCACAGTGGTCCTCTTACTGAAGGAAAGCAGCACGGCTGAGGAAAAGCCCTTAAGCCTCAGCTTATCTTAAGGCAGATGCTTAAATTCCAGGAGAATCAAGGCATCTACACCAGGATAAGAACCTCCCCCAGTGCTTTGATAGTCAGAGACTCCAATTCTGCTGAAAGATGACCTGCAGCAGATCCTGACTTAGAGGAACTGTCATTGATTTTTTAAAAATAGCATGACCAAATCAGAGAGGATGCACATCAGCCATGTCCTAACGCCGCTTTCCTTGAAAGCTGCTGCCTGTTCCTCTTTCTTTGTACATTCCACCCCCGCTAAACCTCAGCGGGAAAAGCTTTCCTTGAAAGCTAATTGCAACAATTCGTCTTAAAATTGCTGCATGAAATATTACTCGTGTAGGTAGGTGCTTTTGGAACTGAGTCACACGCATGGCAAGTGCGAATCTCGCACAAAATATTGTGACAACAACCCTAATGAAATCTCCTCATTGCCCAAGGCGCTGTTATACTTAGTCATTCTCGGAGAGCATCACTCAGGGTGGGGTTTGAATTGTTTTCGCAGGGCTGGGCTCTGGCAGAAGCCCCCGCACACTCACCAGGCAGTCCCCCCTGACACAGATGCTGTAAGCATCCTTGTAGGAGCAGCGCGTCCCGTCGTGGACCATCCTTTTCATATACACCACGTCCCCTGTCTCCTTTGACTCGCAGTACAGGTGGCACCTCTCCTTAGCTGGAAAAACAAAAGGACCCGAATTGAGTGTGCTCGGCCCCCACAGCTCAGCTGGTGCTGACGTGAACAGCACTCCCAGGGGTGTTGGCTCTCTCCTCCTCCTTGTGGGCATCACGGAGGGCAATGTGGTACCCCAAAAATCACGGGCGCTTACCCCCCTTCAGAGGCTCTGTGGTCACCTGGGACCTGCCGAGTCACAAAGCACCTGATTGTTACCACGGGGAGACAGGCTCCAAAAGAGCAGATCGTTGGCTTGGATGGGGGGATCTATTTAATCCTCGCCAGATGATGCGATCCAGCAGAGGTTTCCTCACTCTGCTGCTCTGCTGCCTGTGAGAGATGCAGGTTCCTCCTGCACCGCACTGAAATCTGAGAAAAACCCAAAGCAATTTTGCCATTGGAAGCAGCTGTTTGACACTGAGTGAAGTTGGCATCCAACATTTCTTCAGAGACAGCTGGGCCATAGCATTTCCTCCTAACCATGAAGTTAATTTTCCCTCATGGTTGTACTTGTATTTATGAGAGTTTAAACCATTAAACCAGAGGCGATGTCGAAAAGATTCCGAAAAAAAACCCACTTTTTTACTGCTAACACATGCACGAACAGCCAGACAAGTGGTGTTTTCTCTAATCTGTTCCAAAGCGCTAAGAACAAAAAACAAAGCTGAAAATGACTAGTCAGTGGCTGAATAAAGTTGTGTTCCACTGGTGTATTTCATTTTATCCATTTCTCTTGCTGTCCCCAGCCCAGTAATAGGATTCACTGTGCTTTCTTTGGCACTGAAGAGCAGATGGCCTCTGTTAGATGAAACAAATAGAGATTCTGCTATTTTGACATGATTAAAAGTTGGGACACTTTTCCCACCATTTAAAACAATAATGACCCTTCCATTATAGCAGTTCAATTGAAATAAATCTTCACAGGCCCTTTGCAGCTCCACGGCCTCTGCCCTCATTTTATGAAGTCCTTGTTATTGCTGTTGATGTCCTCAAGGCCACTGGGTATTGGTACATCAGAGACCTTTGTTACTGCTCCCAAACAGTGCAGGGATGTCACGCTACAAACACAGGGGCCGGTCTACTAAAACTGGTACTTGACTTTTTTTTGGTGAAAATTCTTAATAGGAGACTATTAAGATCGTAATAAGGACCAGCCTAACGTATTTGCATCTATTAGAAATATTAAATTATGCCCAGGCCATAGATGTTCCCACCCCCAGCCCGCACATACCACGCATTCCCTGCACGCGATTCAACGCAAACATCAGCAGGTCTGACCGGGTGCCAACAGCCCTGCACAAGGGCTCCGTTTTAGGGATGGTTCTGTTCCCACTGCTCCATGGGAACAATCCATGTGCAAGTGCTGTTCAATTAGACCCTGTTAATTGCAAAGAATTGTTTTCTGCCTATTCACTGGTGTTGGGCACAGCGGAGGTGCAGGATGTGGTGTGTGCCTGCCCCTCCCGCGCCTCCCACGAGTTTCCTTCTCATTTAATTGAGGCTGGGAGCTAATAGCCAATGTCACACTCTGCTGCCCTGGCAGATGCACCACCCAGGGCTCTATGGGCGCAGCGGGGCAGGGGACATGGGCTGCTGGGAGGGCTCGGGGCAGGGGACAGCCCGTGGCACAGCAGGGCACTGGGATGCTCCAGCACACACTGGGGGCACCCCAGCTCGGTGGTGGCTTTTCTCTGCCCATCACATGAGGTGCCCCTCTCTGTTCCCATCCCACACACAAAATGTCACACACGTCCAGCCGAGCTGCCTGTGAAGTGTATGGATTTATGTCACTTCTGAGCCGTGACTGCGCAAAGTATGTCACTGATACGCCTTATCTTGACAAAAGGGAGTTTTAAATAGATTAGAGTTCAAGCATAAGCCACCCTCTGGCCTTGTTTTCGTGCAAAAGCTGTCCCCTTCAACAACCCTGCCCAGGCAAATCTAACTCTCAAGGTGTCTGCAGTTACACCACAGATACATGGGAAGCCAGCAGTGCCCAGGGATCAGTTGTCAGACATCAATGAGCTGATTCCTGACCCAGAAGCCATTGAATTTAACAGAAAAAAAATCTGATTAGCTCCAGTGGTCTTTGCAGCAGACTGTTCCAAAGGCTAAAGCAGAAGCAAAGGTCCTGCAGGCCACAGCGTTCATCCCCTCACCCTGTGCCAGCAAAGCTGTTTCATGAAATTAAACTGTGAGGCTCTGACTGTGCCTTTGAAAATCCCAGACTGGCCAAGATGGCATGAAAATAATGCAGGAACCCTGAGAACTGTTAGGGAAGAAAGTCAGGCAAATTAATGACAAGGAAATTGCTATTAATTTCTGGCAGAGTATCCTCTCACTGGAATGCAAAATGATTCACCCAAAGTGACCCTTCCCCTCCCAGCAGTGGGTGCTGGGCTGAGGGCAGGGTGGGTGCCCAGTACCTGCCCCTTGCCAGGCCAGCTCTGTCCACAAGGACTTGCCATTCAAGTGAAGGGACAGGCTTTAAGAACAGCAGCCTGCACTGCTCGTTCAACGAGCTGAGACTCATTTTTGTTTGGTAGAACATCTTCTCAGCGTGTTTTTTGGCAGTAGCAGACGTGGCAATAGCACAGCAACAACCCCCCTGGCCCAAATCAACCAGCTGCACTTCCACTGGCAGTTAAGCCGAGGCATTAAGAGGAACAGGAACATTTTTGTATTGAGAGGTGACCTCTGCCGAGGCGCCAGAACATCAGCCTGACCACGCTGGTTGAGACCCAGCACCCATCCAGGCCAACACCTGCCTCCAGCAGTGTCTGCAGTGTTTGCAGGAAGATGTAAGAACAAACTGGATACTTTTCTCAGAATGTTCTCCAAGTTCCTTGCAAACTGCAGCTTGGGGACTTCCGAAATGATGGCAGGAACTTGGTGTTTAACAGCACTTAAAGGATTGTAGAGCTGTCAAGAATTTTTCTAAATCATTTCTAAAACTTTCTGGCATCTGAAACTTCCTGTGGCAGTGAATTCCAGGATAATTAGGTGTTGTGCGGTAAAGTACTTCTCCTTATTTGTTTTAAATCTACCACCTGATAATTTTATTTGATATTCCCAGGCTTGGAAATATCATAATCATTCCGTGTTCAGCCTCTTTGTGCCACTCATCATTCTGTAACTCTATCTTTTTAATCCAAATCCTTGCTTTTTCAAGGTGAAAAGTCCTGGTTTGTCCAAAGTCTTCTCATCCAGAAGTTATTGTTTAGGCTTGATTTATTCTGGCCTTTCTGAGTTCAACTGTGAGTTTTTAGCAACATGGGCAACCTGAGCTGCCCTGGCCAAGTATTTAAAATGCAGACACATCGTGCAGGCACATAAAGGCAGGTCAGTGTTCTCCATTCCCCTCTTGACAGTCACTGAACTGATGTTTTCCCCAAGTCCCAACCTTTCTCTTCAAAGCCCACCTTGTCTACACACCCAACAGGCATACACACCAGTTTTTACCCCCATCTCCATCATTAACACCAAACCACCTTTGCCATCTTCAGTCACTTTGTGTGACAAGGTCCTTCTGCAGCTCTCACAGTGGACCGCCTTATTTTAATTAGCAGCAGTAATTTTGGAACCTGAGTAGATTCTCTCACCTGGTTTGGTCCCTTTCCTGCTCACTGCCACATCCTGCAGATCCCACCTTTGTGGGACACGTCCTCCCATGCAAAACCATCCCCTTGTACCTCGTGGTGACTCAGTTTAACAGCTCTCATGGGGGAACAGGGTCCAAAGTATTTTGGGAATCCAAATCCACTGTACAAATTGGATCACTCATACGTTCACATGCACAGATCCCTCCAAACTACTCATAACAGATTTGAGAGGCATCATTTCCCTGGAACAAATTTTACCCCTCCCCATACGACTTTTATTCATATTTGCAACTGATTTTAGTTTTCCCAGGAAAAGGGGCTGCTCACCATCGACATGCTCATAGGGGAGCCAGTGGTGTTTCGTGTTCTGGTACTCAAAGTGGGGGTCCCACTGGCGGCACTGCTCCTCCCTGAAGTCCTCAAAGTCCTTGGGACAGTCCTGCGTGTTGCACAGCTGGAACTCGTAGCTCGGCCCCACGCACGTGCGGCCTCCGTTGGCAGGACTGCGGTGGGGAGAGAAACCCACGGTCAGTTTTGACATTAATGCGCGAATCAAGTGTCTGTCCAACCTTCAGAGGAGCAGTTTAATTCCCAGTCGTGTCAGTGGGCACTCGGAGAAGCCAGGGCTGTATTCTGATATGGAAAATACATATTTCCGTTCAAAACCTGCTGTCACCGTTCAGCTCTTAAAAAGCAATGCCCGCAAGCAGAGGCTCAAACCACTTGACAAAGGCAAGAAAAGCCATTTTCTTGGCATGGGAAGCAGCTGAAGCAGCTCGTCCCCATTGCCCCTAAGCCAGCAGCACATCCAGCACAGCCCCAGGGCACTGTCAGATCCAGCAGCTCAGAGCTCGGGACCTGCAGCCGGGTCTGCACCCCCTTCCAGGAAACACAGAAAACATTTTCAACACCACATTAGGCTTTTCCTACACGAAAATAGGTTTTACAACTAAAGCTGTGCCCACAGTTAGAAAGGTCACTTTCATGTTGCCAATGTAATAAGGGCTGAAATGAGAACTGGTGAATTCTTCCTTAACGGAACAATTTCAATTGGAAAACACTCCATCACAAAACTTGAATTTTTATTTTTTTTTTTAAAAATCGATGGCAAGTGGATTTTTAACACTAGATTGCTTTATCAGCTCAAACTGAGAAATCCAATGTTAAAAATATTCTGTCCGGTAGAATAATTTAATTCTGACAGTTTCTTCAGTTCTTGCTGTTAGGATCTTGACATTTTATGATACCACACTAAGATAGCAATAATTGTACATTTCATGTTATTTGTATATACCAATCTTTATTAAAAACACTCTACTTGCAGTGTTACTGAAATTGAATCATTCTACATTATCTAGATGACCCACATGTAAGTTACTGAAGCAAAACAATTAAAAACTCCCAAAATTAACTTTGGGGAAGGTTCTGATCTCTGGAGCTTTGTTCCAACTTGGAATGAAAACAGTTTGAAAATATTTTAAGACCTTTTTGTTGAAATATCCTAAAAGGTGGATTAAAGAAAACTTTTTTAAAAGGTTTTGAAAAAAATCCAGCAACGCATTGCCATCATTTCATACTCTCACATTAAAGCAAGATGTATATAGGGTCCTACACTTTTAGCTATGTTTTACGCAGTAGTGTGTTAGCACTTTCAAGATCCTTGTAACCGCATAACCAGCACAAAGGATGAGAAATAAAGATGATTCATGACTTATTCAGGGCCAGAAGTAGAATTTCTGACCATGTACTGGAGGCCAGATTTATCAAGCACCACTCAGCATCCTTTACTGCACCGGTAACGTAGCCAGGATTCTCCTGCCCCAGCCACTGCCCCCCAGGAGAACACGAGTGGGTGTTGCACTTACTGTGGGTTGTCACACTGCCGTGTCCTGTACTTCACCCCCGTGCCACAGGTGCGAGAACAAGAGCCAAACTTGCTCCATGCCCCCCAGTGCCCGTCCTGCTTCAGGATGTCTGGTGTGAGCCAGATGCAGTGACCTTTAAAGCAATGCTGAAAGAGAAAAGCAGATGGCAAAGCGATTAGATGAGTAAATTGCATGAGAAGCTATGGTGCCACAGATTTAATTTTAGGCCCAAATTCCAGGATTTTTGTTCTCCTTTCCAGCAGAAAGTAGCAAGACTCACTGCCAGATCATGCCCATGATCCCGGACTCACTCAGGTTTTATAAACTCCCACGTCCAGGGTGTACATACACGCGTACAGGTTTCAAGCTCACCAATTCCATTACAGTGCTCATCACCTGTCTGCAGTGGGGATTTCAACATAACTAGTACAGGTTTACTTAAGGGAAATGGCAGAATCCCAAATCCTGGAGGCTGACAACAACGTTCTGCTCCTGCCATTGCACCTCTCCAGGCAGCCCTGGAAAGAGCCCCGGCCATGGCACTGCCCTGCCCAGCTGATCCCAACTCATTCCTGCAAAAAACGTGATTAGCAAAGGCCATGAAATTAAAGCCAGCTCACATTTTAGACTTTACTGCCATTGAATAAAAAACTCTTGCAGTCTCCCTGTAGATGTCACAGTAAACCTGAGCAAAATGCCCGGAGCATTCCGTAGGGAGCAGCCCTGGACAGTCCCTCTGCTGCACAGCCCAGCCTGCCCTACCACGCTGTCTCCTTTCTTTTACCTGGTTTTCAATAAAGTCATTCTACAGCGGCTGAAATGCAGAATTTCCTGCATTCCCCAGACCTGTAAGTTACGTAAACATTTCTTTAAGAGCCTTCATAGCTCCAGGACTGATCTCTGCTGCCTCCTCTCTTAAAGAAACCTGTCAATGCCTTTCCACCAATTTCTCCAGTCCCTGATCAAGGATTTTTTTCCTCAGCTGAAGTCAGAATGAATTTTTCTCAAGGATCACAGATTCTAGCCCTTTCTAGTACTACTTCTGCTTTCATCAAAGTTTCCTGATGAAGTGTGGGTGCTGGAAAAGACATTCCAGCCCAGCAAAGGACTTTGCATGAGACTGTGGCAGTTTGAGAGCCCTGGCTCAGGAGCACAGATGGCTGCAACAACAAGCGAAATCAGTCACTTACTTTCCTTAACATTCAAGTCAACAACAACATTTTACACAGCCTAACAAGCCCTGGAACGCAGGAATTTGGCAGGCTGCACAAGCCAAGCATATGGCTAAGTGCATGCTGCCAGCAAAAACAAAACCAGAAGATACATAACAGGAGAGCCTTCCTGAGCATGGAGCGATTAGTGATCTGGAAGGCAAATTTAAAAGTGACAGATAATCATTAATAATGCTGAATTTAAAGAGAGAATCATTAGTAAAATGGTGACAAGGCACAGCTTACTGATTTGCTAATCTGCTCAGTGATTGGCTCTTTATTCATGCAATTTATTTTGGTGCTGATTTGGTTGGACAAGGAGTAGACAAGAGAGTAGAAATTACATTTCAACTGGTTTTTTTCTTTCCCGTGTCTTTAGATATTCAAAGTCAAAACCTATGAAATAGATGAGTTACCACCAAGCCAATTATACCAATGCTGCTCCAGAGCTGCAATGGGCAGATTTATCTTAGCTGTTTGACAGAACAAGAGATAATTCAGCAGAGCATGAAAGAAACGCCAAATGCTAATCTGTCCTTTGCCTTTTTTGGGTTTGAAGCTCCGAGCTGGACCCTTCGGGGACTGTTTACTTCTGGCTTTGGGGAGGTTTGTTTGAAGGAGCAGTTTGAGTCGTGGGGCCCCGTGCAGCCACGGGATGCTTCCGAGATATGGGGGAAGCTGAGGATGCAGCAGCTTGTCCATCGGGATTTCAGCTGGGCTCGGAAGCAAAGGAGAAGTGACAGCTCCTGGTCCATGCTTGCTCTCACACCCCCTTTTCAGGGGGCTGCATCCCTCAGGTGTGGGTCCCACGGCAGTCACCCCATCCATGGCCACAGCCACACAGCCTGTGCTCAGTATGGGATGACCCAGAGTGCAGCGCCCGGGCTCGTGGGGGAGACGCATCGAGTTTCCCAACCTCTTCTCCCTATTTTAGCCAAGAGTTGCGGGATGTGGGTTTTCAACAGCCACTAATGAAGCCCCTGTGTGATATTGGGACTGATCCATGGACTGGAAGGCAAACAAGGAAAAGTGTTATTGACTTTATTAAAGGAAAGAGCAGCACTGGTTTTACTGGAGAAGCTGGTCAGATGTTGATTGTGGGGAAGCTGAGGCAGAGCTATTAGGAGAAAAGCATTTGTGTAAAATGAGTCATCTCCAGCTCTGCCTTGTTTTTTTATTATTATTACTTATTTCTTTTGTGGATTAAAAGAAAGGAACCTACAGAAAACAAAATGATTCACAAATGAACCTTATTCTGTCCAGATTCTTGCAAGAAAATGTATGAGAAGGTAAAGCAGAGACTGACCAATCTTCAGCATAATAAAGGAAGTTAAAGCCAACCCTTCCTATTGCTACTACATTAAATACATAACGGGGTGGGAAAGAGCCAATTTCAAGCACTATTCCCTTATAAACAGGGGTATTCACTTAAAAAGCGAAGCATATTAACGCATTATTTTTATTTTTCTTAAATAATAAAAAAAGCTTAAATGCAAATTGTTTCCTTAGAGGAAGGCAAGACGACTTCTTGCAGCCTCGCCTGTTTTTCTGGCAAACAGGACAGTCCAAAACAAGTGCAATTTCCAGGAGAGGAAGCTTAAATTTCTTGCAGTAAAACATTCCACTGCTGTTTTCAGCAGTTCTTTGAAACAACCGCCGTGGATGCCAGAAAAAGAGCCAGTGTGTTCCTGTGGGCTTAACACATCTGCAAGTCAATTTTCCAAGAAAAGACTGGAAGCTCTTCCCTGGGCATCTCTAACTGCTTCATTCTGGGCAGCAGCAGGCAGCTCTCCTCTCTCCTCACCTGACACCCCCGTTATCTGCCAGGTGACCCCTCGTACGGCACCACCGGTGGCCCTCAGCTGTCCCCAGACTCCCGAGATCCTCTGAGGAGACGTTGCTTATTTATTTGTATTCCCCATCACACACAGGCTGGCCCGCTCCGCTCCATCTGTTGGAGAATAATTAGTTGCAAGGGATGAACTGAAAGCTCCGGCGCTTGCTCGGAGCCAGTAAAAGTTTCTCCAGTGGAGAATGGAGTGTTCTCCCTGTTTCTGTGGTGACTAACACGGCACGCACTCCCCCATCTGTCTCCTGTCGCCCAGAGAAGCTGAGGTCAGCTTTCTCACTGGGAAATTATCTGGATTGCTTTGAGCACACATTAGTGTTTTCAGCAACCTTTTTTTCTTGGTCCATTTTTCTTCTCAAGAATCTCTATTTATTTCAATATTGAAGCATTCCCTTCCTTTCCTGATAGAGGGAGAGAAAGCCATTCTGAGTTTGACTAAGATCATCTCGTTAGCACAGCGCGAGCAAAGAGAAGACCTGCTAGGCTTGTGCTGGATCCTGGGACACAAAGCAAATCCAAGAGCAACAGCAGCTTGGCTGGCAGGGGCAGGTACCAGGCTCTTGCCTCTCTCCAAGAAAAGATTAAAAAAAAGGCAGCTCAGGTGGTGCAAACCTTGGTGTGCAAACCTCACTGCAGCAAGCAGATGGATCTCCTGGCATGAATAACTCTGGGTTTTATTTCTACCCTGTGGAGAGCAGTTTGCTGCTTCAGCCGGTATAAGTGTCTCCCCAGAAGAGTAGCATTTTTAAAAAGTGCCATAACAAAATCTGATGATGTATTACTTCAGGTTGCCTGAATTCAGAAGCCTGAGGCTGATGGTGGAGCCGACAGAATTGTATGCAAGCAAATAAATTATCAGCTGACAGCACATGTCTTCTTTCCATCTGCAGAAGGCTGGGCTGAGTTAAGCTTTGCACAGTTATGTCTTGTCTGCCTGGTTTACTACAGCAATTTATGGAGTGTATTTGACTCCAGTGAAGACTCTGGCCCTCTGTGTGTTGAACTTTACTCACCGGAGTTACTCCATGGTAGTTACTGTGACCATTGCAAGTTGTTGCATCGTCAGAGCTTCACAAAATTGACAGAATCTTCCCTCTTGCTATTGAAAACTCAATCTAGTTTGAAAGAAGTCAAGCTGGGAGCAACATCCTTTAGGATTCTGTCAGAACAGTAGTTTTCTTCTCTGGTGGGGAATTCTAAGAGAATGTTTTAATTTTTTATCTTTAAGCCCAGCAAATTATGAGTTTAATTAACGTAACAGTGGTTCAGTTTCCCCATTTGCACATGGAGACTTATTGAAAAGTTTCTGAAATGGCAGAACCCCACTCTTTTGGCAACTTACTTCAATTAACCGTATGCACAGAAGAGCTTCCATACATTTACATATACTTAAATATCCACTTCTATGTATGCATACACACACACATGTAGACAGCATGAGGAAGTCTAATCTTCCCTTTGGAGGGGTCAGTGCCTGGGTGTGCAGAGACACGACCCTTTTCTGCCTGCCTGCCAAGAATGGTCGCCGGATCTCGCGTCTCCCACACGTTTGTTCTTGCCCCTTGATCATCAGTTAGGCAGGAGGCAGCTGCACTGGTGTCCCCTCTACAGCATCAGCCAAGTCTGGGACCAGCTCTCAGTTGTGTGAACACCAGCCCTGGGTGGGAACACCCACGTGCCGTGCTCGCCTGCCCTGCACCACTTCCATTCTGGCACCCAGCCCTCTCGGCTGCGGCAAAGCCAGGACGTTGCTTTGACACATCACCAGTGTTGGGATTGGTCTGAGCTTAAAATAGGCCCTGGGAATTACTGGTATGAAATCATGAAAACTGCAGATCTCTAAAGCGGGAAACGAATGGGTCTTTTTGAATCAACATCTTTAATTGCTTATGTTTCTGTTCTTTTCTGGTGTTACTCCAAAGAAAATAGTGGATCAAGTTGGAAATTATTTTCATTTTCCTCGCGTGCTGATGAGGGATCGTGGGAGATGTATCTGTCCCACTGCAACTGAGTCCCAGCTTCGGGGAATAAATGCATTTTACATCCCTGTGCTTTCACAAAAGAGCCTCTGATATTGTCTAAATCAGTGCAGAGAGTGAACAGGGGAAGGCAAAAACAAGGGAAGGGACGGAAAAGGAAGGAACAGATGAAAAGACCTGATGTGCCTGTATTAAAAACCAAAACAACCAATAAATACAACGGTCAGAGCTTGATCTCAGGCACACAAAGTCAGCTGTGCAATCTTCATGGCTCATGCTATTTAAAAAACCCAAACATTTAGCTCAGACTCCTGAGCATTGTCTAACAAAATTATTTCCATTTTACAACATTTTCTCAGGTTCTTCTGGAAGGTGGCAGCAAGTTTATTTATCAAAAAACTGGGACAGCTCCCTTGAGAATAAAACAGTCCTATCATCTACTGAAACTTCAGAATGTGCACATACTCCCTTGCATCTCTGCTGAGCTCAAAAGCCTGGCTGTCTGCACAGCTTGCTGAAGCCTTGGATCCCAAGTTCCAGTCCAAAGAAAATTTTTACAGCTGAGTTGCATAATATCCTGACAAACTGTTTATAATGGAAGCACTGACAGATCCTTAACTGGAGGGTTACAAATTCCCTTTTCCTCCTCATTTCTGTTCAAACACTAATATGAATGAATGGCTTGGAAAAGAAAGTGATGCAACAAAATGGAATAGAATTGGTTTGGGTATTTTTTTGGGGGGGAGGCGGGCATTTCATGAATATTTCTAACGCAAAAAATCAAGTTACAGAAAAGTGAATCCAAATAAACAGCCTAAGATTTTGGACTGTAACTTAAAATAGATATATATATTTAAAATAAGAAACAAAGCTATTGTAACAGGACTAATTTAAAGAAGAGAAAACCAGAAGGGAGTGGCTTATACAGAGCATGACTTTCTGGGGAATTAATTTGACATAACATTTTCATAAAAAAGACATTTCAAACCATAACAGCAGCTGCTAATACAGTTCATTTATCACATAAATGACGTCATCCATTGGGTTATAAAAAAATCTTTCCAAGTAGCGATATCTTCCTCTCCCCCTCAGTCACTGCATCCAAAGCCCAAGGAAGCCAGATTGTTTTCCAGCAGACTTCAAAGGACTTGGAGTTCAGACCCACTGTGAGCACAGCGAGATGTCCATGGAGGATAACTGAGGTCCGGAGCAGGTCCAGCGTGGTGGTGGAGCTGGTGGAACCTTTCCCACCTCACACTGTCCCTCCACAGCTCCTCGTGCCTCCCTTGACTGCCACCAAACCAGCAAATCCACCCCCGCAAACACGCCCTACTCCCCTCGTGGTCCCTCTGTGCCGTCACATTGGGTCCCTTTGGCTGGCACTCACCTCCCACATCCATCCGAGAAACTCCAGTGGCCTGAGCTTGGCTGTCACCTCCAGGCCCTCGGTGCTCTCTGTGTCCCCACGCTGGGACACAAGCACAACCCCCCAACCTCAAAAAAGGCACAGGAGAGCAGAAAAAAATCCCCATTTTTGACTTTGCCCCCAAGACTTGCCAAGCAGCAGAGGGCCATGACGTGTCCAAGGACAGGGTTTGGTGGCCACAGAGTGGCCGTGCAGGACACGCCAGAGCTCACCCCATGCAGTCCCCCCTCAGATCCTCAAGACAGGTTTCTCTTGTTCCCCTTGACTTTCAGGGGGACGCGCCCGACCGCACGCGGACACGCGTGAACACACATGAACACGTGTGTGGGCACACGCGGCGCCCGCTCTCACCTTCCCTGGGGCGCACATGGTCCCGTCCAGCGGAGGCCCTTTCTTGGTTTTGCAGAAATAGGGGTTCTCGGGGTGGCTGCACCACAGCTGCTTGCAGGGATCGAACGTACGGAACTGGAAGAGAGGGAAGAGCAGAGGGGATGATGATGCTTCGGGAGAGCTCCCTCTGGAAACTGCACCAGGAGCTGCTGCACGGGTGGGGTTCCCCTTCCCAGCTCTTAGCACTGACCCCTGAGGACCACCACCATGTCTGTGGATTGAGAACATCTGAGCTTTCACACGGAATCATGAGTGACCGTGAGATCCCACCTGCACACCAGGCAAAACCAGTTTGACACCAGTGACCAAACACTGACAGGACCAGGGGGAAACCAGTGTCCCCAGGCAGTGAGACACACGCTGCCTCTTCTTACAGCTTCTCCAAACGGTGCTGCTTCGTTTGGCAAACAAAGCAAAAAATCCTTGAGCACCCGTGGGAGACAGAAACGAGCTGCTCCGACTGCAGTCCGGGTGTTGTAATCACCTTTTAGGAGGATGGAAATTTGAGATCAGAACCCTGATCCAATGAATAAACTGGCATTTTACCTACAATGCAAAGGCCTCCATAGCAGAGGAGAACAATCACTTACCACGAAACATCATAAAACACGGTGTCTGGACATGCTTTTGGCTATTCTGAACAGAGAAGACTAGAACACCCCCACCTCCCAGGCCCTGGAGAATGGGTGTAAGAAAAGATCCTCTTGGGCTGGGACATTCTTCTAAGCCAGCAACAGTGGGAATTGTGTCAAGACAACACCAGAGCTGATGCTCTAAGGGTTCTCACCCATTATCCAGAGGGACTGCTCGGCACACACATTCCTGCAGATGGGAATGAAAGCTGAAATGTGTGTCAGCCCCTGCCACACCAGTTGAAAAGATCTCTTTCCATTTAATATTTTGCCCTACTTGAGAGCCAGGGGTTGGGAGGCACAGCTCTGCTGCAGAAGACTGTTTTCTGAGGCCAATCCACTTGAGAATTGCACTAATCTTGCCTTGCAGTAAATTTAGACTTTGCCTCTTGTTTTCCTCATGCACAAGAGCCAACCATGTCATCAGGAGCCCTTGCAAGTTGCTTGACTCGCTGTCACGCCTAGGTATCAAAATGCATCACACTTTCCATAAAATTAGATCATGAAAGCATACTGTCCTGTGCTAGCACCACAAGATGAGCCAGAAAATCCATGTCCTCCACATCTGGGCGGGAGTTTTGCAGCAGAATAACTATCTGCCAGCAAAAGGAGGCTCAATACTGCACAAAGTTTGTTTGCTTGAAGTCTACAGGTATTTATGAAACTGCAGAATAATTATTTCTGTANAACAAAACCCCCCCAAAAAAACCAAACCAAAACAAACCCAAAAACCACCAAACAAAAAAAAAACCCAACAAAAACAAACAAACAAACAAAAACAAACAAAAAAACACCCAAAAAACCCAAACCCAAATAACACATTTGTCAACATCCAGTTGCCAATCCTTGCTTACAGCTGAGTGGACACAACAGCTTTCCTGGTGGCCTTCGCTGCTGTGTCCCTGTCAGTGACATTTCAGAGCCACCTAGAGCCCTCCTCCGGATGGGAAAGGGCAGAAGCCAAAGTGCAGTACTCACGGCTGTGCACATCATGTAGCCCAAGCCGAAGTCGAACCGGCACTGCTCGTTCATGGAGTAGTGAATTCCTGGCAGCTGCGGGAGGGAGGGCCAGTCGTGTTCGAAGGGGTCATCGCGCAGACAGTCGTAGGAGCTGCAACAGGCAAAAGTCCCAGTAACAGATGGGGCTGCGAGACCTGCGCGGTGGTGGGGGTTTCGTTGCCTTTTTGTTCCAAGCTGAACAGAGCCTACAATTGCTCAGATGCTGGTGGTGAAGGGCAGCTAATATTGCAATTACACTCACATTCACTTGATCATGTTGTATCCACCTTTAATGGATTCTCTCTGTATTTTTTCTGAAGCCCTTCCTTTGTAATTTCCATTTAGCTTGCAGGTAAATTCCTATCAGTCCCCAGGCTCCTTATGTGAAAGGAATCAAAGGAAGAATCCACATGAGACCAAGAAGAAAAGGAAGTTTAATGAGTTTTCCATTTGTGGAATTTCTAGCTGCCTGCAACTGTCTTTCAAGTGAAGTTGCAAAAGCAGAGGCCCGGGTGGCCAGCCCAGGATCCCACCAAGCCTGCAGGTTCCCTGTGCCCTCGCTGAGAAGCAGCAACTCACTCACAGACTAAATTTCCTTTCTCTGTGATGAATGTGGAAGTTTCTCCTCTCCTCCTAAGGAGTGAAGACAGCCTGGAATCTATTAGAATTCCATCTGAGCAAGCCACGTGGAGGACAGAGGGCTGGTGCCAGTGTCACCAAAGGGTTACCACAGGGAAAGCACTGGTTAATTCACAAGGCCACACACAGTCCCCAGGATCCCCAAAATGTCTCTGAGTTATCTGACAGACATGAGGACACCACGCACAAGTCTGTCCTGGCAATCATTAAGGTTGCCTTCAAGATACCAACAGCTGAAAGCAGAATTTTGAGGTTAGATTTACTTCGAAGCAAACAATCATTCTGCTTTGTGATAAGACATTTTAAAAATAGTTGTATTTAAAAGAATGTAAAGCAGCCCTGTAGGCCAGATGATTTTTATTTAATGGCTAAAGCTCTGGGGGATCCTGATAATTGAAAAAAATCACACTTCCCTCACAATATTTTTATTCCTTGTTGCCACACCTAAGATATCTAAGATAATAAAAATATTGACCAAAAGACTGACTCATGTTTGCCTCACGTATTTTGCTGCATTTTTTTCCTACTAATTTCCAGGTTTTGCTGGTTATCCTGGGAGTCTTCCCATATTTTTCTTGCACAAAA